>CM060965.1:83830401-84422901 GCA_030765045.1 Tenodera sinensis | reverse complement strand
TCCACTATCTTCTGGGAGCAGTTTTGGGTGGGTAGTAGCCGAGTAGCGTGTGTGTTTACAATGTGGGTAACAAAAACAGGTAAGGAGAATACTGCCAGTCTTTCTGCCCCACCCTAGACTACTTTCTCCTCTATGTTTCTGTAGAGTCAGGTCTAAATAATCAAGCTGTATCCTGGTGTGTTCCCACCCATATGGGTGCAAATTTTAAGTTCCAGATAAGAACTCTTTGGCATTGGGAGAAAACTAAGGTGCTGCAGTAGGCAACGATCCCATCCATGAAAGTCTACATTCCAGCTGAGCGATTTGTGATTTAAATCACCTCTCTTCATCATCATCATCATCATCACCATCATCATCAAAATCATCGTCATCGTCTATTTCAGTCTTGCAGGGATTAGGCATTCTTGCCTGTTGTGTGATCACAGCGTTAAGACCATCTTTTTCTCAGATGTCTGACTTTTCTTCCTTGAGGCTGATTATTAACCATCACTGGAATTCTTTCATTCTTCATGTGACTCAAATGGGCTCTACAATCTTCTTTATATTCTTCTATTTTTGCTTTCTCTACTAGTAATTAGAGGAAGGTGTGGGCTGCCCCTGAACTAGGCCCTTGCCCTTTTGATATTAGGGCAGCCCTTCAGTATAATTATATTTTACATACATATTACACATGTTTAACTTGTGAATGTTTGCTTCCTATCTTTTCACTAATCTTATCCTGCTCCCACCCTCCTCTTTAATTTCTATTTCCTGATTTATCTCATCTCCCATTTTTATTCACTTTGCCTCTTTCTCAACTTTTCTTATCAGCTCCACTCTTGTAACTCTATTAATCAATTTACGCTATACATTTCTCTAATCTTCATTATTCCAATTTTAGTACTTTACTATAACCTCACTTTCATATACAAACTCTCTGCTCCCTTGCTTATGGATTACCCAACCATTTTCATAACCTTGTTACTCTCGGCAAAATATCCCTTTCTTTTTCCTTTTTCTCGTGCTTAGTTCTCCTTTTCCCCCTCTTCCTGTTTGATCCATTAGTTATTTCATCTGTAATTGTTTCTGTAGCTATTCTTGAGTACACACTTTTCTTTGCTTCCTCTCTCCTATTCACTGCTATCATCTCCCACCTTGGCTATTTCCCCTCTTTCTATCACACTCTACTTCCCACCACTTCTGCACCTTGTTTTTTCCATACACTTGATCTTGGTGTCGCACTTGTTACTGGATCCATGCTGCAAAATCCTCCCTTTATCAGTTTTTTTTTTTTTTTTTAAATTAACGTCCTCCAATGTAATGTTACATCGGACAGTGAATGAATGAAACGAGTGAAATGATGCTCAAATGAGCCCGAGGTTCATGGAGTTTTAAGTTATCCAACATTCATCTTCTCAGGATAAGGGAAAACCTTGGAAAAAAACCTTATCCGGATAACTTACCCTAAGCGGGATTTGAACTCGCGACCTCTTGAACGTGAGGCAGACATGCTAACCATCATACTGCCGAGGCGGGTGCCAGTTGGGTGATGGCCTACCTCTGCCATGCATAAGTGGCCATGAGTTAGGCTGCAGCTCATTGTCGTCACCACCACCACCGCCACCAGTATTAATTTGCAGGATTATGATATGAGTTGTCATAACAGACCCCTTATTCTGTGAAACTAGATATTTCGAAAACTGGACACACCCTTAGTCCGCATTAGGCCAAGTTATCAGGATTCTACTGTACCACCATCAGGGGCAAAGCAGTAAGTTGCCCTGTCTCAACCCTCTTGTTCTAACTCAGCACACGTTAAAATGTAAACAGGCAGTGAGGTGCACCAGAATTATACGTGACTCATTCAAAGCATATGCAAGCAAGAAAATGGAAAAGAACCTTGGAATTCCAAGGAGAGTGGAAGAAACTTTCAGTTTATGAATATTTACTGGGTATTGTTCCCATTGCAGGAAATACTGTAGGAGAGGATTTATTTAAGGCACTATGTAATGCACTAGAAAAGAAAATGTTAACTTGAGAAACAAATGGGTTGCAATAGATGGAGCACAAATTATGGCAGAAATAAAGGTTTGATAAGGAGATATTTAAAAGAACTGGCTTTATTCAACACTTAAGAATATTACATATACATCAGGAAGTTTTATGAGCCAAAGTAATACACTTGAAAAATATTGCAAATGTTTTTGTGAAATCAATAAATAGTGTTACGTCCAACTCATTTTGCCACCAGTAATTTTGAAGTCTACTTAAAACTAAGAATCATTTCAAAGATTACTTACAGATATATTACATGGAAGTGTGATAGTCAAGGGAATAAACTAAAATGATTTTTCAATATGAATGATAATGATCTTTGAGTAGAATACATCCTAAAACATATAAGCACACGTGCACACACAAAATCTAATTTATGTGAATATGTTTGGAAGATTAAAACAGGAGTTTGACAACACATTTCATGATATCTAAGTAATAAAAGCTTATTTTCAACCTTTAGCAAATCCTTTCACGGAGGACATTCATTGTAAGACCACTATTATTACAACTGGACTTCGTGAATTTACAGACAAACATGTTTTTGAGTCACAATTACAAAATAAGGCTGGTTTAGATCTATTTAGGGAATTGAATTTGACATTTCTGTTCATCATTTGTTGTGAGTCTTAGTGCTATGTTTGGCTCAATATAATCTATTTGTGAGCAATTTTTATTCTTAAACTGAAAATTGTAAAATCTAAAAATACATCGCGATTGACAGATGAAAACTTAGATGCTCTCTTGAAAGTAAATACGTGTGAATTAACATTAGATGTATGCAAAATTCAATTAAAAGTGAAGAATAAGAAGAGAAAAATTTAGAAATCTTATCAGTATGTATTTGTATATTATGCATAAATAAAATAAAAATTGTGTAAGAGATTTTCTTTGTATCACAATGCCATGAGCTTAAGAACCGCTCCCTCTAAATCCAAACACCATGTGACTGCCAGGTTGTTTTAAATGATGTCACCATTCCTGCAATCAGGATGAGTAATTTGCAGACCGCTGATCTAGGTGAATGCTGTTTTCAGTTGTTTTGTGTAATTAAATATTTGTTGCTTAATTTGAAATCGGTTCTAGGCAAATATATATTGTAACATAACGTGGATGAAGTAACCACTTTTTAAAGAATACTATAATGTAAAACAAATATTGTGAGTTAATTTTGGGCAGAGAGTCGTGTTCACATTAGGTTTTTATGAATGTTATGAGTTAATTTATTTTGATTTTACAGCAAAACAAAAACTATGCAGTCATCCTTTTTATAATAAAATGAATGTCATAAGAAGGCTGCAATGCATGTTGTATCTTTTGTTGGATGTTCTCAGAGGTCAAAAAAACTGTACGTACAGAACTGTTTCTGGAACCTGGGGAGTTTGAGCAGTATACTATTGGTGCTGATACATCAATAACTTTCTGTATGAAGGAGTTCAAGGCAATGTTGCAATTTGCAGAATCTTTTGGTTTGCCTGTGATTGCTAGCTTCGAAGTGACTGCAAGGTTTGTATGAATTCAAGCATGTTAAAATGTTCACAAGAGCTTATCATTCACCATTATCCTTTGCTACCCTGCAATTATAAAAATATCCTATATTAAATGTATTATTTAGTTTATTTGACCAGTATAAAAATATGAAGTATAAATATTGTTATATTTATTGCAAAAAGCTAAAGGAAACTACCCATAATCATTACCTGAGGGACATTCATACTCATTTGTAGAAGACAGATGCAGCTGCTAAGTCTGCATGCTCTTTGCCAGAGTTTTCCACACACACACACTTTGCCTCGTATAGATGTGTACTTCCATCGCCATCTTTTTGTGGCCTGGCAGCAGCTGGCACTCATATGTGGACAATCAAGGACACCGTACAACCCTGGCCAACATCTTGCAGGGACTCCTGGCAGTCGGAGGTTATCCTCACCTACTTATGAATAGGTCACACATACCACTCACGGCCATCTTTTGAATGGTGACCTGGCACCTGTCTGTCTGATATGCAGCATACAACTCTGAATGTCACATTTTACTTGATTGTCTGCAAATATACCCAAGAGTGCCAATCCCTCAGCCTGGGGGTTACTCTGCGCTCCATTCTAGACAATGACCCGGTACCCATAGATAAGGTGCTGTGGTTTATTGCTACAATTGGATTTGCGTAACAAGTTTAACTTGTAACTGCTATTTTAGTCTTCAGCGGTTTTTAGAATTTTAGAATGAATGTAATAGTCCTATTTTAACAAGGTTTTAACGTTTTAGTGTTTTATTTTTCCTTTTTAACTTTTAGCCATTTTAGCTTTCACCCCCATTTTAACTACAAAGCCTAGATGGTTTTGCATTTTGTGCAGTTTTCTTTTTTTCTTCTTAATCTGTGGATGTCAGGCCCAAATGGCCTTAACAATAAAACAAACTTTCAACACACTGACGATGCAAATAATTGATTTGCCAAACCTGTCCTGTTGCAAAATGCAAAGTATAAAAGATAAGTGAATTTTTAGTCACTATTTATTAATATTTCTCGAGTGGATGTGCAAAAGCAGTTGAGTCAAAAAATACTGGAAATGAGTTCTTCACAACCTTTGATATAATTTTATGTGCTCTATCCATGTGTCATTGAGTGTGCAAAAGGAGGTATTCATGAAGTCATCAATTGTGTGAGTGTGCAAAGATGGTTCAATTTCTCACTTTTGACTTAGCTTATTTTACACCATTGAACCAGCAGTGCAAAATTGGTTGTCAGTAATAGAGCTGACTTAACTTGCTGTGCATTCAAATTTAAACGACTTACCCAACTTGACACTACACCTATCTGGTGACTGAGTATACATTTTCATTGCACTATTATGAAGATTGAGTAATGCAAAACAGCCAACTCTGGCTTGTCAACAATAAACATAAAATATAAATAATTGCAACTCTATATCATTTCTGTAAAAAAACGGAGAAATCATTTACCATCTCATGTCAATTCGTGGACATGTTGGGAGGAGGATGTACGAAACTATTTTTCATGATCTTGAACTACAAAAATCAAGTGGCGCATACTAGACATGTGATAGACTTAAGCTGAAGATAGATATCTCTGAAGGTGAAAAATACTTGAGTTTGAGAGTAAGAAGTGCACCAAGAAAAGGTTGACTTGTCAAGTCACACTTAAGAAATGACCCTACAGGGAAAGCCGTAACATTCAACTGACAACAATGCTTGCTAACTACAGTAGTCATTTGCCTTCTATAAAATACAGCTGTGGAGCTAAAACTTAATGTTCACTGCTGTGATGACAAGCAAGCATACTGTTTCATGTAGCACAAAAGACAAGCCTTAAGAACAACTAATGAGTAGGATATTGCCTTTACAATTAATTTAAACAACTTCATCTAGATGTAAAAAAATGCTTATATTCCAATTCCTGCCAAGGATAAAACAGAAAGTCACATTGCCATAATGTGTATGGTTGCACTTCAGGAACACTCAGTCCCCCAATCTATTGACCACTAATTTCTAATACTAGGTCATACATACATGGAGAGCGATGGAGATTATGCGATCATAGAAAAGATTGGAAGTATCACGTTCTTATTCATTGTCCTCACTACTGGATGCAACTTGTTGGTTTGTCAGGAAATAATAAGCCATTTGTGGTTAATGAAATGTCTTATGAGGGCCTTTATGGCTTTTCAGCATTGTTGGGAAAAGAACTTATGCTGTGAAAGGTTGATATAACTGGATAAAAGATCATTTGGAGGAACATGCAGCGGCTCTGTTTTCAGGTTTCCTTTGAGCAATTATTTCTCAAATACAAGTTGAGGAAAGATGATTTCAGATCTGTCAGTTTTCTCAAAAGAAGAAATAAATCTGCAGTATCAAACCTTCAAGAAGTATTCTGGTCCAAATGCAGTAAACCTAGCAAAAATAGGACTTGCTGGACCTACTTTCATATATCTTGGCCACCTCTGGGAATTCCAGAGCCTTGAAAACATCTGAAAATGCTCTTAGTACATTTCCAAATACTGATACCAATGACAATGTTGAGAGAAGAATGTGTTCTTATTGTTCATTATATTTTGGATGGTGAAAACAATTTCATGAAAATTTAAACAAAGTGTATGCCATTAAAGTCATAATAATAAAATGTCTTTGTTTCTTTACTTAGTGTTATGTTATATTTTGCCAAGTTCAGTAAATTTAACAACCTTTTATAAAAGGCTAAAAAATATATTTACTATGCGATTATAAGGTATTGTTTTCAAATACCACAGTGATATTGGGGTCGTCTCCTTAGTGTGGTGGTAGCGAGAGACCAAGCTTCGATTCCTGGTACCAGCTTGGGGGTTTTCTTTCACCGGGAGACCTGGCACAGGGTGCACTCAGCCTCATTATGTCCTTGAGAGGAGCTACTTGATTGAAAAGTTGCAGTCCTGATTGCGTAGACTGCATAACTGGCCGGGGCACTGACCACCAGTAGTGTACCACACTCATGATGCCTGTGGTAGTTAGAGGTGGGGAATGCAGCAGCTAGGTGGTAAGGGCTGTTGTGCCTTGGGTTGTTGTTGTTGTTATTATTATTATTATTATTATTATTATTATTATTATTATTATTATTATTATTATTATTATTATTATTATTATTATTATTATTATTATTATTATTATTACCACCACAGTGATATGTCTTGTTTCATTATCCTTGTTCTATTTTAGTCATTTTCTCATGTTCTGTTAAATGTGAATGCTATATAAATATGGTGGTATTTTATCCCCATGGGAACTACAAGAATTACTTACATGCACAATTTCTATTCTAGTGGCAAACAGTAAATCTTCCACTGAAACTATTAATATAACATTTGTGTGGAAGTAGATATGTCAAAATGTACTGTGAAAAGTCATGTAAGTCACACATCCAGCCTCCAACCTTCAGATAATCCTTATATAAGGGACGAAGGTTTACAGGAGTTAAAGCAACCTGATGTGTATATTTACGGTATTAACTAACCAATATTTTTTTTTGCAAAATGTGTAGTTTTGGCACTTAAGGGATTTGGGAAATTTATATTAATCTGTAATTTCGTTTTTCTCATTATGAGGTTTTTTGAATTAACTGCTTTTGCACACCCAGTCGAGATTTGCTAATTTATATTGCTTTATTGCCAATAATATAAATCTTTTCATTTTATTCCATGCAAATACTTTTGTATGTCTGATGTGTTATAAGAACAGTGTTAAGTCAAAATTAACACTTTGTAGCTTCAACACTTTTAAAAGGTAGAATCGGAACTGAAAAATTTAATGCCATAGCTGGGATTTGAACCACAAGTGGGTCACTTCAAATCCAGCTGTGACATTGAATTTTTCATTTCCAATTCTACCTCTCAAGCATTGCCCACATGGCTTGTGTGTTTAAAACACCAGCAGTAAGTTTGTTGGCATAAATAAAATCTAAATTGTAAATTCTTTATTATCTGTAGATTAGTAAAATACAAATATTTAGACATAAAAAGATAAAAAAAGAAGTGTGTTTACAATTATTGAGTTACATACAATATACATTGCAGAGCAATTCCAAGTCAGTATTACAGGTCATCTATACCATACAGTCTTCATAATCACATATTTTCTCGGAGTATTTTCAAATTGTTTACCTTTTAATTTTAGTTTATTAGCCATAGAATTTCATACAGAAATATGGGCATCGTCAAAATATTTAAGAGTATAAGACAATATTTATAATATGAAGATTACGAATCACTTATACAAATTATTATTTAACAGAAGCATTAACATACTCTACACAATCATATGTCACAACTCGGTTAAACAGAATGTAGTCACATGAAAAAATTAAGAATAAGATGTGTTTACACTTTTCCTGAATTATATTCTAAATACTCATTTACTGAGTAAAACTGATTTTTTCTAAAGAATTTGTGTAGTTCCGCCTTAAACTTGTTTACAGAAGGTATGTCTTTTAGCTGACTTGTCAAATTGTATAATTTTAAACCCATATATTTGACAGAGGTCTCAAACAGATAATTCACCAACTTTTACTCACATAGTACATACACTAGCGACAGAAAATTTAAACTTGCCATACAAAAGCTTAAAGATACCTTTTTTAGGTGCTGTGCCTTAAACATAGTTGAGATCAAATACTTATTTTATTCTGCAACAAACTTCAGTGCACATGCTATGAAATACACAAAAATCACTCATATAAAGCATATTTTATACTGTAGTAGCCTTTTTTGTATGCTGTAAAGAAATTGTTCAAAGCTTTTGGTTCATCAAAATGATCACCTCTTACTTTGATGACTGCTTTACAAATTCTGAGCATTCCAGTCAATTTTTGTAACACCTCTGGAGTTATATTACCCCAACCCTCCAAAGGACACTGCTACAGCTCATGCACTCTGTTAGGGATTATTTGTTTTGCTTTCCTGTCAAGCTCCTCCCAGAAAAGTTCAATTGGGGATAGATCCAGATATTATGGGGGCCAGATCATGGATTTTAGCACCCCCGCTCCTTCTTTACTATTCACCTAGTTCTTACACAACTTTTATGTGTGTTTAGAGTCATTGTCTTGTTGAACAAAACCATGTCCAGTAAGTCTCATATCAGATAGTACATCATGGTGCGAAAGAATCTGATGGTACCGTTTTTTCTCCAAAATACCATCCACTTTGACTAAGTCTCCAACTTCATTGTTCTTGAAATACACCCACACTGTTATAGTTCCACCTTCATGTTTCACAAAGAGGTGAGGCCAGCTTCAAGCATTCTCTCCCCAGGGCGACAGCAGACATACGATTTAAACCAAATTTCTCAAATTTAGATTCATCAGTCCACAGAACACTTTTCCAGTCATTTAAGGTCCAATTCTGGTGCTTTTTGGCCCACTGCTTTTGCTGACGGGTTAACAATTGCTTCTTCACAGCTACATGTCCAAACAATGAAACTGCAGATAGGCAACTTTTTACTATTGACACTGATATTGGCTCTGCCCTGGTAGTATTTATTTTGCTGCAGATGGGCACAACTAAATGCCACCTACCACATTTGCTCAAAAGTATGTTTTTCTTGGACGTCCACTGCATGGTCGATCAGCATGAGAACCAGTTTCTTCGCTGCACTTCAATGCAGATGCAACATTTTGGTCAGAAATGCCTAGTTTATTTGCTATTTTTCTGTTGGACCATCCTGCATCTTTTTAGGCACGTGCCATTTCTCTTTTTTTGCACTCACATTTGCTCTTTTACTCATTCTTGTTTATTTGAGGCATTTAGTGCTATACTAATATGCTTAGTGTGCAATTAACAGATGCGCTGCCACACAGCTGGTCACCTTCACTATTGAAACTACTCAGATTATAATCGGTGCCAATCAAGAAAGAGATTGGCAGTTCACAGTGAGGGAGAGGCGATGTTGCTGCTTATCACGACCACGTGGAGGGCACAGTATGATGTGTACGAAGAAGATTGCACCTGAAATGTAGAAAATATGTTTGTTGTTTAACGACGCTGTCAATTGCCAGGATCACATCAGCGTCGCCGGTGTGCCGGAATTTTGTCCCGCAGGAGTTCTTTTACATGACAGTAAATCTACTGACATGGAGCTGTCGTTTTTAAGCACACTTAAAAACCATCGACCTGGGCCGGGTTTGAACCCGCGACCTTGGGATCAGTAAGCCAGCGTCTAACCAACTGAGCCACCCAGACCGACTGAAATGTAGAGCATATATTATTTATATTCCTATGTGAAGACAACAGTAAAATACCGAATCTGCATTCAAAGGATGCAACATGCAGATATATGTTTTAGGAGTACATGTGTCGACCTATAGACACTTATAGTTTCTAATTATTATTTATTTATGCCAACAAACTTACTGTTGGTGTTTTTAAACACACAAGCCGTGTGTGGGCAAAGTTTGAGAGGTAGAACTGGAACTTAAAAATTCAATGCCACAATTGGGATTTGAACCATAGACCTTCCGCTTACCGGGCGGCTGCTCTAACCATTGAGCTATTGTGACAAACTACCAGAATGGCATTAAATTCTCAAACCAGTTCGTATTTCTCCTGGTAAACCACAAAGGCAGTCTCACATCAGAGACAATTACCCCCATGGTGGCTTACTATTGTAAGTACTTTATATCCCAGGATTAAATAACCTTCAGATGGTAATTATTATTTATTTATGCCAACAAACTTACTGTTGGTGTTTTTAAACACACAAGCCGTGTGTGGGCAAAGTTTGAAAGGTAGAACTGAAACTTAAAAATTCAATGCCACAACTGGGATTTGAACCACAGAACTTCCGCTTACCAGGCGGCTGCTCTAACCATTGAGCTATTGTGACGAACTGCTAGAATGGCGTTAAATTCTCAAACCAGTTCGTATTTCTCCTGGTAAACCACAAAGGCAGTCTCACATCAGAGACAATTACCCCAATGGTGACTTACTATTGTAAGTACTTTATATCCCAGTATATTAGTACTTTATATTCTGGCAGTTTGTCACAATAGCTCAATGGTTAGAGCAGCCACCCGGTAAGCGGAAGGTCTGTGGTTCAAATCCCAGTTGTGGCATTGAATTTTTAAGTTCCAGTTCTACCTCTCAAACTTTGCCCACACACGGCTTGTGTGTTTAAAAACACCAACAGTAAGTTTGTTGGCATAAATAAATAATAATTACCATCTGAAGGTTATTTAATCCTGGGATATAAAGTACTTACAATAGTAAGTCACCATTGGGGTAATTGTCTCTGATGTGAGACTGCCTTTGTGGTTTACCAGGAGAAATACGAACTGGTTTGAGAATTTAATGCCATTCTGGTAGTTTGTCACAATAGCTCAATGGTTAGAGCAGCCGCCCGGTAAGCGGAAGGTCTGTGGTTCAAATCCCAGTTGTGGCATTGAATTTTTAAGTTCTAGTTCTACCTCTCAAACTTATAGCTTCACTTACACTTATTTTTGTCTGCACGTGTTTCGAAAACAGCATCTTTATTCTCAATTGGCGGTTGAAGAGGAAACATCTGTTGTGGTATTGCTGCTATCTGGGTTGCTGGATATAAACTTCATTATGTCGTCTGCTTGTATATCAAAATTCATGGCTCATGTTCTTTAGCTTTGATTCAAATTCTTTATTAGAATATCTTCTCCCAGGTTTCAAGTTCTATTGGTTTTTGTACTGCTTGTAAAGAGTGGGCAATGTTTTTAATTTTGTGACTGGAGTTCAAAAATTGTATATTACTGCTTATTTTTGTGTGTCTGTATTTTGTGTGCCTGAGGTGCTTCTTGAGATGGGTTTGCATGTTTCTTTTGGCTATACGTATGTATATTTTTTCACAGTCTTAACAGCTGATTTTGTAAATTCCTGGTTTGTTTGAAGGATGGATCCGTTTTATTTAATTTTCTTATACTGTGCTTGTTTTGTGAGCCTAACATTGTAATTGTGGAAGATCTTTTAGAATATTTTCATGAACTTCAGGGGTATGTGAATTCCTTGAACATGAACATGTATAGCATCTGTTTCTTCTTTTTTAATTTCTGTAGCTTTTTATGAACTAATGACATGATGACATTGTCTCTGCTGTTTTTTCTATTTGTTTTAATTCTTTCTTGTGCTCCAATTCACTCAGTGGGATGTTGAGTAATCTGTGTAGCGGTCTGTTTATGTGGACATGCTGGCAGGTTTTTTTTTTTTTTTTTTTTTTTTTTTTTTTAAATTAACGTCCTCCAACATTGTGTCAATTCGGACGAATGAATGAAATGAAACGGGTGAAATGATGCTCAAATGAGCCCAAGGTCCATTGAGCTTTAAGTTACCCGACATTCGTCTTCTCAGGGCAGGGAAAACCTCGGAAAAAAACCTTACCCAGATAACTTACCCTAAGCGAGATTTGCACTCGCGACCTCTTGAACGTGAGGCAGACATGCTAACCATCACGCTACCGAGGCGGGCATGCTGGCAGATGATGGGGTTGAAATGCTTTTATGTGGTTGTCTGTATGTGTATCTTTTCTGTTTATGCCAAATTCAAGTTTACTTTGAGAGGTAGAATCAGGACTGAAAAATTCAATGTCATAGCTGGGATTTGAACCCCAGATTTTCCGCTTCGTGTGTGGCTGCTTAACCACTGAGCTACCATGGCAAATTGACAGTATGATATTAAATTCCCCAACCGATTCGTATTTTCCCTAGTGGTCTACTGGGAAAATGCAAATCGGTTGGGGAATTTAATGTCATATGCATTTTTCAGCCCTGATTCTACCTCTCAAACAGTGTCCACACTTAACTTGTGTGTTTAATACCATCAGTGAGTTTTTTGGCATAAAATAATTGACTTGAAATAAAAAAGGCTCTAAGTGCCATATTAAGGAATTTTGGGATTTTGTGTAAAATGAGATCTACATGCCAAGCCCTATAATGTATAAAAGGCTCGAAGTGCCACGAATGAAAATGTAGTTTGAAATCCAATCGACAGATGGCATGCGATTTAAGTGCTGCTGCTGTTAACATATGAAAGACTCTATGTTCTGCGCACTTCCTTCTCATAGTTAGATAAAATGGTTGTGGCCAAAACAAAAACAGAGTCATTCTCTTTCTCTGGATGTACCTAATTTTAACAGGTGTTTTTGAAGAAATAAACCATAAGTTCCTTGTATCAGGTCACTCCTTAAGTTGCGACAGGGATTTTGCCCTTATTGAGAGAAGAAAACGCATTACCAAATGCATTGTTCCAGAAGATATAAAGAACATGATAAAGGAATCAAGACAAGTAAAGCCATTTACCGTCAGTAACATGAAGGCATCTGACTTCTTTGATTTCAAGAAAGCAGCGGATTGTAATATAAAAACAGCAAAGCTAAATATTTCCAAAGTACAGTGGCTACAGTTGGACAAACATAAGCCTCATGTAATTAAGATCAGGAGAAGCTTAAACGAAATTGAAGCCTGGGAAGATATGACTAATTTGAAAAAGGGTGTACGAGTACAGAACATCAAAAAAAAAAATTCAACTACCTGCCCTGGATGTTACAAGCCACATCTCTGAAGAAAAGAAGAAAGATTATACTGAAATGATGCAGTACCTGACAAAAGATGACCACAAAAAGTTTTACAGAAGCATTACAGATGAACTTTGGATGCATGAACAAAGAAAATCATATTTTGTTTCATTCATTGTTCTCTTTGTTGTCTCTCTCCTGAGTTCTGAGCCTTTCATTGAATTTCCACTTTCTGTACACTTTTCAAACAATTACAATATAATGTTTGTAAGTTCCTTTGGATAGAAGATCCACAATATGCTCAGCTTTTAATTAAAACATTAATACTGAAATTATAACCATTAATATTACTTAGTATACTTAAAACTCATTTTCCTAAAATTCGTGATATTGGCACTTAGAACCTTTTTTATTTCAAGTCTTCAATTACCATCTTCAAGGTTTAGGAAGGGAAGTGTTCCATCTGTTTCTTTTTCCATTGTGAAGTTTATTTCTGGAATCTGTAAATTTAAAAGTTTTAAAGTGTCTTCTAATAGTTTTTCATTTACTATTATGAGAATATCATCAGCATATCAGAACCATACCTACAAAATGTGAGGGAAAAGATTGGTGAACTGAATTTCAGAAAAGTTCATAAAAAGGTTAGCCAGGAGGGACAATAAGTTTGTAAAAGTTCCAGTGTATTCTATCTGGGGAAGCTTTGGAGTTTCTTAGAGAGTCAATTTGCTAGTTTGTAGGAGGGAGAACTTATGTTGTGGAAACTTGTCTCAAGGACTACCTCAGGCACACAAAATACTGTCTGCCCACCACCAGAAAAAGGCTTGAACTGTTAATCTGCTCATGCATTCAATTTGTTTACTACAAAAGGTGTAGTAAACACATGCCTTAGTGACAGGATTTTAAAGATAGTAACTAGCAACTTTTCTGTGTTAGATGACATTTAGAGACAGTCCTGGAGGATTCAGTTTTAGCTGGATACATATTGTATCTGAGGAATAATTGAGTTTTTAAATATCAAATATAATAAACATATTGTAAAATATTTTTTCCTTAAGAATTGTAGTTGAATTCATTCTCAGATACATGAAATAGAGAATCAGTGGTCTAAATTAAATGTTGTAAAATGCCAAAACATTTCCAGCACAGTGGAGTTCTGGGTGCAAGTAGATTGTTACAAAGATATAGTGGCATCAAACACGTTAAGAGTACAGGTAGATTTGGCACTTGCAATTCTCTCTCTTTCACATTGCAGTGCAGAAATAGTAAGTGTTTCTAGCCAATTGAACATTGTCAAAGCCAAGGAATCAGCTTAAATACTCACTCTGGCAGCTGGGTATGCTGTGTTGTTGACATGGGGCTGTTGCTTTTAAGCACACTTACAAACCATCTGTCTATGCCTGGTTTAAACCTGTAACCTAGGGATTAATAGGCTAGCACCAAACAAACTGAGCACCCAGACCGACATTGTGTTTGAGGTAAACCGACTTTGTAAATATGCACAGTTGTGAATTAGTCCTCATATAATTTTCCTTAATTAGAAATAGGACCTCTAGAAGCCTAGTGACCTGATAATCATTAGAAATCCCTTTCCTAGAGCATACCAGGGCTCTATCTTCATTGCTGTTAACTTTGCATAACCTACATACAAATTCAAACCTAGCAAATTTCACAGAATGGCACCAATAGTCTTGTTTGAATCAAGTTTCCTAACCTTTTGGAATACCCATTTGAGTGAACATTAAATGTCTGCACCACACTTCACTAGAAAAATACTAATATCTTACTCAATTTTCAATCATTTTAAAGTTGTTTTGATTCTTACTCTGATATTGGCATTCATTAATATTTGAGTATGTATATGTATCCTCAGATAAGGAGTTTGGATCTTATGCCCACTGAAATTGGCCAAGAACAAGTATAAATGATTAGCATTATTAATGCCAAGAAAAATGTGATAATAGGTTAATATTTTTTATTTCAGTAGAGAAGAGGAACACACACATAATTTGGAAAAAGCTCCCTCTTTATGCAAATATTTAAATAAAATATTAAATTTATTTTTGATAGAATAGAATCTTTATTCTCACATAACATTTACAATGTCAACCTAGGTTGGTAAACTGGTGATTCATCAGTTATATAAAACTAATTTTAAAATCAAAGAGAAAACTAATTCTAATGTATAGTATACAAGATATTGTCAATTACAGGTAATGCAAGGTACTTATAATATAGTATCATCCATGAATTCTTGTATGGAGTAATATGTGTTATCTAATAACAATTCTTTTACACTTTTATTAAACAATTTTAAGGTCTTAACTTAGTAAAATGCTTTATATTGATGCAAGAATTTAATATGTTAATTAACTTTTGTAATTATAGGCCAGTAGTTTTTGTGATCAAGAATGTACCTACATTTGAAGCCAATTTCGTGTTAGCAACATTGAATCCAGCAACACTGAGAAGAAGAGGTTCTGCAAATTCCAGTCAACAGAGTGTCACTCAGCAAGATGTCATTCAAGATAAGGGAGCAAATGCAGAAAATGCCAATCAGGGTCAAAATAATGCAGTTAAAAGGCATCATTCATCAACAGTTGGAGAAAAAAGAAAAAGCTTTGTTTCAAATAGTTTTGTGGATGTTGTACCAAATGAAAGATTAAATGGTAGGTATTAAAAAGTAGTTTTCTGATTTTGTTCATTTAGACATTAACTTCTTCACTGTTTGATTTTGTATTGGGTTTCATTTGGATACTTGATACAAAAGGTACTAGTACATAATACTAGGATTAGAAATTATTTTGCGACAAATTACTGTGGTGGTGTTCATTTACTAAAAACTTGAAATTCATTAAACATTTCATTTCAAGAAAAGTTATGAAGACTGAGAAAAAAAGTTTTGTTTACATAAAAGTTTTAAAAGTAGTTTAATTGAGATACCCTTTTGTTATTAAGGCAGCCTTTCAGTACATTTACATACTCTGATATATGTTTGCTTCTTCCTACGATTAATTTTAACTCCAAGAGTTATTGCTTACCCTGCTAATAGTTATTGGTTTTCTTTTACCTGTCTATTTTGCATCAGTTTTTCACTACTTACCAAATAATGCCTTTCCCTGTCTCATTATTATCCCCTTGTTTCCACTTATCACTTCACTTGGCCTGGTTTTCTTAACATCACTTTTTTTTATATTTCTCACTTATACAACTCCCCATACCGTATTACAATTATTAATCTTCACTTGGATTTTTTTCATCCCTTCTTCTGATTACCTTTTATTTCATCTGATATGCTCATATCTTCTTCTCTACTTCTCACTACTTTACTCCATTCTCTCTTCCCTTTCTGCACTTTGCCAAGCCATATTTTTTGCCTTGTCAACCTTGGTAATATGTGATCTCCCGTGGCAATTTCTCATTTCTTTTCTAATCCCTTGTGTTCCCACACTTGTTTTAGTCTGCTCTTTTCTTGTCACCTGTGTTTCCACGTTTGTTTTACTGTGTACTTGCCACATTGCAATAACTTCTTGCTCTTCCTCAACACTATTTACCCTTAACATGTTTGATTTAGGAGCCTCCTTTATTTTCTTTTTTGTTCCACTGACTGACATTTCAGTTCTCCCTTCTCTCCTGTTAGCATTACTCATCTGAATTGCCTTCCCTTCTGCTCCACCAGCACATGCAACCAATTCTCTTCATCTCCCTTCTATATGGTCATTTTCTCTGGGTGTCAGTGTCAGCTCTTTCTATTCATAGTATTACTTCCATGTCATCACTCAGATGTTGCCATTTTCCTAACATTTCTCCCTAATGACCTAGTTGTTGACAGTTCCCTTATACACCACCGCCACCTAAAATTTCTTATATCATTTCTCTCCTCAGCCACAGTTTGAAGTTTTGTTGCCTTACTCTTTCAATTAGACTCTTCCCTTGCCTGTGGTTTGATTGAAACACAGTCACTTAAGCGGCCGTGACATAGCCTAATGATTAAACCATTCACTTCTCACCAAAGCGGGCCAGGTTCGATCCCAGCCAACCGCATGTGGGATTTGTGGTGGATGAAGTGGCGCTGGGGTGGGTTTCCTCCGGGTTCTCCAGCTTCCCCCACCATCTCATTCCAACGGTGCTCCATCTTCATTCCATGTATCCTCAGTAGAGCCCGGATTTTTATGTAATTACATATTTTAAATCCTGCATAATATTTCAATGAGAAGTAAAAATGTTGGCAAATTACGTCATTTGGGGCCCCCTTACAAATTTTTATTTTACATATGTTTACATATTTTGCACGTTTCTACATATTTTAACGATGTTACATAAAACGTACATATTTTCTGGCTTTCGTTACAAGTTTGTTATTTTTTAAAAAATATTGTAGTTACATTATAAGCTACTGTTTTCACAAGTTTTGCTGATAGTAACAAAAATCAATCTGCGAAATAGGATGCAAGTTAAATTAAGAATGCGATAATAACCACCTCGCCTCATTCTGATTGTTGTCTATATATCAAAGCAGGTGCCGCTCGACAATGTTGACCTCCAGTGTCACGTTTCTCGTAGCTTTGGGCATTTACAAGAACTGGAGAAATTGATTGTTACCATTGTCGCGGTAGTAATATAATAGCTGCGAGGAAACTAAGTGAGCCACTGTACAACCATCGATATAGCAAGGCGATAATACTGCAGTTAGTTTCTTGCAAGTCTTAGTAAAATGGCACCAGTTGCGTCCTGGCTATCCTGCAAGTTGAATTATTCATGGGTGAAATCAGATAGCGTCTTTGGAACCGATGGAAAAGTAATAGTCTGTCAAGCATGCGGTAAAAGAATTGGCTGTTCCATGAAATCTCAATTGGAAGAACATATAAAAAGTGTTCTTCACATACGCAACAGACACCTACAATCTTCTAGAAAGCAAGTTCTATTGACACAAATGCAACAGGAACTGTCCGGAAATTATTTTTTAAAGACTTGTGCACTGCAATGGTTGCAGCTAATATTTCGTGGCATTAACTTCAAATTCCTCAATTTCGCTCCTTTCTACAAAAATATTGCAAGAAAGTTATTCCAGACGAATCTACTCTGAGGAAAAAGTATCTTCATGTGTGTTATGGAGAAGCAGTTGCCCATATACGGAATGAAATTGGAGACTGCTGTATTTGGTTTGCCGTTGACGAAGCTACAGTACATGGGTCGGTACATAGCACATTTAGTTGTAGGAAAACTAGATTCCGAAAGTCCAGAAAAACCATTTCTGATCTGTTGCAAGGTGTTAGAACAAACAAATCATTCTACAATTTCAAGATTCGTAAATGAGGGGATGATTCTGTGGCCAGAGGGTGTGTGTGAGGAAAAGGTTCAGATGCCGCAGCGTACTACATGATTAAAGCTGCTACTGCCCTTAAGGTTTTCTACCCGAATGTACCTGCTTGGCCTATGCACTGCAACGTGTTGCTGAAGTAGCAAGAAGTAATTTTCCCTGTATGAATAAGTTGATATCAGCAACAAAAAAGGTCTTCGTGAAAGCGCCGCACAGAATTCAGTGCTATAAAAATCATCCCCAACATGTCCATTTGCCTCCTGATCCAGCACTTTACAAGATGGGGTACGGGGTTAGAAGCTGTGAACTTCTATTGTGAACATTTTGAAGGAGTCCAGTCAGTGGTGAACATGTTCTCCTCAAAAGCTGAAAATGTGGAGAAGTATATGGTTATTCACTGTATGTTGAAAGAAGCAAAAGACTCAAAATGAAAATGCCTGGTTGTTCATTGTATGTCAAGAGATAGAAAACTGAAAATGCATCTTCATTATAAAATTTAATTATTTTGAATTGATTGTTTCACTCATTGATAAATTGGTTCAGTATTTCAACATTGCTTTAACGTCCAAAATTTAAGTAAAATATTTATGTGAAATAACTTGTTGTTGTTGCTGTTTTCTAGTGCCTTGCATCTGGCAATGAAGCCATTAGCATTCATGCTTTCCAATACTTTTGAACTGTAGTTTCTTCTGATCTTAATGCTTCACAGGTCTTCAAGTGGTCTTCATTCATTTCTGCTGGATCGTTACACAGGACACATATTGGTGAGGCTGAGATACCTATTCTGTAGAGATGACTTGCTAAGCAGTCGTGATTTGTCAATAGTCGGAAGGCTGCAACCGCTGTTTTCCGTGGTCTCTGGGGGATTATATCTGGGTTGGAAAGTAGTGTAATCCATTTTTTATCTTTGGCATTTGTTTCTATTTCTTGTAGGTATGAATGAGAAAATTTTTTAACGATCAAGCGTTTTATTGAGGAATATGAGAAATTGAATTTAGACTTTTGTTTCACTGTTGTGCCTTTCTTTGCAAGTGAGTCTGCAGCTTCATTCCCCATGACTCCACAGTGTGCTGGAATCCATTGGAGCTGAACAGTCTTATTAACTTTTTGGAGTTGTGTTAACATTTTGTAGCATTCTCTAATTTTTTACTTCTTTGTAGTATTTGAACATATTCCCTGAATTGCAGCTTTAGAATCCGAAAGAATTACTGCCTTGTTAAATTTATTTAAGGGAAGATTTAATAATTGTCGGAGAGCAATGTATATAGCCTCTATTTCTCCATCATAATTTGTTGTGTCTCTGCCAACAGAATGATAAAAGGAAAAATGTGAACACGTAACTCCAGCTCCAGTAAGGTTTTCCTTGGAGGACCCATCAGTATATATGTGCAGCCATTCTTCTGTGGGATAACTAGTATTGATTGTTTCCAGAGCTAGAAGTTTTTGTATTTCTTTTGGTGTGTCTGATTTACTTATTTCCTCTATTAATTCCAAATTGAAGGTAGGTTGCAATAATTCCAATGGATTTTCTCTTATAAGTAGATTTTCCCATCCTCATCCTGCCCGTGGTGCACCCTGCTTTTAACAGATGAGGCTCTGGGGACCGAATCACAGCGGTATAACTGTTTCATCTAAAATGGAGGAAATGTCACTTACATATGTGCTGGCCTATCACAGCACAACAGCGTCCCTCGGAGGCACATGAGGGGAAGGTCGGTGGATCTAAATACCACCTATTTAGTCCTCCCGGCTAGGTCCGATGGACCCGTTGACCAACGATAGGTGTGGTCCCCCTTGCAAAATGGGGGTTTAAGTCGGGTGATGTAACTGCCACATTGTAAAACTGGTGCCCGTTAAGAAAACAGTTACATGAAAGCCACATACATGAATATGTGAAATAAGTAATTTTGATAAATATAATCCAATACACATCTTTTTATTTCGTGATTACGTACTTGAAAATAAATTTAGGTAAATTATGCATACAACAAAACATTTTCCCTATAATTCTATATTTAGTAAATTTTAACTCATTGTAATTAATTTATGTACTTACAGACCCACCAAATTACAAAATACTGGGTAATTTGCAGTCTGCATTTAGATTTGAGATTGTAATCTTAGCATTTAGATTATTACATAATTTTAGATATTTTATTGATATTAAATATTTCATTACATATTTTGATGTTTTTTGTTACATAAATATGTACATATTTCGCACTTTGATATTACATAAAAATTCGGGCTTTAATCATCAGTGTCACTGCCTGTCACTTAAGCATATTACTTTGGGAGACCCTCTTCTTCTCATGAATGAATGAATGAATTTATTTTACATTTCACAGTTACATCAAAATTATGTTATAATGGATACTACTCTATATTGGGTTGCTTGATTTCATGATCCTATGCACTTGGTTATTTGTGTATTTGATCCTACATTTATCTTTGTTCTTCTATATCTCTAGTGTTCTAGGTAATATTATCCATCTCTCTCTTCCTCTCCCCTTCACTCAGATATTTTTGTACTTTCATCTTCAATTGTATCGCTGAAATCCTCCTTTGCTTTAATAATTTTCCTTCATTTCTTTCTTACCTTCCCTACATTAATTGCCAAACCTCTTCAAAAATATTTCCCTGCTATAGGTTCTGTGGCAAACAAAAACCGAAAGTGTAAATGTACAGTTTTAACAGAGGAAAAGTTAGACAAAATAGGCACATGTTTTGAACGTTGACCAACCAAATCAATCCCAAAATTAGCACAAGTGGAAATTTCAGAGTTTTTTCCACATAGAGCAACTAAATTCTTAAAACTAAAACCATATATATGTGTACAAGTATCCATGCTTTAAAACAAGGTGACCCAGTATCATGGATGCATTATTGGGAATGGTTTCTTTTATCAGTGAATGACAGTTTAATTCATCCACTGCTTCTGTTCTTTTCCGATGAGGCATGGTTCTACCTAAATGGTCATGTCAACACTCATAACAGTCGGTACTGGGACTCTGAAAATCTACATCACATTCAAGAAATCCCTCACTATGATTGGAGAGTTGGAATTTGATGTGCTATTAGCGCTAGACGCATAAAATCGGTCCAATATTCTACGAGCAGACTGTAAATACAGAGAGATACGAAATGACATTTTGACCCCATTTTATAATGAACTGAAAGAAGAAGAGAAATCATATGGGTGGTTTCATTCTGCTACTGTGCATACAGCAGAGGAGTCCATGAATAAAGTTGGGGAAGTGTTTGAAGATAGAGTGATTAGTGCTAGTGTATGGTCCTCTCACTCCCCTGATCTAATAGTGTGCGATTTTTACTTGTTTGGTAACCTGAAAGACAAAGTTTACGAGAAAAATCCTCATACATTGGAAGAACTAAAACAAAAATTAGAAATGAAATCGGAAATATTAGTGTCCCAACTTAATCGTGTGAATCAGAATGTGTTCTCCCGATATAACGCTTGTTTAGCCGAGACACATTCCAAGTATCTAAAGCTACCCACTTTCTCTACTACCTCATCTCAAAATTGTCACATTTGCAAGTTTTTCAGACAACTGTAGCTTTTATCTTTTTAGCGTGTATTGTCATTCATTACTCTCTACTATCATTAGTTAGCTCCATTACCAAGTTCCTTAGTATCCTGCCATATTATGCACACACTTTAAAATCAGTTTCATTTGGTTAGATTAGAAGAAGTTTAGAAAAGCCACTAAATCATTTGCAGACAAGGACCTGCTACCTCTGGTAGGGTGAACTCAGTCTCACAGACAGAGTGAGCTATTTCCTGTGTGCCTAGCTCAAATTTTGAGTCTGTTCACTTTACAGTAGTTATTGTATACTGCTTGTACTCTTATTCTAAACCTAAAGTAGTGTATTTCCATTTTCCACAATTTTGTTCGCTACACTGCATTTTTACTTTCGAAGATCTGTTAGTGTGGTGCTGTATTTTTAAATAAACTGAAGCTTTGTGCTGAGCTATGAGACTATTTTTTTTCTCTGGGCGTGGTACTAGGTGGAATGAATAAACACTCGATGCAACTTCACTATATATCATTTTATTAACACTTTCTGTCTCTTATTACACTTGTTATAATTGAATTGACTTTCGTTGCACCTATTTGTATTATCTTGATAGTCTTTCCACTTTTATAAAGTCTTTTAGACCCACATCCACGTGCGTTACAAAAACACGTCTTCACATCTCAAACATACAGACGCTAATAACAAATTTGGCGCTACTTTACATGACACCCTTCTTTGTATACATGCGCGTATGCGTTCATTTTATATTTTTCTACATTAAATAGTTCCTGTATTGTTAGGGAAGCGATCTTTAGCTATTCTCCCTTCACTTTTAACATTAAATATATATGGTTCTTTTACTTATACATATTAAATTTAAACAGGAAACTTAACATTTATGACATTTTTAAACAATTATATGTTTACTAACAATGAAAAATAGCAACATGTTTTCGTTACTTAACTAATTCTTATCAACATGAAAAATAAATTACATTTTGCAATAAATATTTACATAAATGTTTTCCTTTTGGGGTCTAACCATATATTCTGTCTCAAGTGTTTTGTTCTAAACTTAAAATTGTGATTTTCTACTATTTGCTATTACTTGCTAGTCGTGTCCACTGTGATCCAATTGCTTCTGTGAAGTCCTGTGCCCATATCTTTCTTGGTCTCCCCCTTCTTCTTTTCCCTCGTCTTGGGTCCCACATTGTGGCGGCATAGGCCCATCTGTCTACAGGTAATCTGGCCACATGTTCTCCCCATTTCCATTTGAGTCTTCTTGTTGGCTTGTGTGCATCTTCAATGCCACTTTGTAATCTCAGTTCATTCCTTATTTTGTCTTGTAGTTTAATTTCCAAGATCTTTCCATTTTGCATTGGCATATTTGTATCATCTGTTGTTGTTTTGTTGGCTACCATATGTTAGCACCGATGTGGCACAGTTTTGTAGGGTTTCCAATCTTAATTGAATGTTAATGTCTTTGTCTAGGAGTAGGAATTGGAGTCCCCAGAGTTCCCCCCATGCTTGACTTATTCTTCTTCGAATTTCTTTGACCCATTTTTCTATTAGGCTGACTGCTTGACCCAAATATATGTATTCACTGTAGTATTGAATTTATGTGCTCTCTATTATTATTGGTGTCTCTTCGTCATTTGTCATTGCTTTGGTCTTTGTAGGATTCATTTTTAGTCCTGCTAACATGCTTTTAGTGCTCAGTTCTATCATTTGCTGTAGTTCTGTGGCAGATTTTGCAAGCAACTTTGGATCGTCTGCAACTCTTAAATTTGAGTGTGTTCTTCCATTAACATTTATCCCTTTCCTCTTCCAGCTCAGTTTTCTGAATGTAACTTCTAGTGTGCATGTGAAGAGTTTGGGAGAGATAGGGTCACCCTGTTTGACTTCTCTTCTTACTCTAAAGATTTCTCCTTTGATTTCTGTCTTCATTCATGCTTTACTGTTCATTTCCTTTGATTCTTATTTATTTTGAATTGATAGCTATAAATTGTGTTCTGCCTTAAATGCCTTTTTATAATTAATGAGTGCTATGTATTATATTCTTTGATTGAACTTTCGTTTTTTCAGTCCTTTAGTTTTTTGGGTGTATGTGGTTGATAGTGCTATAGTTCATGTGGAAGCCTGCATGTTCTGGTGGTTAGTTTTCATCCATTATTTTTGTTAATCAATTCTGTTTTCATTTGGTTACTAAATGTAAATGATATTGGATTTTTTGCAGAGCCATCCTGTTCAGGAATGAGCAAGCAGAAGAGTACCTCAGCCAAAATTTCAGAAGAAAACAGTCGTAACATTGCTCGGCTTTCTCTCTCAGTAGGTGCTTTGGATGAAGACAGAGATAAAAATGAGGGCAATGAAGATGTTGTGCCAACAACACCTCCATCAAAGAAGGGTCGATTTATTTTTCAGCGTTGCTTTGAAAATACATTCAACTCAATGATGCTACCTGGTCATGATGTAGTACTTGCTGATAATTCTGATGAAGAAGATGCCATGCTTCCATGACCTCTTTCTGTGATATCATACTAATTAGTTAAGAACTTATTGACAATGGAAATCATGTGTTTTTAAAGCTCCAACCAAATTTGTAAATAAATTTATTTAAGAAGTGATACAAATAAGACCGTCTAAGTATGTAAAACAGAAGTGAATGCTGGGCATTATTGGCATGCCCCATAGAATGTGCAACGATTTTATAAAAATATATTTGTATGTCATGTGTTGCTGCTTTTTAAATGTTTTTCTCATTTTAACACCTCAAGTCCCAACTATTTGTTCACTTGCAATACCAAGAAACCAAGGTATTAAAGGCTATTTCAACTGATTATGAATATGATTTTAATCTACATTTGTAAAGAAAGTCTCAGGTTTTTTAATTTCATTGTTATTAATTGACTCACCTTTTAAATTAAATTGATTATAACAACACTGTTTTCAAACTTCTAAGAAAGGAAGAAAGTCTTGGTTTATCTTCCTTTCATAGAAGTTTGAAAACAGTGTTGTTGTAATTAATTTAATTTAAAAGGTGAGTTAATTAATAACACTGAACAACACTTACAACATATTTTTCCGGGACGCGTTTCGAAGGTTATTGTCCGGTTGATAATGAAGGAAAGTTAACCTTCGAAACGCGTCCCGAAGGTTACTGTCCGGTTGATAATGGAGGAAAGTTAACCTTCGAAACGCGTCCCGGAAAAATATGTTGTAAGTGTTGTTCAGTGTTATTAATTAACTCACCTTTTAAATTAAATTAAGTCTTAGTTTACTTGGAAAAAATGTCTTTAAGGCACATGTATTAACACCATTGTTTGTTTATAAATGTATGACATTTTATTTCAGAAAAAATATGTATAATGGGTACAGCCCAATATTTATGCACAATTTTTAAGAAAATTATTCATTGGATCTCCAGTTTTTTCATTTAGTATGGGGAAACTAATTGAATTGAAGCTAGTAACAGTGTAGCATGTACTTTTATCACTGACATAGCTTCAGTTATCTTTTAAAATGAAATTTAGTAAAAGATAACTGGACCTTTGTCACTAATTTATCTAAGTTAGAATTAAACCCATGGCATTACAGTCCATATTGGACCAGGGCCTGCCAACCCGACTGCCGACCTCACGCCCACATATGAGTCATTCCATGTCAAATCGCACAAAATTTGACCTTCATATGTCCAATTTCATTAATATTAAATGTACGTGTTCTATGAATGAAAAAATGATACCCCTATTTTTTTGTTTGTAAATTAATTATTTTGGTAAATATAAAGCATTAAATTTTCGGATATTTCTCGCACACCGTTCTACATAAACATATCTCTGGTATTATTTTTCAGATAAATGTGACCTATAGCTCATTTTGAACATTGAAATGTGTACTTTGTTTATACGTTAAACAAAAAACAATTAGTTTGATATATCCTATTTTTACATGGCCATTAACATTATAAACATCATTAATAATACTGTACACTAAAAATTTCTGGGAAAATTTTTAAAACGTAGCTTGATGATGCCATGTAATCCTAGAAAAAGTTCAGAATGGAATTCTAAATACATGCAGAGAAATTAAATAACTTAGCAAGCCGTGCAGACTGGAGTAATGCTTCATCCATGGCTAGAAAGTATACACACTGCGTGCAGCTGATTGTGAGTCATGCGTTGTACTTCCGTCAAGGTCAAACTCTTAGCATAAATACTGAAATGGCTCATTTCACGTCAAATCGAACATTTTTGAAACTTGACATACTATTTTCTCCATTTTTTTAATCTTATCAATAGATGAGATTAACTAATCCATATGTTTTCTTTTTGGTGTGACACGTTTATTTTGCACTTTATTAATATTATTTTTACGTTATATTCGCATACTGTATTATATAAAAATCGTTATACCAAATACTATTTGAAGTTTAGAATTTTCGAACCCAGGGTGCATTCCATGGCAGGGAACCAAGGCATTATGCCCTGCTTGCATAAAATGTGATAAGACCATAAACCCCTACACTCTGATGAACTTAAAGTGATGAACACTGCTGTAGTAGAGATTTGGCACTTTCCAAAACTTTTGACAAATGGTGAGATTAACCATACACTGTAAACAAATTTGCTGTTAAGCAAACCCTCCTAGTTGTGCCTGTGTCCAAAATCTTAAGAAATAATATGGTTCACACTCTACTAGGACTCTGCTTGAATGTTGCTGACACTGTAGGCTGAATGACTTACTGACATATTGCTATGGTAGCTCATCTGAGTGTTAAAATAATCAGTTATAATTGATTGGCCTTATAAATGGAATCTATGATAAAAAAGAGCTTTAAAGTCAGATTTAAGTACAAATTGTAAGTCACCGTTGGGGTATGTGATCTGGAATTTTAAATTTCCGTATGTTCTACTGGTAAAGTAATGAGTCATCTGGGGAATTGAATGTCATACTGGCATTTTGCCAGTGATTAAAGCCACATATAGAGTGGAAGTGATTCAAATTCTGTCTATGGCATTGAACTTTACAGTCCTAATTCTATCTTTCAAGGTTTGCCTACACAAAGTTTGTGTGTTGTTAGAACAATCAATTATCACTGTTTGGTCTTATAAATGGAATCTAATAAAAACCTTTCAGCCTGGGACTTAAATACTTACAAATTGCAGTATATGATCTTGAATTTAAGATTACCTTGTGGTCTACAGGGAAAATAAAAGTCAGTTGGGGAATTTAATGTTGTACCAACATGTTGCTACTGTAGCTCAGTGATTGGAGTAGCTGTGCATAGAATGGAAGATCTGTGGTTCTACCTTTCAATGTGTCACTTAATCTGGCTTGTAACATGCACTGTGGCCTCTTGAAATCTTATTTACCTTACATTTTCTGGGAAAGGATAAAATTTGGTTACAAACATAGAACAATTCAATGCAACAAATGGGATAAAAAAGTGACCCCCCATTGTCTCAGAAATAATGGTACTTGCCTAAGCATGCATATACATTTGCAGTACTGCAGTTATCTGATGACCAATGTCACAAATGGCTCATAACCACAGGCTACATTTGCGCTAATGTGGACGACTTTCAGGTCGGTTGTTGCTTGTGTATATTGATGTCACAGAGGCTGTGAGTTTTGAAGGAAATTGCAACTTGTTTATGCTCAGTTGGAGAACGAACCTACGTTTCATTTATTTAGAATTTGATTCCAGGCTATTCAGAAGTATGTAAAATAAACAGCAAGCAGCTTGGTTTGAATAATGTAGGCAATAATGTTTATTTTAAATATGCACTTACAATATCTTGTGATGCTGAGCAAACTTTTTCACTGTATAAGCACATTTTTAGTGAAAACAAGAAATTTCACTTTTTCACACCTAAAAATGCATATTGTTATATAATGCAATGGAATACAGTTTGAATCAGAATCTTTTATCTGGATCGAAAATACTTGCGAGCAATTTCACTAACTTGTCTGTTTTGCTTATGGTGTTGTAAACATGGAAATAATAAAGAGAGGTACTATGTGCATACATATTATATGACAGTGGTAACCTTTGCAAACATTTTTGTTTGTCCTACTGATCTACGTCTACCAATGAACAGTTGCATGCTGTTCATGGACTCTTCTTAATAAACATTGGTACCTATACACCCGTACTACTCAATCTAGCAGTGAACTGGGACAAAATGTCGTTCCTGTGGGGCAAGGACGTATTTGATTTTGTTTCTGTACAAATTACAAAATTATCCCTGCTCTGTTTTCATATTGACTGTGTATAAAATGTCCTTTTACGTTCAATATTCAAATCTAATGTCAATGCATAAATGCAACTACACTGCAATTCCTTGATATGTTCAATGTTCACAGGTCTTTATGGCTAATAGTAAACTCACTAAATGCAATCCAATCCACACGTAATTGAAATTCTTTCCAAGTAAATATACTAAGGTAGACAACGCTTGAGAGAACTGGAGCTAACTGGTTTCATTTACCATAGGGTATTTTGTAACAAAAATGCCCTTTACTATTTTGAGCACCTTTCTTGGGGAAGTTAAATAAAACTAGCTGGATGTTATCCTTCAGTTCATCTAAATCAGTTAGAATTGTAAACTTTGTGTAACTTTCCCCAGAAGTAAATGGAACAATTGAATCAGGGGATCATGTTTGCACTGGCTGTAAATGATGTTTACTGGAATTTACAAGTAAGGCTTTGTGAATCATCCCAATTACTCACATTTGTATAATGCAAAAATTTAAGTAAAGTAATTAAAAGTCGAACATTTCTATAGAAGTTATGCAAGTGAAATAATTATTGAATTATTTCTAAAATTGACTTGTAACAAAAGTGATTTACTCATGCAGTTATACTTTCTAAACTACAGTAATTACAGATACAGTGGCTTAAAAATGTGCTTTGTTTAAATAATATAAAGGAAGCATTTGAATTCAAATTTTTAAAATTATGAGGTGCTTTACTGTTACAAACATAATTCAATTAGTTATATCTAGGGAGTGAATCTTCATACACGAAACAAAAAGTTGCAGAGTATGGACTAAAGGAAGTGGGAGGAGTCAGTGTGTCACTTGATCACTGCACGGAGGAGACTAGGCACAGGAAATGCTTGAATGTTTTAGATAGCATGGCAGTAATTTTAGGTTGCACTCTGAATTCACCATTTTTGTTACATTTTAATTTTATTATATAGTAATTTATGAATTGTTAGTTAATAATTTATGTTAAATTTTGAATAAGGTAAAACAGCTCCATTATATTTAGTATGCTATGGATATACTGTGTGACAATGTCCTGATATTATAGCTTCTGTGGTTCAAACAAATGATGAACTCAGATTGTTACAAAAATTTTCACATAGCAACGCCTAGCAACAGAGATAAAAATATACATAAGGATGACAAAAATAGTTACGTAATATGTTCAGTAAAGGATCGAGAGCTTTTGTACCTTATTTAATTGAAGTAATGCCTGTTATTGTAAAGAGGCATGATTGATAATATGTAATCAAAGTGAATAAAGGTGATTTATGGGAGAAAGCCATATAATTTTCAAGTGACTTCCCTGTACTCGTGACACACCCGCAAGTTTTATAAAACAGAACCGGCCTAGCAAGCTAAGCAACGAAAACAACCGCTGCAACGTTATTGCATAACTTATATTCTATGCTGTCACCATTTGCAGTAAAATATTCACTCCCAAATTCTTGTGCAAGTTCAGCAGTATTTGAATATTTGTACTGGAGGCATTTTATTCTGAGACACTATGCACTGCATGCAGTGAGCCCAATTGTGCTTTGTGCTGTCAGTGTACTATACAATGATGTCACACTCTGTGCATGTGGTAGGTAACTTGCAATCACCTCATTTCATGATAGCTGTATAAATGTTTGAAGCCTAGTTATATCCAAAAAATTTCCTTTCCATAGGCAGGAAAGACCTGTAACCATGACAGGCTACAAAAAAGGAAAGAAAAACAAATATGATTAATGCATCCATACAAGTTTCTCTACTAATGACAAATTTGCATTATAGAGGGTGAATCACCTAAAACTTGCACTGCAAATATTTTGCAAATGAAAAGTGTTATTGATGCGCAGTTTTCAAAGACTGGTGGATAGTTAGGAGCTCATACTTTTAGCCTAAAAACAAATTTTAATAATACTAAGTGTATTTTTTGAGCAAACAGCCAAGTTTTCAAATGGAACAAATGCAAAACCAAAGTCCACAGAATGTCCTGTGCATGAAGTTTCATGTAAGAGACCAAAACCAGCAGAGCTGATCATCTGCCACATCATACTGTACCATGTTGGGCAATCAGAAAATCAACAGCATGCTGCGAACTACCTTACTGCCACATCACTGCTGGTGCAACACCATCATTTTTAATTTAATTTTTCTTTCTTTTAGGAAGTTGGAGTGTGTTGCACAAGCAGCACACAAGAGGATATGTTACTGCCCTTAGGAAATCTCACCACTTTCTTCAAGATGTCATATTTTTGCTGTAGGTGTTAAGTTGATGCTGTGACCTTCAGAAAAAGTTCTGGGCTGCTGCAAAAATTTAATTTAAGACAAATTGTATGTCTATAAGTTTTTGAAGTCTTGAAATTTACACGGAACTTTCCACCTTCTTTAAATGGTTTCAGTGTGCCACTTTTCTTTTAAGTTTTATCAGATAGGTATGTGTGGCTTGATAGTTGCTTTGTACCTTATTCATAAACACTGCAATAATGGTATTTGGCTTAAGGTACAGATGAGACTTGAAGGGGTGGAAATGATGTCCAAAGCCACACAATTTTCTAAACATGATTTTTGGGTTAGTTCAATTTCTATTCAACAGAGGAAGCTATTGCAAAAATATTTATTATTTTAATGTTCACTCACTAGATGGCAGATGGAACTCACTTGTTCTCATACATCGAGGAACTAGTCTTTTTCCATATGTGAAACAACCCAAAGCCGCAGTAAAATGGCACTTGCAAAGAAGAGGTTATTTCTATGTATAACCAAAAAAGAAGGTTCTGAGAAAGAAATGACTAGTTTTGATGAACATTATTCATCCAGTGAAAGCAGTTATTGCCCCTCTGATAAATATTCGTTCAAAAATTACATGGTAAGTCAAAAATACTGAATTTTTTTAAAGAATGAAAACATTGAGGCTTAGGTTTGTATCATACTACAATGTTATTACATAATATTGCACATACACAGTAATTAAAATACACATGTGTGAATCATAAACAAATTATGCTTCTACTATTAATTACTGCATTATTGGTAATAATTTTAATATTATAAGGCTATTTGTATAATATATTAATGTATATTGTATATGTTAAAAGTGGATTTGGTCTTTCTCATTCTGAATATTTCATTTGACTTAGGATGCTGACAAATGTAAAATGTTTCAAGAGATGTTACCTGCATCTAAAGGCAGAAAAAAGGTAAGAAATATGAACAATGGGAAAAGTGAAAAATGCAAACATCTAAGAAATTCTAAATGAAGCAAGCAGACTTTAAAGATCTGTTACCTTTGCAGATAAATATTGCACAGGACAAACATGATGATGCAGCTTTTCGCTTTGATGAAGGAATGCCATCACATTTAAAACTGAAATATCAATAAACTGATTTAGAAGAATTCAGAACTGAAAATATCACTAGAAAACAGCAAGCACATTAGGAACTTAACCCATTCCAGCTATCAAGGAAATACTTAAAACCCATTCCAGTTTGCAAGAAAAAACAGATGTTTTGTCATTAATGCCATATATACATCAGATGTTTTGAAAGGATACTTCAAGAATCTGAGTGAAACAAAGGAAGAAAATTAAGAAATCTACACATATGTGATAGATATTGGTTATATTGTTTCAAATATTGTAGTCACTGTTATTCTAAGTTATATGTTGATGTTCATAGTTTGTAAACCTCTTCTTTTAGTATGAGATGGGCCAAAACCCAATGTTATGTCACTCAGTCATAAAATATTGTTTATTAATGTGTAACTTTTCACAAGATAACTATGTGCACATGTATATTAAGACATTGGAGAAATAAACTACTTTTGTCGGATACTCAAAAAAGTTGATATGTGATTTATGGATTTATTCAAACTTTTACAATGCTCTCCTAACAAATTTACATTTGGTGGCTTTGGATTATATCATTCTCACCCCTTCATTTGACAACAAATAAGTTTCCTGCAATGTCAAGTTTGTTCTGAGGCTTGCAGAAATTAAATAAAGGTGGATGTGATCATGATCAGTAAATGGTACACTCTGCTGACCATTACAAACTGTCAGTTGGTTAAAAATTATCATCTTGGGGCTCTGAGGAGACAATATCTTCTTAAAATCACTGCCATAAGCTTGGATCTGATTTCAATTCTCTCTCTCTCTCTCTCTCTCTCTCTCTCTCTCTCTCTCTCTCTCTCTCCTTTTGTTGCACCTTTCAATGCTGAGAAACAGGTGTAGGTAAATGAAATGAGTGAAATAATGCTTGAACGAGCCCGACATCCATTAAGTTGAAAATTAACCAATTTTTTCTAAGAGGATAAAGGAAAACTTTGGAAAGGAAGCTTATACAAGCAACTCATTCCATCAAGATTTAAATTTGGACTATTCAAGTTGGATAGCAAAAACTAGCCCCACATGATGGAGGAGAGCGACCCAGAGGCAACTCTTCAGTTCCAGAAAATGTGTTTAAAAACTGGTTAATAATATAAAATACATATATGAATACCTAAGGTAAAATGAAAATTTCCCACTAAACAAAACAAAATTTACAATTTAATGTTCCACTCCATACACATTTGATGTATTTTAATGACAGGAATCTGAAAACTGGCTGTTCTACCTGGTTTCCTCTGGAAAGAAAGAGTAATCTTTCAAATGAGAATACACAGAGATACTGGGCTGGTGGAAAGGTAATTGTCACTGTTTCTTGTCTATGAAGTGTAGGCAAATTTGAACCCTGTCTGCCTCCCAAAGTCACGACCACAGCTCAACTATGTGGGCTTGTGGGGTCCTGTGGTAAGCATTAAGAGAAAAAGCTGTTCTGAATGCTAGGGTGGTGCATGTGTTGTACACTCAGGCAGGCAGAAATCAAACCTGCCTGCTTGCCAATAGTTGATGGGTGCTGCTAAGGTCAAGATCAGGGACCGCCAACTGACTCGCACGGTGCTGGCATGCCTGGTCGTTGTTGGCGAGTGCTAGGGAGATATGCCAATCACTACCTCGTGCGGTGGCATTCCGTAATCTGCACTTGTGTTACCATTAAACAATTAAGGACAGGATAGTAGTGAAGGAACAATTCAGAAACTGTATAATATGTAATTTAATATCTCTCTGGTACTTGCTATTAAATTATAGATAAAACAACCCAATACCAGTAAGATTATTATAGCCTTCAATCCTATACAACCAAATGATGGCATATAAAAGCAATGTTTTTAACTATAAGAACAAAACAATACTTTGTGGAAATTAACACAATTCTGATCCTGAAACAATTGAAAAATATAAAATAATATTTACTACACAGTGCTAATATTATACAGAATACTTCATGTTAAACGAATATACACGTTTCAATTAAGAATTTTGTACATTCAGTTTTCGGTAGACACTCTTACCTTCTGACATCTTTTGATTTTCACAATATTCACCACATTTGGAGACAATGAAACAGAACTCTGGATCTTTAATGCGCACTTCAAGTTATCACTGATGTTGGCTCTCTGAGGGTTTTTAATGTGTTTCATAGCTGAAAATAAGGATTCACATACATAGGTCGAACCAAACATTGCAATCATAGATGCCGCATGCCTATGCAATCGAGGGAATCTTGATTTAGGAAATCTCCTGAAGAAATCTAGTAAACTTCCTCTGTTTCTGTAACTGTTAGCTAACTCAATGTCACATTTCAAGGTGATACGCTCCAGTTGAACATCTTTGGGAATTGGGAGTATCTTGAATATTCATGCTAAATGGTGTAGCGAATAAGTCAAAATCCATTTTTAAGCCTGCGAGATCGTGAAATCTTTCATCAAACGCCGGGTAAGCAAGTGCAGATTTACAACATAGCATCCCACTTCTAGGGAATCACAATCATGGATCACGCTTTCCAATCTGGGAAAATGACAAGAATCACCATTTGACAGTTGACGTTCCCATAATGAGAGCATATTTTTAAAAGCTTCAATGCTACAGAACATATCTGTGATTAATTTGCTTTACCCTTGAAGTATTCAAATGTTCGGCCATAAATACAAGATCACATTTCCACTTAAAATTCGTGAGCTCTTCAATAGGTTCTTCGCACTTTTCCATGAACAAAAGTATCTATTCCAATAATTCAAAGAATCTGCTTAAAACCTTGTCACGACTGAACTACCTAACTGCTGTATGATACGGTATATCACCATACTCATGCTCCAAATCCTCTAAGAAGCTTTTAAATTGTCTGTGTTTTATACCATGGGACCTCAGTTTGTTTACAATCTTCACAACCAGGGGTGAGTTTACTTGCAGTTATAAGCATACATCGTTTAATAAGTGGACCATCAGAAAAACTACTAGAAGATCTGGCAATTTCTAGTGCTATTTTGTAACTCACATAAACTGAGGTTGGCGGCGCCGAGCGGTTAGCGCGCTTGCCTACCACCTAGGCGGCCCGGGTTCGATCCTAGGGACCCGCATGTGGTATTCGTGGTGGACGAAGCGGCGTCAGGGCGGGTTTTCTCCGGGTGCTCCGGTTTCCCCCGCCATCTCATTCCACCGGTGCTCCATCTTCATTCCATGTATCATCAGTGTCACCGCCTGCGGTGCCGTAGTAGTAAAAGCGGGCGTTAAACACTACAACAACAACAAACTGAGGTTTCTGCCATTCCACCATCCCCTTCTTCCTGTTCCTCTTCCTGCAATGTGATCTATTCTCTGGGCTTTTGTATCTCTGCAGTGCGTTCTTTTTCTAGGGCCGAATAATCATTAGCATGCAATGTATTAAAATGTCGCTGAAGATTAAATCGTTTCAGCACTTGCAATTTTTTCTGGCAAATTAAGCAAATAGCACCACCGATACAGTCCATGAAGAAGTACTCAGTTTCCCATTAGGGATTGAAATAACGTGTCGGCGTGGGTGCCCTTCGCTTTAATGAGTGGCCTTCCATATCAAACTGACACTAAAGTATGGACCGCCACTGCTAAGGAAGACAAACCGACCGCTCCACTGCGAAGGACGAACTGACGGAGCACAGTGCTTGTAGCCCAGCACATGCACTGCGGCAAGCGAGTTGGCTATGGCTGGTCAAGATGCATGTATGAAGTTACCACTGCTCAAACAGTGGTGCATTTAGAAGGGAGAGTGAATTAGTGAAATCCCTTTTGTAAGCACTAAATAGTAAGGGATTTTTTAGGTGCTAATAATTATTATATTCAATCAGTTCATTAAGTAATATTCCAACATGACTTGAATGCAAACTGAACTCATAGACAATCCATTTTTGCATAGCAGTGAATCTGAAAAATAACTTGTTTTAGATAATGGTAGGCCCATGCTTTTACCAAGTTTGATTATTCAGACTGTCACGGCCAAAGGAGCAAGAAAATTCAATCCTTCCTGGTATGAAATGCAGAAATGGTTAACTGGGAGTGAAATTAAAGCCAAATTGTACTGCTGCACTTTCATGCAAGGATGGCACATGGAATTGTTCTGTTCTTTTTTCTTTTTAATATGAAAAATTTGTCCAAAGCTATTCATAATGAAGTTTCAAAAGGGTAAATACATAACTGACACTGTAAATCTAAAGAAATAGAAAATATCACAACCCTGTTTTAGAGAAGTTATCTGAACAACACAAAATTGCAAGGTAACAGTACAGTAAACTCTCGGTTTAACGGACCTCTGTTCAACGGACTTCAGATTTAACAGACTAAATTTGGCGTTGGTTATAAAATAAATTTAAATGAAGTTTAGAAGATCTGCAATGAATAAATTGTGGCATTCCGTTGTTTGATCGATAAGGCTAGTTCACACATCTTCCGCTACATTCTTGAAAGTTTGTGTACGTGTGACGTGCTCAAGAGCTCACATGACTCTTAGCTTCAGTCTGAATTGGGCATTCTCTGGGCATTCCCAGGTTACCAGATTCTGAGTCATGAAGAGATCGCTGCAAGTGTTCTACAAGAGGATGAAGATGAAGACGACAGTGATGATGAATCTTTGAAGAGTATACCTAAATTATCTGACCACATGGATGATGTGATTTCTTACGTGGAAAGATCTTCAGACCCGCAAGTGCTAACCTATTATGAATATTTCAGACAGTTTCGCATCTTAATCATAAAGAAGCAATATTCAAATAGGAAGCAAATGGGTATTTACACTTTTTTCAAATCCACAACTTCACAGGGAACGACTTTTAACCAAGAGTAAATCATGTAAAGTAAATGGTATGTATCAATAAAACAGTTTCAATTGTTTTTGCTTCATTTTCATTCATTTTGCAATTTAATAGACTTTCAATTTTCCGGACAACTCCTGGTCCCTTTAGGTCCACTGAACCGAGAGTTTACTGAATAACAAGGAAGTGAAAACACTTGGAAATCATGAGGCAGTTAGTTTGTTTATTTTTATTTCTTGTGTTGTGGTCATGTAAGTCTGAATTTGTTTGCATCGGAAATTTGTATTTTATCATGTATAGTATAGTTTTATAAATATACAGGCTAGGTAGCGTCATTATTTTATGCTTACGGAAAGCTTCTCTACATGAGTCTTCCGTTTTTAAGTTTGAATTATATGTGATTGCTCTTTTCTGTAAAGTAAATATTCTGTTTTGGTTTAATTTTGAAGTATTGCCCCATATTTCTATCCATATGATATGTGTGGCTGAATGAGAGAGAAATAAATTATCCTATTAGTTGCTGCTGGGACATAGTTCATTAGACACTTAAGAAGAAATAAATTTTTACTTATTTTTAATGCTAATTTGTCTGTATGTGGTGTAAACAATAGTGTTTTATCCAGTGTGACACCAAGTAGCTCTACCTTGTCGACACTGTTTACTGATTTGTTGTCAATATACAATTGTAGAGGTGTATTAAGTGTTTTGCTACCGAATGTTATCAGTTCACATTTAGTTGGGTTATACTTAAGTTTAGCATTGAGAAGTACTGCAATAGTTTGATAGCTATTTCACATAGCTAGCACAATATAAAAAGTTCTATTTTGAAATTGTGGATAACATTACGTTTCAGATTAGATTGAAAGACATTTAGAATCTTGAATTTCTTCATTTAATGGATTCATCACGGTTCTGTGCCTTTAGATAATGTTTTCCTACCAAGGGGCTAGCTTCATTACAAAATTATTATGCATGTATTTTGACTCTTCAGATTGAGAAATGACCTAGAGTTTGTCTACTCTGACGACCAGTTCTTGTCTCAAAGAATATCTGAAATTATGAAAATAGTTGTGGAAAGTGACAGTCAAAAGTGTGCTGCTGGAAGTTTACAGGCAATTTACATCAGTTGCATCAATTCCTCCTGCAAGTTGTGTCCTGAGAGAAGCTTCTCTTGCTTGAAACAGTGAAGTCTGTGCACAATGGCACAGGACAGGGTTACAGCCTTAGCGACAGCGTTTATTGCTTGCCAACCGCAGAACCTGAGCACAGAACACCTATATAGTGACTGGTGACTTCATTCGCTGGAAGTTACATGAGATATAGCGCGATGATGTCATCAAGCGATATGGCCAGCATGAAGAATGGACGCATTCAGCGGCATTGCAAGTAAAGGAAGCAAATGTTAGGTTTCTGCCTGTAATATGCATATTGAAAATGTCACTGAAGCGGCCTGGACGCGTTATGTATAGATATCTTTGTTGCTTTCTTCCATGTATAACATCAAACATCGCAGATCAAAAAAACGACTTTGGGATTTTTGGGAATACCAAAAATTGGCATACTTAAAATTTGCGCTGCAGTAACGATTAAATACCCGATGAAGGTTACAGTTGGTGCAATGATTTAAGTGACCAACGGTAAAAAATCGTCACCACTTCTTCCAACCCTTTTATATTTATTTACAGCATACATTTGTTAATTATTCTAGTATTTAAGAAAGGTTAAAATATTTTTAGGTTACAGATTGTTAACTGTGGTGCACAGTATTAGCAACTGGTGGATTCTGCTTAGTGTTATTCAGTTTTGAACAATGGCATTACTGGATCAATATCCAATATCACTAATCTTGACGCTATGCACGGTAGCACGTGTAAATAACACTGTGATGCAAATGCACATGGACTTGAAGAAATAAAATTGTGTTGGTTCTGAATGTCAGCGATTTTCCTTTGAAACTCAAGAAAAGATGAAGTCCAAAAAGGGATTTAACTGGAAAGCCAGACAAGTAGTTCAAACGGACATTGATAACTCAGCTGTGTCTAAGGTAAGTTCTCTGCTTGACAGAAAATCCATAACCTCAAACATGTACTTACTAGAGGTGTACATCATATATAAGTGAGGGAAATAAAAACATTTCGATTAAGATTGCGTATCGGAGTCAACGCTCAACATCGCGTACTGCTATTGCCTCCTTTATTACACAACTTGTAGTAATAGGTAATTTACAAGCCCATTGTAGATGTTATGTAAGTGAGAAAAATACAGCATTGAAGTACAATACTCCGGCACCACTAAAATGAGCTTGTTACCATTTTGTTGAATAAAACATTTATGGTTCATAAGTACAAGCTTTGGCTTTATCACGAAATGTTTGAGCTTGGAATACACGTACTTGTAGTGTTCAGTTCATACAATCAGCCTCAGGAGTTACTTCAACAAAATCTAAATGATATTAAAGTTATTGCATGGTGTGGCTTTTGTATAGTATTGTGTCATGTTCATTTGATCCGATCCGTAAGCCAGGCTCAAGGATATAGAACATGCCCTAAAACCATATAGGCTCTTCTTTAGAATAGGTGAATTACCACTTGCCGGCCAGATTCAAAGTCCGAAGTTACTTTGGACTTAGCCAAAATTCTTACCAAGTGCTTGCGTCACCCATTCTAAAGAATATCCTCATTATATGCTTATATAGCGTAGTTTTGATTAGCGTACAAGAAGTTGCATGGCCTGTCTAACACATTTCTTTGTGTGGTATTGTGACTGTGAATTAAGTACCAGAGAATTAAGTTTAACGATGTTATAGTTATCAATCACACAACACATAAGTGAATTTGTGTATTGACTTGTGAGAGAATATCCATTTTCTTGGACAATGGCTTACATACTTGACAAGTTCCAATACCACTTAAAATTTGTAATGATCTTTTTAAATAAGATGAAAATCGCGCTACTGTGTTTTGAATTATCCCTGAAAATAATACTATAGCTCATGACGGAATGAAAATAAGCATAGCCTAATGTTCTCAGAATATTTTGATGTAGCAAGTCATACATAGATCGTAAGGCAAGATAGGCTGAGCTGAATTTCAGAAATAAATTCAGTATATCCTTGCTTTAGTTAATGTCTTCATTAATTTCTAACCCTAGAAACTTCAACTACTTTATTTATTGTAACATTGCAATCAGTAGTATTCAATTCTGAAATTATTTTATTCTTAATTCTAAATTGAATATACAATGTTTTATCATAATTTAGAATTAATTTATTGGCTTTCAACTAAATGCTCAACTCCTTAAATGAATTCAAGACGCTCTCAGGCTTCGAGCCAGGTGTAGTGATGAAGAGCCATCAACGTTGGAAAAGTTGGAAAAGCCTTGAAGTTGGAAATCGACCGGCTCAGAAAACACATTCCAACAGAGCGTTGAACCACCTCCACATTAGACTGGGTGTTTTCTACTCGGTACATACTAGCAGACAGTACATATACTGGTCCCTTCACTCTTGCTAGTCATTCATCATCCTGATGATGGGAGAGATGTACACTCCCGAAACGTTGATGGCTCTTCATCATTACACCTGGCTCGAAGCCCGAGAACATCTTGAATATGTTTGTCACCAGGAAAGCTTCAAATCATATTTTCCTTAAATGTAGCTGTTAATTTTGTTTAAGAGTTCTCCTGCCAACTTCTTAAATATAAGTACACTGGTGTTGTCTGCAAAAAGTATTGCTTCGGAATGTTCATTGAGATTAAAAGATAAATCATTTGTGAAAACAAGAAAGAGTAATGCGACGGCACAGTGGCCAAGTGGATATATTGCTCGCCTACTACTTAGGCAGCCCAGGTCCAATCCCAGGGATCTGCATGTGGTATTTGTGGTGCACGAAGCAGTGTCTGGGTGGGTTCTCCAGTTTCCCCTGCCACTCATTCCACCAATTTCTCCATCACCTTTCCACTCATTGATTTCACCTTCATTTCGTGTCATCCTCTTCCTCACTATCATACCTGGTGCTTGGCTGACCACCTGCTTTTAGGTCTTCACTCTGTCTAGTCCATGGGTTCATCTAATCCCCAACAGATGTCTGACTCTAGGCACTGGCTTGTGTAAGTCCTACATAAGGGGAGGGTAATCAGATGAAGAAGAAGTTGATGAAGACGACATACTCAACATGGGCAGCGAACCGAGTAAAGTGAAATCACAAGTAAAGGACTCAGCTTTCGTGTGTGGTGAAATTCAAATGAAGAAACAGACCCAACATTGATCCCTGAGGAACTCCAATTTTGATTGTACCAGGATCTGATTCTTATTGTTGACAATAGTTTTTTGTATTGTGCTTGTTAAATAGGATTTAAACCAGGTAATTGAGAGTTTATCCAGTCTGTAAAAGTGTATGGCATCAGCTCATGGCTAGTACTATCAAAGGCCTTGGCCAGATTACGAAAAAATCTACTATGAATTTCTTGTCACTCATTGCATTTAATATTTCATTGGTAGGTCTATATGCGGCATTGACAGCAGACATCCCTTCTTAAAACCAATCTGAAGTGATGTTTGAATGCTATTTTGATCAAGTGTTTCATAGTATGATTATACATAGCTTTTTCAAAATCTTTGATGATGAGGTAAGCAGTTAGTTTGGTCTGTAATTAGAGGGAAATTGTTAATCATCCTTCTTAATCTATTGCTAACTTTAATGTCTCTGGGAATATTCCTGACAAGAATGAACAATTAGAAATGTGACATGGGTTTACTCAGATCACTTGAACAGTATTTTAACAGCTTAGTACTTATTCCATCCTACCCATGTAAGATTTTACTCTTCTAGGACTTCATTACTTTTTCAGTTTCTGCGGGCACAGTAAGCTTTATTCTAAATATATTTTGAATATGAATATTTGGGTTTTTAGTAAACTTAGTGCTGTTATATGTTGATCACTTTTGATGTAATCTTAAATAAATTTGCTTCTACAACCTCACTATTCATCAGTTGCCTAAATTTCTACAGAGAAAACAGTTTCTACAGAGACTGGTACAGTAAATGTGGAGCACTGCTAAAGCATGTTTTGTTTTGTTTGTCAGGTCCACAGTGAGCAAAACTTGGGAACAGTCAGCATCTCATACAGATTATACATTATCTTGAAATGCATGCAATTAAACACACACCCACCATCCCTGCATTACCTAAAACAGCAGAAATTGAGAATAAGTTGTAACCACCACCCACAGACCATTTGCATTCTTTTTGGCCAGGGCTTGAAGGAGGGGGGAAGGGCTTAGGCTACTCTGACCCTCCCATTATGCCATGTAAGCCATGTGGTGGTTGTGTGCTAGACGTGAACAGTTGAAATATCAGTGTTGTAATGTCATCCTTATTATGCAACATGATTGCAAACTTTGTTCACAGTTTGAAAGGTAGAACTGGAACTTAAAAATTCAATGCCACAACTGGGATTTGAACCACAGACCTTCCGCTTACCGGGCGGATGCTCTACCACTGAGCTATTGTGACAAACTGCCAGAATGGCATTAAATTCTCAACCCAGTTCGTATTTCTCCTGGTAAACCACAAAGGCAGTTTCACATCAGAGACAAATTACCCCAATGGTGACTTACTATTGTATTGTTTGTTGGCATAAATAAATAATAATTACCATTTGTTCACAGTATCTATTTGGCTGAAAATTACTTCAACGTGATTGTAAATAAGAAACCTCAATCTGTAGGCTAGAGAAGATATCACAGATGTACAGTAATCTGCAAACATGAAGAATAAATAAAACAGTAAAATATACACAATATTTTATTGTACTAGTAACACCATGAAATGAATATAACAAATGGTCATCCTCCAAAAATGTATTGGTTGTGTTGTAGATTGATTGCTAGGGGCTAACTGTTTTCTATTACGACTTCAAAGAAACCATGTTTGTTTTCTAGTTCAATGTGGCGTATATAGTTAGATGAATGATTCTTGTTTTCAGTGTTCTTTATAGTATTTTGAACTAAGGCTGAAATTTCAGTAACATTTTTTCTGACATTATTGGCTGTAATGTTTTGTTCTCTTTTTAGTTCCTTTTTTACTTTCTCTACTGGTAAGTAGGGGAAGTATTGTATTCCACCCAAAAATTTGATGTAGAGATTTCACCAGAAATATATGTTTTGAGACCCCCTGAATACAAAAAAAAGCATTTTTAGAAAAAGGTCTGTGTGTGTGTCTGTGGACAGCATAGCTGAAAAACGAAAAGTCGGTTAAAAACCAAAGTTGGTTCAAGGATACGACACGAAGATTTTGAGGAAAATAGCCCCACCCTAAACTACCCTTTACATGGAACATTTTTCGAAAATTTTGATTTTCTTGAAAATGGCTCTAACGATTTTGATTAAAATGTCATATGTTTGAGATATTTTTATGACAAATGAAATGTTGTTGTTGTTGTTTTCTAGTGCCTTGCATCTGGCAATGAAGCCATTAGCATTCGTGCTTTCCAATACTTTTGAACTGTAGTTTCTTCTGATCTTAATGCTTCACAGGTCTTCAAGTGGTCTTCATTCATTTCTGCTGGATCGTTACACAGGACACATATTGGTGAGGCTGAGATACCTATTCTGTAGAGATGACTTGCTAAGCAGTCGTGATTTGTCAATAGTCGGAAGGCTGCAACCGCTGTTTTCCTTGGTCTCTGGGGGATTATATCTGGGTTGGAAAGTAGTGTAAATGAAATGTATATCTTGAATTTTCTGGCTATAGCCCCTGTAGTCGTATTTACTCTGGACGAATTTTGCATAACTGGTAAACCATTAGAGATAGACAAAATCTTGCACTACAAAAAATGTTGTTTGTTGTTAGCTAATGCTGGATTTCTGACAATGAAGTCATTAATCCTCTTGCTCTCCAATATTTTTCACTGATATTGAAGAGAGCAATAGCAGTAATAGTAACCGCTTTTTAGAGAGCACCATATTTTTATGTTTTGGCGGTCACATCGCTCTCTCACAACCCCCAGAATGTCCGGAGGACCACACCTGTCGGTGAGACCCGTAAACTACAAAAAATGTAGATCTTGCTAAAATACACAATTTATGTCTCAATAAATTTTCTTGTAGGGTGAACCATTTCGGAGATATTCCTTGTTATGTGTGTGAGTTTCGGAAAACTTAGAACTTTAGCAAAATGCAACAACGTTGTTCATTTTTTTATATGTTAATCGTGCAAAGAGAATGGAATCTCAAAGGTCAAAAAGATTTGACTGTCGCACAAAGCCTTCTGTATTCTAATATTCCCCTTGTACCTACAAGGACATAAGCAATAAGATAATTTGTACGAATGTTTATTTTAACCAACACGAAGAAGATATAGGAATAAGAGTTTGTAAGAATGGTTAGTACAAAAGTAGAGAAAGTCATGTGAGTGCAACACATCTGATTCTTTTTTAGTTTAATCATACTTATTCTATGGGGACGGGGTTCAAAGCACAATGATAGGGTCTAACAACTACATGGCCATGCTTAGCACTAATTCATCAACAGCATGCATTATCTGTTCATTGCACATTTGTTTTACAAGCTTTTGCGGCTGTAGTGGTGGTCTCTTTTACCATTCACTTGTAATAGAGCGTAGAAAGTGCAACGCTGCCTTCACTGTTTACGTACATATTGTGTATACCACCACATGCCGCTTGCTGCATGCTGCATGGACCTATCCTTTCCTCCCCTTCCCCACCTGGTGGCTGAAAAGTGTGAATAGATTGTATACCTTAAGCATACACTTCTAATTTAAAGCCTTTCCTTTACAGGACATAAATACAGTCCAAATTATTTGGGAGTAAGTGTATAAGAATGAATAATTCTTTTTGAAAGATTGTACGCTTCTTGAATTGCCTAACAGTTTTCTTAACGAAAATGCCTTAAGATCAGCATATTATGCCTACTGTCACTGCTGCTGAGATATGGCATTATCTTCTGGGGCAATTCAGCACACAGAAGCAAGTATATTTATATTATAAAAAAGGGCCATATGCATTATTTGTGGCATTGTGCGCCATTATTCTTGTAGGCCATTATTTAGTACCCAAAAAATTCTTATTCTTCCTGGTGAATGCATATATTCTCTGTTGAATTATCTTACAGATAATTATGATAACTTTACAACAAATCTAGCTATGCATGACTGTAGTACGAGGCATGCAGGCAATTTGGATAGACCAGCCAATAGCTTAAAAATGTTTAAAAAAGAATGTTACTATTCTGCAATAGAAATGCATAATAACCTTCCATGTTACCTAAAGCTATTAGGCAGTCATAGTCAACGTAAAATCTTTAAGAAAAACTTTAAAGTCATTCTTTTATACTCCCATCTACTGTGGAGGAATTCTTTAATATCTTGTCAACAGGTAAATATTTAATATATAGGGCAGATTTCTCGTGATTGTGATTTACAGTATGTTGTTAAGTTTACTCTTGAAATGGTAGTGGCTTAAAAATTTTAATTTTTTTCCCTTTCTCACATAATACAAAATAGAGGGAAATAAGGGTATCTTCGTTTTCTTCTTCTTTACCTGATTACTGTCCCCTTATGTAGGACTTATACCCCCTCGGACCAGTGCCTAGAGTACAACATCTGTAGGGGAGCAGAGGAATCTATGGACCAGACAGAGTGAAGATCTGGAAGCAGGTGATCAGTTAAGCACCAGATATAGTGAGAGAGAGCATGATATTAAATGCAGGCGAAATGGATGATTGGAAAAGTGATGATGGAGGAATTGGTGGAATGAGTGGCAGGGGAAACTGGAGATAACCTCGCAGATGCCGCTTCGTGCACCACGAATACCACATGTAGGTCTCTGGCACCGAACCCAGGCCGCATAGGTGGAGGTGAATGGTCTGACTGCTCGGCCGCGGCACCATCACAAGGGTATTATCAGTAATTAAAATATGCTTCCAGGCTAAGGGGCCATGGTTCCCTGGGCTTTTTCATTCCACTCCCAGATGTTTCACTTGCAGCTGCAGCAAGCATCATTGTAAAACTCTCCTTGGTCTCTGTCACTGCTGTAAGCATATTTTACTAATTATGACTCCAGCCGTGAAAGCCTTTGTATAGTAGTATTACCAATGGTAGGTATATTACTAGTCATGATGCATGTTCCAAATTGTATGATGTATTCATTGTCCCCGAGCTCTGCTCACAGTGGGACCTAACAGACAAGCAAACAAAAAGCATCAGAGTTGATTATAAACTTTTATTGTGGAATAATAACATACCTTTCGAATAGTTTTGAACTATTTACCAGCCTGTCCAGATCATCTGTGTGCCTAGTATTATGGTTATGCACCACAACCAAGGTTTGTCGTAAATTTGCAATTATTTGTAAGGTGGTAAGAAGTGAATATATATACTCTTTAGCAAGTGAGAATTTTAAGATTTTTAAACAATGACCTATGAGAATGAGGAGGACCAACAACATAAAGTATTGGCACTGCTTTCTTTTGTAGCTTGAACACTTTCTTATTGTGTGCGGTATTATCCCAAGATATTGTTCCTTAAAACAGGTAGTGAAGATAAACGAAGTACCCTTGCTGATCTCAAGGCATTTTGATTGAGAAGATTGTTGGGATTTCTTAATGTGAAGCATGTGGAGCTAGTGGTGAAATCAGGACTGAAAAATTCAATGCCATAGCCAGGATTTGAGCCATGGATCTACCGTTTCACACGTGGCTGCTCTAACCACTAAGTTACCATAGCCAACTTGCCAGCATAACATTAAATTCCTTAACTGATTCATACTTTTTTTCCCGGTAGACCACAAGGGAATCTCAAATCAGAGATAAATACCCCAAGGGCAACTTACACTTGTAAGTACTTTATGTCCCAGGTTTAAGTAACCTTTAGATGGTAACTGATTATGAATCGGTTATAAAATAACTGTGGAGCTAAGTTTCAATAACATAACTTTGATGTATTTTCCCCAACTAAGCTGTTCATCTATGTGAAGTCCAAGAATTATTGTATGAAGAACTTCAGTAATTATGAAATAGTTGTACATAATAGTTCATTCATTTACTTGCTTATGCCCGGTTCTGAACTGAATAAAGATTAACATGAAAGATTGTTGACTTGGTTTGTAACACTAACTTCACTTATTTAAAATGCATTTTGGAACATATTTAAAAGTAATTGCTTTCATCTTCAGCCTTGGTCCCACTGGTGTTATGGTTTATAACTTCACTGTTTCCAACTTCTAACTTCAAAATTAATAAAAAAAAAGATTGTTCTTCATACTTAAATGACAAGTATTGAGCTGCTCAAATGTTTTATTTATCTGTCAATTGTTCATGTGATTGGTATTATCTGCAAAAACCACCGACTTTTACTTCTTGTTTAAATAACATGCCAAGTATTAATCAAAATTGTGACAAAAACGACAAAAGTCCAGTCCAAGTACTTTTTTCTCACTTTATTTCTTCTAAAACTTTTGCACAAATACACAGTCTTCAGGCAGTGCTGTGACCAAGTGGTTAGACTGTTCGCCTAACACCTTGGCGGCCTCGATCCCAGGGACCTGTATGTGGTATCTGGTGGATGAAGGGCACCTGGACAGATTTTCTCTGGGTTCTGCAATTTCCCCCGCCACTCATTCCACCAATTCATCCATCTTTCTATTCATCAATTTTGCCTGCATTTCATATCACCCTCTTCTTCACTATCATACCTGGTGCTGGGCTGACCACCCGCTTCCAGGTCTTCATTCTGTCTGGTCCATAGGTTCCTCTGCTCTCCAACAAGGGTCTGACCCTAGGCACTGGCTTATGAGTTCTAGGGGGTGTAAGTCCTACATAAGGGGAGGATAATCAGGTGAAGAACACAGTCCTCTTTTACTGTTGCTAACACAGTCTGCAATCTTTTGTGATATTACAGCTCGCAACTGTTTTCTTCTCCTAACCTTGACTCAGTCCTTTCACTATTTTTCTTCACTTTGTCTCTCATACACTAACTCTGACAACACAATCACTGAACACTAATTAAAACTTCTTTACTTTGATGTGATTTATCTTTCACAATGACAATACCACACACACACACACAGCTCTCTGACACTCTGGCACACTGACCCACTCATGTCTGTAACCATAACGCACTACTAATTTGTTGGCTGCCTTGTCTCCTTATATAGCGAGGATGACGTCACAAGGTCCTTTCTCGAACTTCTGCAGACATGCTGGCTGCCAGACACTTCTCGAATGCTCTGGAGAACCCTTTTTGTTGCTGTTCAATTGTTGTTAGTCATGTGCTCGCTCACGGGAGGGTGTGCAGAAGCTTGACTTTGAGCACCTGTGTTACAGGTTGCACCAGTGGAATGGGCAGCCCTGCCCCAAGCGTCCTTTGTTGTGTTGCTGCTGTCCCCATTGCTGTGGGCCATGTAACAATATTAAAAACAACAAAGGACCTGTTATGGAACCTTGTGGAACTTCTTTAGTAATAATCCTAGGCTCAGAATCGCAGTCATTGTGGTTTTCTGTTCATTAAATATGACAAGCCAATTTATTGAGAGGTTTTGCAATAAAAATAAACTTTTGCAGTAACAATGATCTATGCTGTTACTAGTTTAGTAGTGAATGTGTGATAGAATTTTGTGTTGAAATAAGTTTCCTAAATCTAAATTAGGATGCAGAGAGAATATTATTTAACTCCCAGTAATTTATAGTACAATTAGACATAATACTCTCCAAGACTTAAAAAAATGCAGTGAGAAGAGATATAATTAGATATATAATTGGAGAGCAGGTTTTATTTCCTTTTGTGTAGAGAATATTTACTAATGCATGCTTCATTCCTACCACAAATATATCCCTAATAAAGGAATGATTACATATATGACTACAAGGCACACTACATTTTAATAACTGTGCTTGTCTCTTTGCATCCCAATGAGATTTTGCTTTCTAGGGATGTAATAAATATTGTGTATTCTTGAAGGAGTTGCGAGTTACATCCCAAATTTACATTGAATTTTTGGATGCGCTTTTTCCAAAAGTGCAAGTCTATTGTATCTGTACTTATCACTGTACCAAGGAATCAGCATTTAGAAAACTATCTTCATGTAGGATAATGTGCTATTTCGTATCTACACTCCAGAAAACAGTTAATTACACCAATCTTAGACAAGCATTTCATCAACAGGGAGTCAACAATATGGCTTCTGTAATCTACAAATCTCAGTCCAGTTGACTTTTGATTGCGTGATTATTATAAAGTTCTTATTGTTCTGGCATTCTCCGCAACCCTACTTAATATGAGATATGCTGTATTGCAAGACATTGCTAATATTTCAAAACATTATCTGTAGGTGGTGCACATGGTGTTAAAAAGAATGTTGAACAAAATTTTTTTTAAACATCTCTGATTTGCCAAGATCATTTCAGCACTGATGCTGGAATTTTGTCCCACAGGAGTTTGATGTTGAAAAGGAGAATAATAAATATACCCCCAAAGTTTTGTAAAATTAAAAAAATATATAGCAAACAAACAAAAGACATTATTTGCCCTATACTGTGAGTTTATTAATTTTTTTTTTCAATCTTAAATATATTTATTATAAATATTATAAAGTAATCTTTGAAAGAGGCAATACTTCTGAATATTTTGTGATTTCAGATAAAACTAGATTCAAATCTTACCAAAGGTGCTAAATATGATGAATGCAATGCGCTGGTCATTCCTTCAAAAAAAAGGAAAACCAAGAAGAAAAACAATGAAGTTACAGTAACAAGAATTCTTTCCAAAAAACAGCGCAAGAAGTTGGAGAAAATTGTAGAGCGCAAAAAGAAGAAGCAAAATGTAAGTAGTATGTTAATAGTTGGTTTCACATTCCACACAAATATTGCTGTATTTTCCAGCATCAGCTTTGTTGTAAAAGAATCATAAACCTTAGATATAATCACTATTACTGTGTTAGGTTGTACCTGCTGAAGCTTTTCTTTTTCTTCTAGAGGGCTGCACTGTTGGAAAGCCTTTCAAGAATGCAACCAAAGGCAGAGCTAATGAGTCAATTAACTTCTATAGCATCAGTACAAACTAAGGGCCTAAAAAGATACTTTGCAGAACAGAAAAGAGGAGAAAGAAAGAGAAAACATAGAGTAGAGGAGGACGAGGAGGAAGCAGAAGAGGAAGAAGAAGAGCAGAAGAAAAATATTTATAAAATGAACAGCATAGCTGGCAGTCAAAAACGTTTACAGTTACTGAAGAAAGGAACAGGAGAGATCAATTCAAAATTGGATCCAAATGTTGTTGGCTTTGAGGTAAACATACGTGATACATATTATTTTGTATGTTTTACTTGCTGAAAAGCCACTATATGGAGACATTTTTGAAATGCATATTTTGATCTAGTTATTTGTTCCTAAAATGTTAAATATCTTTGCAGGGCACACATTTTTGTATTTTCAGGTGTTTGTGCATGTATAGTATCTTATTATTATTATTACTACTATTATTATTATTATTATTATTATTATTGTTGTTGTTGTTGTTGTTGTTGTTGTCGTCGTCGTTGTCGTTATCATCATTATATTGTTAATTACACAATGGTTATTATCTTTATGGAGTGGTTACAGCATTTACACTTTAAACATAACTAAATGAACTTTTGAACAAGAACAGTGGATATAATACAATAGCAAGATTGCTGATGTACTGTCAGATAAGACGTATTCCATAGGTGAAGAAGAGCAGAAAACTCTTAATAGTTGATGGTTTAAACATACTGTAGTATGTTCTACCTCTCAAACTTTGCCCACACACGGCTTGTGTGTTTAAAAACACCAACAGTAAGTTTGTTGGCATAAATAAATAATACTGTAGTATTTTTTGTCAGTGTTAATAGAAGCCTCTATATAGGTTTGTATTAGTTGACAATAGACAGGTTTTCAAATTTGAAAACTTGCAAAAGTATTTGAAACATATTGTAATTCAGTATTCAGTGATAAAGTACAAGTGAAGTATGCCAGGAGATCAACAGATGGTCATTTTTAAGTTATTCTTTGTTCTTTTATGTCATTTTTAATACATTTCAAGATTGTAAAGTCATTATTTTAATTCCATCTTCTTAATATTCTTTAGGTCACCAAAATCCAGGCTTTAATGATCAGTTTGAAGGATAATTTGTGCTGAGTCTGAAGGTAGCAGTGCCTTCTTTTCTGTGTTTACTTTTGTAGTTTTCCCACAACTAATTGCTTTCCCAAGGTCTTTCCTTTATCTATTGCTCTGCTGTGCTTTTCAAATGGGAGGAGTTCTGATCTGCAGCCAATGAAATATGTTTCCATGCACAGCGTTGCAAGCTCATTACCCCCACTCTTCATATTTCTTGACACGCATCAAGCTCCACTTAAGGGGAAAGCAATATGACTACACAGCAGGACTCCGATTGGTTACTGGCCTGGAGACGCTCAAGTACAAACTCCTTCCCATTTGTAAAGCACAGTAGTTCTTATATTGTTTGTCAACTTTTGCACTTATTAGTTTTATTAGTCACTTATGTTGCAGTTTAGCTAGCAGTTTGGCTAGCAATTCAGCTACTTTACTTGCTATGATTTCAGTGTACAGTGACAAGCTACTGAAAATTTATTTTCTTTCTTAGGTTTTTTAAGGCCTTAAGTTTATTTATTTCTATGTTGGCTGTTTGGATTTGTGTGCTATTGGTTAGGGATTATGTGGTGGTTTTCAATCAATTAGGGAAGTACTTTTTCTATTAACTTCATTCTTGGCGGTAGCTGGTAGATGACAAAATGTATGGCTTCTATTTCAGCTATGCAGTCTGCCATATCAATATGTGTGGGAGAATAACTTGCAGTCTTCTGCTCCTGTATTTCATTTTGATTGCTGATGTACCTTTGTAGGTGCAGAGGAATCCTTCAGTTTTGTTTTGGTGCTACTGATATTTATCATATGCTGACGTGACCGTTCGCCTACCATCTAGGCATCCCAGGTTTGATCCCAGGGACCCCACATCTGGTATCTGTGGTGGACAAAGCGGCACCAGGCAGATTTTCTCTGGGTTCTCCGGTTTCCCCCACCACTCATTCCACCAGTTCCTCCATCTTTCTATTCATCAATTTTGTCTGCATTTCATATCATCCTCTTCCTCACTCTTATACCTGGTACTGGGCCAACAACCTGTTTACAGGTCTTCACACTGTCCGGTCCATAGGTTCCTCTGCTCCCCGACAGGCATCTGACCCTAGGCACTGGCTTGTAAGTCCTACATAAGGAGAGGGTAATCAAGTAAAGAAGAAGAAGAAGAAGATATATATCATGATTTGTAGTGGGGTATGTTGCTTCTGGGTGTCTTTTTTAAGATTGAGTTCTGCTTATATTATATCATAGTTGAGTGGATTTTCTGCTAAATAAGGAAAATTGAAGCTATTAACAGTGAAGCAACAAGATTCTAAAGTAAGAACAAATTAGAAATTAGCTTTGAGAATGAGTTGGAGACAACTTGAAACCCAGGGTTAGCTTGTTCAAGGAGAACATGCAACATTACTAAGATAAGTGAAGTTTTTAGTTTCTAATTTGTTCTTACTTTAGAATTTTCTGCTGTTAAAGGGAAAGGTGTTTGATTTCTAATTTCTGCAGCTAAATGTATATTACTACAGTCGGTGTTTTGGGGGTTTTATAGTACTTTGTATTTTCTCATTCGTGCATCCATTTTTGCTCTTGGGGAGTTTTTATGTTGATATATATATATATATATATATATATATAATGTTTGCTTGTTACTTAACTTCTTCTATTGTGGTTTTTTTTTTTTTATAATGGCAGGATTAATGTTGCTTTTTATTGCTTCTGATATTAATTTAAGAGCATTGTTTTTGACCTACTTAAGCTTAAATGTTGTTAGATTTACTGTTACCAGGACCTCACTGTTGCATTTTGATTAGGTATTGTATGATTGGTTTAAATTCTCATTGGTGCATTAATAAATGGTTTTGTAAAGTTGTTTTACTACAATTAGCCTTACATTTACCTTTTTTTGGATTGTAGTTAATTGATGTTTCCAGTTTAATCTATCATCTAATTGGATACTCAGGTTTTCTGTTATTTCACTTCTGACTAATTCATTGTTGTCACACAAACATGGACATAAGTATTTGTGCGACTGTAAAAGGAAACAAACATATTTTCTTATTTTGAACATTTCTGCTAGAAACTCATTCATCACACATATGAGCTTTAAACATCCTGTTGGGCATTCTTATGTATTGGCATTACATTTACAGTGTTCAACAACAAAATACAAAAATCATTCTTCTCAAGGACTACATGTTACACAGGACATAAGTATTCATACAGCAATGGTAAACAGAGAATGATTGGTCACATCATAACCCACCAAGTTCCTTCACCTTTAGCTGCAGTGCTGCATGCTAATGGTGTCTTATGTGGTGACTGTTTAGCTGCAGAAGGTCAAAATGAGTCACAAGGAAAGAAAATATCTTTAGATCCAGAACTCATTGTTTCATTACATCAACAGGAAAAGATCATATTCTGAAATAATTTGCATCACAGGAAAAAGTTGTTTGATAGTGGAGAGTATCATTAAACATTTTAATGAAATCCATTGCTAATAAATAGGCAGAGAGAGGGTCGCCCACAGAGACTAAATTCTAGGGAACATAGGCAGGTGATGAAAATGGTGAAATAAACCTGCAAATGGCCTCTCCTGAAATGGCTACATATTTGGAATAACAGTATGGGAAACATGTAACACCCAAGGCAATAAGACCAAGAAAGAAGTCATATATCAGCAGGAAAATTCAAAAGAGTAGACTTAGTGTTTGCAAAGTATGTAAGAAAGCATAATGTGTTCTGGGAGGGAGTTGTATTTTTGGATGTAAGCAATATAACATATTTCATAGTGATGGCCAAATGCTAATTGAAGAAGGCTGAATATAGCATTGGATATTCAGATTTTGCAAACAACAGGAAAACATCCAGGTGTTGGTGGTGGGGATCATGGTGAAATTGTTGTGGCCTGGGTATAGGGTACTTAGTATTACTTCAGGAAAACATATGGCTACCTTGACATACTGAAAGGGAATTCGAAGAAGAGTACAGAGAGATTGCACTTAGGTGATAATTATTAACTACCAGAAGGAAGTATGACCCTGAACATACTGTAGAGAATGTTCATTTGTGATTGCTATATAGTACTTTACACACACTCACTTCAATCTCATTGTGAAAAATATTGGAGAGCAAGAGGATTAATGACTTCATTGTCAGAAATCCAGCATTAGCTAACAACAACTTTACACACACTAAAAACACCTGCACAATCTCTGGATCTCATTCCCATTGAGCACCAATATAGAGAACTGGAAAACATCATATATCCAGTAAATTGCAACTAAAGCAGCAACTTGTGTGACAGTATTGCATAATATTGGTGCACAAATGGCTGAAAACTTGTCCACTCTGTGTACAAATGGCTGAGAGTAGTCATTCATGGAAGCAGTTCCTAATATTTTTTTGTTTGTATGTGGGTACACATACACAATAATGTTATGCTCCTGTAAGAATACTTATGTCCTCCTTAAAATGTGCTGTGTAAAAAACAAGTATTTTGTTTATTTATGTAGAATAATGTAACTTTAGTTCCATTATATCTGTGTGATAATTCGGTGTGTGAAGTTCATGTTGTAAATCTTGTCTAAATTTTGTGACTGGCAAATATTCAAAATACGATATTGTCGTTTGTATTTGTAACTGTACGAATACGTATGTCCATGACTGTATATGAGAATTACAGTGAACTTTCATAGTAATAGGACAAGAAGTATTGTAGACTTTTAAGACACAAATAGCTTCACTTATTTACTTTGGTCATGTTTTGAACATATTACAACAACAACAACAACAACAATAATAATCATCATCATAATCATAGTAATATTAAGCAGTTAATCAATTGGTTCTTCTTGTGGTCACTGCACCAGTCACTGTTGGTTCACCTTGCACAAACTCTCCGTAGATTACAACATATGAGTCACAGAAGACAATGAGCACTCGTTTCACTTTTGATTTGCTCATGCAGGCCTTTCTTTTGGGAATGGAGGTCCTTATGCAGTAACTAGCACTTTGACTTTTTATCTCCAGATTGTACCGTGCATTCCCTGACCGCTCCGTGGTGGCACTGCACTGAACGAGGACCTGTGTGCTCTGTGCCAGAGTTACGCATAAGGAACCGGCAAGTCATGGGTACGGAACACTAACTACTGTACTAACTTGCATTAGACTTTCCTGAATCACAAGAGATGCTGAAATTTATTACCTCAACGTGAACACATTCCCTATACAGTCCGAAAACAATTCTGGTTTATGCACAAAAGTTCATGTTGACTGATTACCTGTATGTCTCTCGTGATATTGTCCTTCAATTCTTGTAATGTGTGCGGATTTGATGCTTACGCTTTATAATTTAATGTTCCCCATAAATGAAAATCACTAAGACGTTTAGCACAAGCGATTAACATTTCCAAGATGTCAGCTTTCATGGTAGCAAAACTTCTGAAACTTAAAAGTTCATGCTTTACAACTACAAGATCCTGTAAGTACGGTTAATTATTGCAATTGGTCTTAGCAGTCCATTCATAATGACGACATGGACCCACATTTAACATTCATCACTGACGAAGCGTGGTTTTGTCTTTAAGGTCGCACATTTCTACTCAGAACAATTGATACTGGGCTACTGAAAATCACCATATTATTCATGAAGATCCTCATCATGCATAGAATTATCAGTCTCTTACTTACAACACAACAGTTGATTCATACATTTATGTAAATTCTGTTTTAAATATTTTTTCCCACAACTGCAAGAAATGAAAGATTGTGTGACTATTTTCAGCTATGGCACACACTGCTGGTAATTCTATGCATGAATTGCAAAATATGTATGAGGACCGAATAATTAGTTTCCCTGACCTATCTTCATGCAAGTTTTATTTATAGGGAACGTTAAAGAATAAAGAGTAGGCATCAAACATGTTCACATTACAAAAATTGAAGAACAATATCACAAGAGAAATACAGGCAATCAGTCAACATGAACTTTTGCAAGTAAACCAGAATTGTTTTCGCACATATAGGGAATGTGTTCACGTTGAAGGTCATCAATTTCAACATCTGTAGTGATGCTGGTAAGTCTAATGCAAGTTAGTACACTAGTTAGTATTCCATACCCGTGACTTGCCAGTTCCTTACGCGGAACTCTGGCGGAGAGTGCACAGGTCCTCGTCCAGTCCAGTGCCACTGCGGAGTGGTTCGGTCGGTCAGGGAACACACGGTACTTGTACTTCCACAATTCATCATCAGCTATCACTACTAAAAAATCAGATTTAAGCTCCCTATGTTTCAACAGTATATGACACATTAACACACTTTTCATCTGTCGTCTGAAAAAACTTTTGGAACTAGTTTGACACATACTTACCTCGCATATCATCAAACGTTGGTAGTATTTGGTAATTCAACTATTCTGCTATCATTCTAACACTAAGAGTCCGAAAGTTATTTCTCTTCGGCATATTTTCTTCATTTTGTATTGTTGATGGACATCTTGAATGTTTCTTGTATTTAAATTTCTTGTCACTCAAAAACTCATGTTTTGGATACAGAATTCTCCCCGTAGGTTTCATGCTTGTGACAAGAGTTTCAGTGCTGAATTTTTTCAGTGTTACACAAAACTTGATCACACAAGCTTGTTCAGTTGTGCACTTCATCATGATTCGGATGACATACCAAACAACTCCCTCTTGGCAAGATCCATACTCTGCCAAAGCCCAGAGGCAACTGAGCTGTGTTGTGTTACATATGACATCCTCACCAATGTCCTTACCTAGGGAGACTACCCCTTCCCCCGGCTAGAGAAAATTAATCCAGATATTTTTTGGACATGACAATGTGGAATTGCAGCAATCATGTGTAACATCACAGTGAAAGAATACAGATTTTCTGTTACTATGTGTTAAGAATTTCATTTGTTGATCAAATGTCTATTTTCCTCAAAAATGTACTGTAACATATTAATCATTGTGTGATTTTGATTTCAGTCCTCAGATAGTGATGAAGATGAGGCTAATGAGAATGAAGAGGAAGAAGAGAGTTACAGCAGTATCGAGGAAGATGAAATGAAGATAGAAAGTGAAACAGAAGTTGGAAAGGAAGCACAGAGCTTTGGTGAAGATTGTGTTTCAGAAAAAAAGATTATGGAGAACATAGCTGAAAACATTATCAAAAACAACTCAGTTTTTAAACATGATGCTAATCATAAACAAAATTGTAACAAAATAAAAGCAGATGTGAAACCTGCTATATTTGTACCTGTCAACAGAAATCCAAAAATTCAGGAGGCAAGAATGAAGTTGCCCATTTTGGCAGAAGAACAAGTAATCATGGAAGCTATTGCGGAGAATCCTGTAGTTATTTTAGCTGGAGAGACAGGAAGTGGTAAAACAACTCAAGTACCACAATTTTTGTATGAAGCTGGGTATTCAAGGTTAGTACAAATAATTTTTATGATTCTTTAAATGACAAAATAATGTCCCATTGGAAACAGTTTACAGGATTGTCAACTTTTCAGTGATGGTAAAATAATTGGTGTAACTGAACCACGAAGAGTTGCAGCCATTTCCATGTCAAGACGTGTTGCAGAAGAAATGAATTTGAGTACAGATGAAGTTTCATACCTCATAAGGTTTGAAGGTAATGCAAGTGAAAAAACAAAAATAAAATTTATGACTGATGGAGTTCTTCTCAGGGAAGTTCAGAGTGTAAGTATAAAAGAAAGTTGTTTTACATAACTTCTTTGTTTGTACTTCAGGCTCATATGTGAAGTTTTTTTCCTCTAAAATCTCATTGCTATTTGCTATATCTGCAAAAGGAAAAGTTGGAAATAAATTAAATAATATGAAAAAAAAAAAAAAAAAGATCCTCTCTTAATGTCTTCTCAGTTAATCTTTTTATAAAATAATTATACTTGTATGTATACTATATTGTTTGTTTTCAAATTGATGAAAAAAGCAATTGGTTAATGTATACATTGGGTTAAAATTGCCACAACTGTTTTATTATGCAAGTATGAAGAGAACAGAGAAAGAACAACCAAAGTTACTTTTGGTGAAATTTGGGATTTTGAACCTATGCCATTGTAGTTTAAGTACTGCATACCAGCATGACTAAACATGAGAGCACATATGAGATAGAAAGGGGGGAGGGAAAGAGAGAGAGGAGATTTGGGCCCAAAAAATTAAATATGTACATGAAGTGCTCTAAGAGTACTCAGAACAGAAGATTTGACCAAATTACATTGTAAATCAGTATATTTGGACCAAGGACCTTCCAACTTTTTTAATACCTTCAGTAAAATTAGATTTGTGCAACTGTGCAAAATAAGCATCTTAGCTTCAACCTCATTATTTGATATGAACGCCACCTAACCATTTCTTTAGATTTGGGAATAAAAAGTAATTGTGTCAAATCTGGTGGATGTGGAAGCAAAGATCAGCATAATAATTATAACTTTGTTGTTTAATGATGGTGTGAATTGCCTGGATCATATCAACTGGTGTGCCGATTTGAACCTGCGACCTTGGGATCAGTAGGCCAGCGTCTAACTGAGCCATCCAGACTCATCATGCAGTCTTGCTGCAATAACCCTAGATATATGTGAAGGTGCATTATATTGAGGAAAGAGAACTTTCTTTTTTGCAAGGTGTCAATGCTGGCATTGCTGAGCTGGTCAAATGTTGAAGCATAATACTGGTCTGTGATGGTTCTGCCCTTCTGGAGATAGTCTATGAGTGCCATAACATGAGAATTGTTCAAAACCCTAGTCATAACTCTCCTGCAAATGGAACCATTTTTGCTTTCTTTGGTACACTTTGACCCACTTTGACCCACTTTGGACTGCTCATTCATCTCTGGCATGTAATGATGCATCTATGTTTCATCTACTGATGTAAAATCTCTCAGATAAGTTACTGGAATTGCATTTAAACAAGGCAAAGCATTCTTGAGAAATGTTCATTTAACTATGTTTTTGGCTCCTTGTTAACAAATACAGCTCTGATGGAGCAGAAAGCTTTCTCAAACACAAAGTACTGTGTAAAATGCAATGGACATGGCCTGTTGAATCCTTTTTAATGTCAGTCAACTCACCTTTAGTTTGATGATTATTGAGTATGGCATTGAGTTTTTATCACAATTTCTTTAATGGGGTGCCCTGATTGCTCATCTGAACAGATGTATGAACAGTCTTAAATTCAGCAGCCCACTTTTAACTATCAAAAATAAAGAGGAAGAAGCCTTAATATAACCCCTGTTGTATTTCTGTTAGAATTAAACCAATCAGAACAAACTACTTTATCTCAGTTTGTATTTTATTTTACACATTTAATAGAAACTATTAGCACAAGTACATTTATGCAGTCATCATAAGTGACTACATCTAGAAGTCTGAAACCTTACATAGTGCACCATCTAAAGGATGATATTTAAACACTATCATAGTATGAGAGGTAGAACTGGAACTTAAAAATTAAATGCCACAACTGGGATTTGAACCACAGACCTTCTGCTTACCAGGCGGCTGGCATAAATAAATAATAATTACTATCATAGTAATTTGGCCATCTTCACAACATGTCTAATTCAAGCCAACAACTTTTAGAATGCTCCTTGTAAATAAAAGAGGATAAATAAAAAAATAAAAATAAAGTGAAAATTTAACTGAATAAATAGAAATTCTAGATATTGATTTTGAATAGAATTATATATTGTTATATAATTTTTTTCAGGATTTTCTTTTGAAAAAGTATTCTGTAATAATCTTGGACGAGGCACATGAAAGAAGTGTGTATACTGATATTCTGATTGGTCTTTTATCACGTATTGTACCTCTCAGAAATAAACGAGGTAATCCACTGAAGCTCATTATTATGTCAGCAACATTGAGATTGGAAGATTTCACAGAAAATTCTCGTTTATTCAAGATTGCACCACCAGTAATTAAAGTTGAGTCACGTCAGTTTCCAGTTACTATACATTTCAACAAGCGCACAGCACAAGATTATGTAAATGAAGCGTTCAATAAGGCATGTAAGATCCATACACAGCTTCCAGAAGGAGGTATACTCATATTCCTAACAGGTAAGGTTAGTTATTGAGGAAAAGGCATTTTTATATGTTTATCTTATAAGTTGGAAACTATATATTGTTAGTAGGTAATGTAATTGAGTGTAATTGAATACCATACAGTTAATTATGCATGTTGGTTTTTATAAATTATACCCTTCAGGTATCCATCATTGTTGGCAGTGCAATCTTCGGCTTAAACACTTGCCATGATATGAAGAGTACCTGTTATGGCCTAATTTCAGTGTGAATATTGCTTTTCAAATCCTCTATATTTGTTCGCCTGTTAGCATACACTTTGGATTTTAGGAATCCCCACAGGAAAAAATTGCACACTTCTGTCCGATATGTTAGACACCTGCATATGCCAATGATCTGATCAGGTTGGACTTGGCTCTTACCTTTGCAATGTTGTCTGGGGTGCAAACCATATGTGGCCTAGCAGGGCCATCTTATTTGTTGCAGGTGCTGTTACTCTGAACTGCTAGACCCATCTCGTAATCTTCCTTCATGATGAAACTCGATCATACCGACTAATGTCAAAATGTTGCCAAAACAAGCATTGCATTCCTAAGACACTATCTCAGATTTGAAAAAGTTTCAACTGCAAGTACATGATGTCCATTTGACCAGTGCTCCATATTGACTAACAATGCTTCGAACAACACTATGAACTGGTACTAACATCAACTCTCTAGCAACCCATCTGCAGTAATGCCACGCCATTTAAAATGTGTCATTGCTTCTGCTGCTCCCTGTTTTATGTTTTATATATGTATAACAGGGGTTTTAACCATCTTCATACAGGGCCAGTTTCACCAGCTGATGTTAAAAATACTCTGAGAGTTGACTAACTTTTAATTAAAGGTTTAACTAAATGTCAAGACTTTTGTGTTTCTTCAACCTTTTATAGTGAATTGGGGTTGAATCCACATTCAAAAGGGGATCTTTTTTCTCAGTCTTCAATATTTTATTTTGACAAGAAATTAGTTAATTTAACTCTTCTTAATGTATACTCAGGGGCCTCCGTCTAGGGGATATGTGAATGGCGACCACAAGGTACCCAAGCTGAGCAGAACATTACTTCCACTTACTGGTGTTTTGCTCCTCACTGTAACTTTTCTATCTGACCTTACCTTGGTCATCTCTTGTTCTCTTCCGACCCCGATGCTATTAGGGTTCCCGAGGGCTAGGGAGTCTTTATTTTTTTCAACCTCTCCATTTCTCTATAAAATCTTAACCCCTAACATGCTGACCTGTCATGGCATGTAATACGTCCTCTGATTGGTAATCAGAGGATATGGTCAGTGAATTTATTTTGTTAATTCTCCTGGTCAGGTCGGTGAGACCCGTAAACCAACGATAGGTGTGGTCCTCCAGACATTCTGGGGGTGTGAGAGAGCGATGTGACCGCCAAAACATAAAAATATGGTGCTCTCTAAAAAGCGGTTACTATACTGCTATTGCTCTATCAATATATTAAATATTGGAGAGCAAGAGGATTAATGACTTCATTGTCAGAAATCGAGCATTAGCTAACAACAACACTCTTCTTAATGTCAAAGGCAACTGCAAACAACTACTATTGAGAAACCAGTGCCAATCTATATTCCTTGTAAGTGCTCCCTGATGCAATTTTGCCTATGTGTTGCGGTGCCATGATGATTTTCCTGATTGAAGTTAGAATTGCGATATCAATTGAAGAATCTATATGTGGAGCAATTAATGGTTCACAGTTCGAAAATTGTTAATTATGCATGTTGGTAAGTATAGAAGTATTATCATGTGTGAGAAAGCCAATGGACTTACATTAAAGGGTTGTAAGCAGCATGGAGGAAAATCTGCAAGTAGTAATTTAATTGTAATGTACTTTCTCTCAGTTCCAATAAGGAATTACGACAATTTAATGCCAAGACAAAACCCAGTACCAAAATAGTCAAGCGAAGAGCATTTGCAATAGCTTAAACCTGAGCTGTGGATACTACATTGAAATCAGTGTGCAAAACTGTGTTATACCTGGTTAAGGATCAAGCAGACCCCAGCAAAAGTATTGTTTGCTGCATGAATCAATTGCCTTGGAAATCTTTCCAATAAACCCACAAATGGTGCCTAGTATAGGTATTGCTGTAAAATTATTCTTGTAACCGCTTTGGAAAGCCTGTATTACTTTAAAAGTTCCTCTTTTTATATGTTTTGAAATTTAATTAATGAACATCCATTCTTCCATTAGAAATGGCATTCTAAAATACCAAATACAGCAAACTCGCATAAACATCTTGGTTTCCTGCAGCCATTTTCCAACTTCTAACATGAGTTAAAAGCTTTAATTCAAGGGTATGTCAATGTTAACATTGATTTTAACTTCAGCTAAAGCTAACATTGGTCAATGAAACAGAATTTGTGTTAACTTCAGTGTTAAATCAGTTTAACATTGAGTTAAATTGGTCGGTGATACTGATCCACAGTCTGATTAAAGCTTTTGGCTAATTTTCTGTCAGACGTGTAAATCAAAGTATCCCAGCGATGTGGTTTCTAGAAACGTTCTTTAAGAAATTCCCTTCAGACTATGTTGTAGGTATGGATTTGGCACAATCAGGGTCACGAATAGAATGGGCAGAAAATAACCTAATGGTTACTTTCATGTAACAGTTACAAAAGTAATGGATACAAAGTAACTAGCTACCCAGTAATAGTTATCTAAGTAACAAATGCAACATAGCTGCAAGTTACCCAATATGGTTACCAAAGTAATGAACAGAGCAACTGTTAGTTATGTTGTTAACAGTTACTAAAGTAGATGGTTACTGAGTTAGGGTAAAATCATTCACTACATGCATTGCAATTGGTTATCAGGAACTAGTTACTTCAACTTGTTACACAGTAGCAAACACCTCCACAAGATATTGTGAGTGGCAGAGCAAACAGGTAATGCTAATAAAGCCTGAAAACCAAACAGAAAGCCCATGAAATCTATAAAGTGAATATAATTAACTTTGATGAAAAAACGAAGCTGTTAATAGTGAAGCAATAGAATCTAAAATGAAAACAAGTTTAGAGACTAAAAGCTTCACGCATCTTACTCATTACTGCAAGTTCTTCTAAGATACGTGAAGCTTTTAATCTCTAAATTTGTTTTTATTTTAATTAACTTGTATATCTGCCTTTTCTTTCTTTTTGTACTCAAGTAAATGCATTAGTTGAGAAATAAGAAAAGTCCTGACTTACAGACTTTTTTCTTGTCTTATTAACTATGTTGGTAATGTCACATAATTGTTGAAAAATGAATGTACAAATAAATTAGGAGACCTAAAGAACTGAAATTCTTCCCACTAAATGAGGCAAAGTATAGAACAAAAGCCTCACCCAGGCTGATTCAACTGATATTTGACTGTAGATTTTGCAGCATGTGTGGTCAAGGTTACTGCCTAATCAACATTATATTTTTGTGAAATTACTGTATGTAGCTTAAATGGGAAGCCTAGCAGTTTTCCAGTGTTCTCAGCGAGGGTTGGGGTCATAAATTTTCACATTTTGTGCTTTTAACTTTTCTTAGTTTTGTCAAGCACAACTTGTAAATCAGGATAAAAATTATTTCCTAGCTTATAAGAAAGTTATTCTTGTGTTTTACCTGATTATATAAATGACAGCCAAATTATTGAAAAAACAAAGAATTAGCTTGGTTCCAAACTATCAAAGATGAGAATATGCAAGGATGATTCAAATGAATGCTTGGGAACCAGGATTTCAGTATTTATCTGACAAGAAAATCTTAACAGTAGTTGTTACTGGTAGAAATGAACTTTTTGCCAGGAAGAATGCAGATGATGATGGACAGGGGCATCACAGGCACTAACTCAGTTAAGGAAATGTTTTGTAGTAGATAATGGATTCAGGTTGTTGATAGGGTGTTATGATTTTCATACATGTGAGCCTTTCTCAGCAGTGGAAAAGATGTCAATTGTCTTTCATTGTTATTTATTTGCTTTTCATCTTTTTTCACGCATTGCATCCAACACGCACACATTGCACTATGAATCCTTAAGTTAAGAGTATGCTGAAAACGGTGAAACTTTCACTGCATATTTGATTCTTCACATTTATGTAAGGGAAGTTCCAAAACTAATTTTCTCCTTAAAACTTACATTTAGAACACACCCACTGTCACTACACATGACACAACTTCTCACTGAACTTTCCTCAATTCCTATTGGTTAGTTTTTTTAAATTTTATTTCCTAATATTGGTTTCATATTTACAAAGAAGCGTTGAACTTTCATTTTCTTAAACCATTCATAAATCCCAAGTTTTGGATGTGCAGGTAGCTGGAAACATCCTATTAATGGCACTTCGATCACAAAGGACAGGGGTATTGTTTGTCTTACACTCCGTTGAACCATTCTTTCCCTCTCTATGGTTTCATGTAGCATAGGCTTTCTCATTTTTATGTTATGCATATTTTTCTAATAAATGTGCTTTTCATAATCTTCATGCATGCATATCATCACCACCACCGCCATCGTCATTGTCATCCAACATGATGGCCTAGTGGCATAATCAGCCAACCTACATTCAGCCACAGTGTTGTGTTGCAATCAATAAATGTAATAAATAGGATTTGAATATAAGATTATAGTAAAACTGAGTCAGATTGAAACACTTAACATCACTTACATCTGATAAGATTATTTTCTCAAAAAAACATTTGTATGGCAATTAGAATATACCTTAGTGGAGCAATACCTATTGTAGGTAATAAGGTATGTTAATGCAATTAGAATTGGGTTTTGTGGATTCAGATATTTGTGTGTGACTAATATGTTATCTAATGCTGGATTTCTGACAATGAAGTCATTAATCCTCTTGCTCTCCAATATTTTTCACTGATGGATGAGGCACTAGAAGTGACTGGACATATTTGAAGGTAGTCTCGATCCATTTCCTCTTGCAGATCACATAGAGGACAGAGTGGTGAAGAATATGTCCCAATTCTGTTTAAATGTTTTGCCAGACAATCATGTCCTGTAATCAACTTGAAGTTTGCAACTGCTGTTTTTCGAGGATACTCAGGAATTACTGTTTGAATGTTTGGTAGTTCCCATCTTTTATTTTTTGATTTTTCATAGTAATATTTTTCAATAATTTTTTTGAATTCAGAGTTGACTAATCTTTTAGCTGCATAAAATGGTAGATGCTGCATAAATGGTGTGTGACTAATATATACTAGATGGAAGTAGCAAAATATACATGCTCAATTGCTCATACTTTAAAGTCCAGGTATATAAAATGTCAAAACTGTACTTTGATAATATGTATACTCTCTTATAAAGTATATTTTTGTTATGAAATATAGCACTTAACTTTAAATAAGCAAAATGCTTCAAATTTAATTTTCTAAAATTTAGTATCTTTTGCTATCTAGGTCTTGTATCTTGAAGTACTTGAAATAGACATTGAAGTGTTATACAGAGACAGACAAAAGTATTCGGACACACGTAATACGTAATATTGAACCAGCATAATTATATTTAAAACACCCATATACTTTTCCCTTGTGATTGCATTTTGTCCCCTTCAGTCCTCTTGACTACTAGTGTTAGTATTTCAACAAAAATGTTCTTCTTTGATAAAATATGATAATTTCTTTACCATCATCTGTTATTATGCTTGGACATAAGTATTCAGATGCACCCCAATTTGATGGTACAAACACTGTAAACAGTATCTAGATGCACTGTCTTGTTAGGTCAGTACTGTACTCGCAGTGTCCTATACACATACAATATTAATATGTGCAGTTGCCGCATTTAAATCACAATGGGGTAACAAAGGACCGGAAACTATGATTGTGGAAAGAAAAACCATCAACCTTTATAACCAAAGAAAAAAGTGCGCAGAAGTAACTCTTGCTGTTAAAAGAACTCAAGAAACAATGCTCAGCATTGTAAAAACTACAAAGAAAGGAAAACAGTCATCGGCATTGCAAGACAAGGATGTCCATGTAAACTTAGCCTTAGGGATAGGAAGATAGTTGTCAAAATGGTGCAGAAAATCCACAAATTTCAGCATCCAAAATCACAACCCTTTTAAGAGAAAATGTAGGAAAAGCCGTCCAATTCCGAACTGTCACCAGAATGCTGAATAGTGCTGGTTTCAATGCCCAGGATAAAATGCTACATCAGTAAAGCAAATCAGAAAATGTGCAAGCAATTTGCAGAGGAAAAAATGAAGAGTTCTGAAGCAGGGCATTGTGGTCCGATGAAAGTAAATTCAATGTGTACCTCAGTGAAAGTATGACAATAGAAGAATAAAGAGTGGGATGTTAAGAACATGCAAGCCATGGTCAAACCCAGGGGCGTTAAGTTTTGGTCTGGATATGTATGGTTTCATTTGGTGTGAGTAAACTTGCAATAATTTATGGGATCAAGGACAAGTATGTCTATTTAAACATACTGAAACAAAACGTGAAATTGAGTGCTGAGAAGTTAGGTTTATGTAGGAGTTTCTACTTTTAGCAGGAGTTTCCACTTTCAGCAGGATAATAATCCCAAGCACATTGCGTGTGTAGTCAAGCTTTGGATTGATGGATGTCATTCATATTCTGAACACCCACCTCAGTCATCAGACATAAATCTTAAAATAAATATTGCATAACTGTAAATCCTGAAAATATCTGGAGGAATTACACAATAGGTTAAACAACCAGTTACTGACAAAAATAGATCATCTTAAACAGATAATTCTAGAAGAATGGAAGCAATTAAGTTCTGATGACGTCAGGAAGCATGTAACTCCATGCCTAAAATATTACGGACCATAATACAAAGAAACGGGCATACTATAACGAAACATTAAGTTTGTATAGTTGTGTGTCTGAATACTTTTGTCACAAAGGAAAAGCAGGTTTAGTTTTTTATTGCTTATCACATGGATTCAAGTTCATTTAATATGTATTTAATATTTGTGCTCTTCAATAAGATATAGTTATGTTATATAAATGACATGTCTAGCTTTTGCTATTACCGGAATACAGATAAATATTTAGTTGAAATATTGGTGTCCGAATACTTTTGTCTGTCTCTGTATGTGTTTTAGGAAAAGTATATCTAAAATACAGATTATTAGGGTTGGTTGGTTGGTTGCTAATGCTCAGCATATTGAAGTTCTTCTGTTTGCCTTACTGCTTCCCAGTAGTGCAATGAGAGATCTGCAGCTGTCAAATTTTGACACTTCATAAGAACATTTGAGCTTTAGTGTAACTGTTTTGGAATGAACACCAGTTTTATGTTTTGGCAATTACATCACTCATTCACAACTCCAATTTGAATTGGGGACCACACTTACCATTGGTCAGTGGGTCACTTTGACCTAGTTGGGAGGATTAAAAATTTTCCACTGACCTTATCTCTTATTGCCAGTAAAGAGTCACTTATACAGCCATGGTAGGTCAGCATGTATGACCGAGATTTCTTCCTTGGACAAGAAGAGAGAGATGAAAGGAGAAGATTAGAAAAATAAAGAACTCCCTAGCTCTCAGACCTTAATAGCATTGGGATCAAAAGAGAACTAGAGATGACCAAGGTGGGTCAGATAGAAAAGATTACAATGATGAGCAAAGTAAGTGGAAGTAATGTTTTGCTCAGCCACCCACATATCCCCTATGTGGGGATCCCTAAGGTGACAGATTATTATTGGAAATTATAACTAAGAATTATACTTATTTTGTAATTTTAATTTGAACAAAGTGGGGAAAGAAAGATCTATCAGCAAAAGAAGCTGCAGTGGTAATAGTCTATTAAAACTATTTTATGTTTGAGTTGTAATCAGCAGGACCTAAAATTGCCAAATAAATTTTATAAACTGTTGGTCAATCTCTAGAAAAGTTTTCCAGGAAAAAGTTATGAGTGACTGAATCAAGGCTTAAAATATCCTTAAAAGGCCCATTATAATGCTATATAAATATCAAATTCTGACTGCAACTCATATATCAGCAGTTTGAAGAATGGCTAAATTGATTTTGATATTTCCATTGATTCACATATTAGTGCCCTTTATCATTTGTCTTGTGTGTATGGTACATATATCATATTGTTTTAACTGAACTTAGCATTTTTATTGATTATAGGACAGCAGGAAGTTAATGTATTGGTGAGAAAATTACGCAGATCATTTCCAATGAAAAAAGCAAAATATTATGTACCAAATAATAGCAAGGAAAGTCAAGAAAATAATTTGTATTCAGATGAAGAGGAGGTAGAAATGGACATGAATCAAGCAATTCAAAATGCTCGCAAGGCTAGAAAAAAGAAAAAGGAAGTTCCACTACCAGACATCAATCTTGATAATTACTCAGTTATACCTGGAGACGATACAGAGGGGGATCTGCTCGAGCAAGATGATGAAATGGCAAATGTAGATTCAGATTCAGATGATATGAACGATCAATTAAATTTGAAAGGATTAACAACTAGTCAGCCGATGTGGGTGTTGCCTCTTTACTCATTACTGCCCAGCAGCAAACAGGCAAAGGTAAACACAAAGTTCATTAAAACTTTATTACTATGCTCTTGCCTAATGATGCTATTTGGTTCATTAAAGTGGTTTGCAATAACCAGAACAAGAACAACAAAGTTAAAATACATACTTATAATGTGAGTGTTCACAATTAATGGAAAGCTTTTCTGGGTCCTGGGAACAGAAAAGAAGATATTGCCTAGTTTTAACTTCCTTGTTCTCACTTCCAGGTATGGCATATTAGATCCATATTGTACACATAAGGTGCCTAGTATCAAAGGCCGTCAAATCCATTCTCCTAATTTTTTTGATAATTGCAAAAAGCTGCCCAGAATAAACCATTATCCAAAGTAATTTAACTTCAATGTTAAATGAGTCATTTAACATGATATTTTAGAATATAAAGTACTAATGGAATGTGATTTTTTAAATACTTCAGAAATAAATTTGAGGAAAATTGGATGTGGTGGTGTTTGATACCAAAATTGCAATGTAGTGGTTTCTGAAACTAAAAAATGGAAGATTTGAAATTATGGTTAGCAATAAAAGAGGTCCTATTACCATGTAATGTAAAAACTGCTTTTTCATGAATTCAGTTTTCTGAAAAGTTAATTTTAATATGCAATAAAAGCAGGTGTTGCTTGATTACAACACATAGCAAGAAACATGATTAAAAATATGACTCCTAGGTTTTTCAACTTTTCTTTCATTTTTTACATCTGTGTATTTCCTCGTGAACGACTTCATCTTCGTTTCTTTCAATCTGAGATCTTGGATGTTCTTGGTTTCCTAAAGCTGAATAAAATTGAAGTAGCCCATTGTTTCTGCATTCTTCTCCAAAATGTTTTGATAATTATTTTGATACATCATATACCTTGGTAAAAGTACATCTCTCTTTAAATTTTGTGATCTAATGTATGTCATGTTTAGATTAGCCTTAGTGACAAGCTTAGCCCTACAAACTGATTTTCGATAAAAATCACTTCATATTCAATCACATTTTTTCTCTGGGTTAAACCTAAATTGCCTTTGCCTGAATTATTTAAAACACTTTCAGTTGCAGATTTCCAATCGTGATCAGGAATATTATTTACACTGAATAATACTATTCCATGACTTTGGATAATTTCTTCACTCTCCTCAAGCTGAAGGATAGTACCTCTTTCTTCAAGTCTGTTTCAGTTAAGCCAAACACCTGAAATTTTTTTTTTTTTTTTGTGCTCACCACTCCCATCTGAAAAACATGTAACCACCGTTTTCTCTTCAAACTCGGTTATTGTAGTGATAGACACAAGAAAAAATTATGCTTGCAGTTTTGGGAAAGTCACTTTCACACCATGTGCAGCCGGCAATATTTTCCTTTGTCACATTGGGAAGTCAGGGAAAGCACTGATTGGCTGAAATGGATTTGTGTAACATTGACTTTCCATTTTATCAATATGGTCATTCATGTGCATTCCTGTTTTTGTTACTGGGCTGATGTTAACTAAAATCTTATATGCTGTTTTGCTTTTTGCTCTCATTTGTGTTTTGGTTTCCATTTTTAGGTTATTGTGAACCACATAAAGCTAGATAGGCTTTCACGGCCAGCGTCTAAACTGTAGAATGAAGTATCTTCCGGGCTGTTATGCCGTGGTCTGCTGGAGATCTGTCTTGTGAACCACCTTTATACTCTTCACACATTGTCCCTAAATGTTTCCTGTACCATCATTAGCAGTTGAACTTTGTCCTCCATATTTCACATGCATACTGCTGCATCATTTTATTCTTTTAAAGTACTTCCAAAACCTGTTTTGACACTTTTTTCTTTCTTTTTTATAGTAGAAATTCCCTGTAGTAAACATTTTAATAGTTTTAAATGATGAATGCCAAATTATGTAATAGTACAGTTCCTCCATTTCAGCAGGAGTATCAACTGAATTGCATGCTACATTGTTATTGCAGGATACCAGCTTTGAATTTGAAACCCGTAGCTGAAATTTATTCTTTGAATTTGGCCTTATCTCAAATGGCTTCTGCTACAGGAATTTTAATAGGTCACGAGATCTGGTCTGAAGGATTTGATACTTGTGTTAGGAGTAGCAGAAGCAAAAGGAATGTGTTACTAGAAAGATAGGTTGATATTCTGTATGTGTTTAGGTATTTGAGCCACCACCAGAAGGCTGCCGACTTTGTGTAGTAGCAACAAATGTTGCAGAAACTTCACTGACCATTCCTAATGTGAAGTATGTGATAGACAGTGGAAGAATGAAAACTAGAGTCTATGACAAGATGACTGGAGTTTCAGCATTCACTGTTACTTGGACAAGCAAAGCTGCAGCTAATCAGCGAGCTGGTAGAGCTGGCCGAACAGGACCAGGTCACTGTTACAGGTAATTTTTACATTTGCTGCATATTCTTGCCCAAGTAAACCCTAATAAAACCTGCCTTCTGGCAACAGTATTGAAACTTTTAGTTTCCAGTTATCATGCATAACAAAGAATAGTTCACATGTGATGGTATGTCCACATATGCACATATTTAAAAAGTACTAGAAAACATTGCCTATAACTGTGAAATCTACTCTTTGACTGAGAGCAGGAACATTCTCTGTTTCTTGACTTCATCCCACAAGTACATTGGTGTCAATTTACTTGCATCTGCAGTTTTTATATTCCTCAGATTTGGGTAATTTACTTATGTCAGGTACCCTAGGAAAATATTCAGAGCATTGTTATCAACTAACTCATCACAATAAAACATTATCTCCTTCTGACTCATCTTCTGGTAAACTGTTCCACTTCTACCTCTCAAACATTGCCCACACATGGCTTGTGTGTTTAAAAAAACCAACAGTAAGTTCCTTGGCATAGATAAATAATAATTACCATCTGAAAGTTATTTAATTCTGGGACATAAAGTACTTAGGATAGTAAGTTGCCATTGGAGTAATTGTCTCTGATGTGATACTGCCTTTGTGGTTTACCGGGAGAAATACAAATTGGTTGGAGAATTCAATGTCATTCTGGCAGGTTGTCACAGTAGCTTAATGGTTAGAGCACCTGTCTAGTAAGCGGAGGGTCTGTGGTTCAAATCCCAGCTGTGGCATTGAATTTTTCAGTTCCAATTCCTCTCAAACATTGCCCACACATGACTTGTGTGTTTAAAAACACCAACAGTAAGTTTGTTGGCATAAATAAATAATAACACTATGCTCTGTTTATACATTTATGAAACCAATAATAATAAATTAAAAAATAAATTTTATGTGGGTTTTATGGTGGCAGGTCATTATTTGTCTGTTTCTCGGCTGCTAAGTAAGCAGGTCATCCTTAGCGTCGGCCTCACATCTGCTGGTTGTCAATATCAGGATGTTGGGAAACAGTTTGGTTAATTTCATCCTTGGTGTCCAATAAGGAAGTTGATAACACTTTATATTCAGCACTATACATTCACTTTATTATCCATAGTCATAACATTACCTAAAACACATCCAGAATTCTTGGAGAATTATTGCCAAAATTTCCTGAAATTAACTGCATATGGACTTCTTAACCATAGTAATCTGTATCACCCTGATGAGCGTTTAATCCACAATACATCAAAATTTTGCATTTCCTGCTTACAAAGATGTCATATCATATAAGTCTGCTCTGTTTCAGTTATGTATTCCAAGTCCCCTCCTTTTTTGTCTTTCTCCTTTACCCAAGGTACTCGGAGAGGCCACCCAGACTTTGACGCTTGTTACGGAACATTCCTCCCTTATAAGATTAATAACTAGTGGGGGAAATGATACATTTTGAATGCTCACTCCCATGAACTCTGGCTGTTACTGTTGTAGACATTTCTCTGGTTATTTGGTGAGAAAACTTCCTGTTGTAGTTTTGAACCCAAGAGCTTATGAAGAGAGAAATGTCTTCTGAACTGTTTGGCTACAATAACACTACATGTTGTCTTCTTTCTGGTTTTGCATGATCAATGTATTCACTGTCAAAGAATCTATTGCAGCTGCATCATACAAATTATGAACACATCATTTCTGAACTTCAAGAAGTTTTCTGATTGAGTCACTACCTGGAAATGGGGCAAAGTGGTGAAGGCTGTATAACAATACACTGAGAACCTTTGAAATTAAATGGCAGTAGTTGTTTATGTTGCTTGTATGTACAGAAAGTCTCCCATCAGTTTAAAATACTGCTGACTTCTGTAAGCAGTTTAAGTGCAATCATTTGGCAGATTGTAGAATAGAGGAAATAAAATTGTGCTTTTATTGTATTGATTTTTCCTTCTTGAAGTATTTTTATAAAGAAATCAGAAATAATATGAATATGAATGTTTACTGATTTAAATGTCTGTATACTTTTGAAATATATTGCATTGCGATCACAAATAAATTATCTTAAATTGCAGACTGTATTCATCAGCAGTATTCAATGATGAATTTGAGCAATTTTCTGCACCAGAAATTCAACGCAAACCAATAGATGATTTGCTTCTTCAGATGAAGACCATGAACATAGACAAGGTTATCAACTTTCCATTTCCTTCACCACCAGATGAAACACAGTTAAAGGCTGCAGAGAGAAGACTAATTCTTCTTGGTGCTCTTGAAGAACAGAGCAATGTGGGTATGTTACTTGTCGAAATATCCTCCTATCAGTGCAAAAGTATTATTTTCGCTCTGCTGCTTTTATGTAATGAGACAATTTGCTTTAATAATGTAGAATATGGTTCTAAATAAGAAATATGTTAAAAAGGTTCTGAATTTTTCATTTTATGGCCATACACATGTAAGATCTGATCTTAAATAAGACAAACCAAGAAAAATAAAAAAATAAATTTAAAAAAAAGAAAAGAAGGTGCGAGTGTGCATTAGAAGTAATTTGCTACTCAGCATATGTCATGTGCAGTTTAAATAGTTTTCTGTTTTTAGTTGACTGTTATGGTTATGTATAAAGTTATGGAAATACTTCACTTCTATTTTGGAATTGTTATTTGGAAGTTATACCATATTTCTCCTCTATAGATGGAGATAATTTTGCTAGATTCTTAGAACATTGCAAGAAATCATTGGAAGAAAAGAAGTTTCTCAGACATATCATAATCTGGTAGCAGTATCACATAGCAGGAGTGGCTTCCTTTTGGTATATTTTTATGTTCTCTTCTGAGTATATGTCATTCCATCCTCATTTTCAATATGTTAATCTACTACCAGACTTCATTCACTAGTTCTTTATTTCATGTAGTCAGTGGTAGTAAGATTGTTTGAATGAATTTCAAATATTTGTTTATGTGAACTTGCAGATTTCAGTTGTTTCTTTGAAAATTCATATCCATACAGCAAAACAGATATTATCTACTGTTAAACAACTTCAGTGTTTGAGAAAGATTTTCTTGAACTTTCCTATAAGTATCTTCTTCGCTGTTCAGCCCTCATCCAGTATTCCAGTCATCCTGCTAAATATTGGAGTTTAAGGGATCAAATGGACTGCCTCCGTAGCGCAGTGATAGCGCGCCTGCCTCTATCGGAGAACCCAGGTTTGATCCCTGGTACCAGCATGGGGATTTTTCCCCCCTTAAATTAAATTATTTTGTTTAACAGCACTGTCAATTGCCAGGATCATATCACCAATGCTGGAATTTCATCCTGCAGGAGTTCTTTTACATTTTAGGGGTCGGTCTGAGTGGCTCAGTTGGTTAGACGCTGGCCTACTGATCCCAAGGTCATGGGTTCAAACCTGGTCCAGGCTGATGGTTTTTAAGTGTGCTTGAAAACAACAGCTCCATGTCAGTAGATTTACTGGTGTGTAAAACAACTCCTGCAGGACAAAATTCCAGCACACCGGCGATGCTGATGTGATCCTGGCAATTGACAGCGTCGTTAAACAAAAACAAAAGTTGCGCTGGGGGGGGGGGGGGGATCAAATGATGTAATTGTTGATTGCTCTTCTAAACCAACCACCTTCCAACCATGAGAAAGCATCCCTAATTTTTTTTAAATTTGATAATCTTGGGCTTTAATCTTTATCTAAAGTTAGTTTCTTCATACAATGTTTCCTAGTTAGAGAACTTCATCTAACAACACTTCTTGGTCAATTTCCAGTTTATTAGGGATAAAATTAGGAATAAAATATTAATTAAAAATGCACACTTAATTATTATTTTATTTTTTAATTCATTTTCAATGGGTAATGTTTTAAATGACTTGAACTTCTTCATAATATTAGAAAAATCTTTTGTTTACAGAAGAATGGAATTCAAAGGTGACACCCCTAGGTTATGCCATTGCAGCATTTCCTGTGGCTCCTCGCTTTGGAAAGATGCTGGCTCTGAGTCATCAACACAATCTTCTGCCTTATACAATTTGTATTGTAGCTGCCCTCTCTGTCCAGGAAGTACTGCTTGAGGCTCCCTTACAGGGCTGTGAAGAAAACGATAATGTAGAAAGCAAAAAAAAGAGCCGTGCAATATGGGCTCAGAAAAGACGAAGTTGGGCTGGAACTGGCAATTCATTATTGTTAGGTAATTGTCTTTCTTGAGGATAACTAATTTGGCTTTAAATATTTTTACACAGTCTTTGTAATATTGATTCTTAGATCATTAAGCAAAATGAAGCATTATGTTCTCTTTAAGTCCTTTTGTAGAAAGCTCTGAAATGGTTAATTATACAATTAGTACCTGGGCGACTGAGCTTCGCTCAGCTTTTCTTTTCTTTTCCTTTTTTTTTTAATCATGTTTCTTTTTTGGGGGGGGGGGAGAAGATACTTATTTAGATAAACTTGAAAAGCAAAATGTTAACTAAATATAAATTTTCACCCTAATTGTTGGAGCCGTTTCCGTGATGAGACCTTTAATATCCTGGCTAGTTTGTTGAAATTGGCCCATTAACAGAGAACTTATGACCAAAATAAGGTTTCACATAGACTGTTACGCATTGACTAAGATAGCTAAGTCAACTTTCTTTAGGTTTTCTGAAACCTCTTGACAAAACCTTAAATATCTTTACTTGTTTGTTGGAATTGGCCCATTAACAGAGGAATTATTGTCAAAATAAGGTATAGAGTAATTGTGACTGTTATGCATAAAATCAAATTTTTTCAGGAATGAATATAGATAAACTTAATAAGCAAAACCCTGTATGAATACAAAATTTGATTGAAACCGTTAGAGCCGTTTCCAAGTTGTGCAGAATATATTTATATATATATATATATATACACACACAAGAATTGCTTATTTAAATATACAAGATGAGATTGTGACTGTTATGCATAGAATAAGATAGCTAAGTCAACTTTCTTTAGGTTTGCTGAAAGCTCTTGACGAGACCTTTAATATCCTGGCTTGTTTGTTTAAATTGGCCTATTAACAGAGAAATTATGGCCAAAATAAGGTTTAGAATAATTGGGACTGTTACGTGTAAAATCACATTTTTTTCAGGAATGACACCTATATAGATAAACTTAATAAGCAAAACCCTGTCTGAATACAAAATTTGATTGAAATCATTAGAGCCATATATATATACAAGAATTGCTTGTTTAAATATATAAGATGTTGTGATTTAAAAAGAGTTGTTTAAAAAAATGTTTGAAAGGTGCTAAAAGCAGTACGAAATAATAGAGGTCAAAAGTAATTAATAACATTAGGAAATTGCTTTAGGCAATCTCTGTTTTTAATGTGTTACAAACTAATTACTATAAACTGTGATATCGCAATAATAATATTACATTATTAAGGCATTTAGAGGCACCAATGTTGCTATTTTTAGTAGTAGTAGTGGTTGTGGCGGCTGCGGTCGTTGTCGTGGTTGTCGTCGTCTAATGCCCTGTTGCTTGGATATATTCCATTTTCTTTCTTGCTTCCCAGTATGGTTCCGTTAGTGGTCCAGAGGTTAACATCTTGAGAGCCATACAATGGAGGAAATGATCCTTGCTCATTATAGAGTTCTCGTCCTGACACAATACACAATTTGGGGAGTTCATGATTAATTGGGCTTATATGTTGCTATTTTTCAAAATATGTTTTTTGCAAGATTATTCCCATGTTTTATAATATATGAGTCAATGTACACTAAACTTTAATTAATAAGTGTACCAAAAATCATTAAATATTATTTGAGGTAAAATTTCTTCTGGGCTTTTTAACCATAGTTGAAAAGTAGGAACTATTCATGACGTTTTGCTCAAAGCTGTGTTGAGCATCATCTGAGGACTGTTCAAGCTTTGAGCAAAATGTCCTACTTTTGATCATGACCAAAAAGCCCAGAAGAAATTTTGCTTCAAATGAATACTGACTGCAAAAGCCTAAGTGCATACCTTAAATATTATGATTAAACTTCCCTGTATCTAGTTCTGCAGTTTATCCACATTTCATATTTTTAATTATCTTTACAAATCCTGAAAATGTTCTTTTATTGAGAAATAGACCCTTCTCAGTACCAATAATATGGTCACAATATTATTATTAAGCTGATCACTTTTGATGATGGGAGTAACAGCTTTTGAAGCCAGTCAAAACCCAAAAAAGTGTTAGTTATGTAAGTGTTGTAATACATGACTCAATTTATCCATAAATTAGCTTGTTTTTTTCATCCTTTCTTGGAACCAGGGGCAGTTCTACCCTTAGGTCACAAGGTCACGTGCCCCTCCAATCATGTTCAGGTGCTCTAGACAGAATTGTAATACGTTTTATTTTTTCTTTAAATGCGTTATTTGCATTGATTTTTGTTTGATATTCACGTTTGTAAGCTTTACGAAACTTGGCGACCCTGTGCGGTCAGACTGATTGCTAGCAAAGAAATTAGGATCTCCTAGGCCAGATCTTTGCATAAACCAGGTTTTTAAAGATAAAAGCAGAACATACAACAAACATTTTAATAAAGCTGTGTATGAAAAATGGGAATGGATGTGCGTGTGTTCCTTAGATAGTGCACTGTTTTGCTTTCCTTGTGTGTTATTTGGTGGGAAAGACACGTGGACTAAAACCGGCGTAAAAGACTTGAAACATTTGCCGGAAAAAAGCAAGAAACATAGTTTATCAAAGAGTCATTTTCATAATGAAATGAACCTCGCTGTCCTAGGCAAAAATGATGTTAGAATACAGCTTGATGCTAGCTACAGAGTGTCTGTCCGCAAACACAATGAACTTGTTGATAAAAATAGGTACATTTTGCCACGCATTGTTGATGCTATTAAGTTTTGTGGCGAATTTGAACTAGCTCTGCGTGACCATGACGAAACCGACGATTCCGTTAACCCAGGTGATTTTAAAGGTATAATAAACTATACCGCGGTCCTTGACAATGTGTTTTGAGAGATCATTTAGAAAATTGCACTATCTTTAAAGGTACATAAAAATAGTTCAGAATGACATTTTAGACGCAATTTTATCAGTTTGCAGAAATTATATCTTATCTGAGCTAGGTGATGTAGAGTTTCTATCCCTTCAGGCTGATGAAACAACAGACAATTCATGTAAAACTTTACTGTCCTTAATTGTAAGATATCAAATTGAAGGGAAAATATTTGAGAGATGTTGGGGATATTTCAAAGTGACTGACAGGAATGCCACTGGTTTAGTAGCAATTATTGTAGAACAGTTACGTGAAATGGGAGTAGAGAAAAATCCAGGGAAGCTTATATGCCAAACTTATGATGGAGCTTCTGTTATGAATGGAAAGAAGGGTGGGGTGCAATGTTTGATAAAAGAAAGGTATCCTAATGCAAACTACATTCACTGCTATGAACATCAAGGAAATCTTATCCTTCAGAGTGCAATGTCAGCTTCATCTCACAACATAATATGTTTCCAAGACTTACAGGAGATATGGACATTCTTTTCGAGGTCTCCAAAAAGGATGGATTATCTAACTGAATTTTTTCAGAAAAAACTTGGCAGTGTCCCACCGACAAGGTGGTATTTTCAATATCGCACTGTTTTCGAGCAGAAAGATAATCTACTAAAACGTTTGGAACATATGAGAAACAACAACTTAAATGATAAAAAAGCGTCTAGCGAAGCAACAGGATTTGTACGAATTTTGAGAGACTCTGAATTCACTTTTTGGCTTGAATTCTATCACAAAATTAAATCTCATGTAGCAGTATTCTTTGACTGTATCCAGAAAAAAGACATCGATGCTGTTAAAGTAAGTGAGTTTGTCAAGCACTTAGTTAATGCTATAGGGAAAGTTAGGAAAATGTATGAACACGAAGTGTCTGTATACGAACCCCCAAGTAAGAGGCAATGTGTTGGACACAGCAATAGTAGGAGTAATAGGGTGGCAGCTCTAGAAGTTTGTGACATGATTACAAGCAATATCAACGATAGGTTTCAGCTCTCAGGTCATTTGAGTGTCTTGAAGCTATTTTTGGTTGACAGGTTTCCCCAATACTGCAATGTATTTCCTGAAAGTGCCTTTCAGACAACCTTGAAATTATATCCCACAATCAATGGTCCGAAATTTCGAACTGAATTAGAGGTGCTGTATAGTCATGAAGATTTGCGTAGAGCGTCTGGTGCAATGCCTCTTCTGCAGTTTTTATGTGAAAACAACATGACAGGAACATTCTCCTATTGATGATTTTAAAAATAATTGTTACTCTTCCAATGACGATTGTAGAGACCGAACGATCATTCTCTACCCTTAATAGAATAAAGACATTCTTACGAAATTCTATGGGAACGAGAGACTGAACATGCTGGCGATGCTATCAGTAGAGAAGAAGATGATAAACCCCATTCCAGACTTCAACAGACGTGTGATTGAGCAATTTTCTACAGCCAAAAATAGGAGAATTGAGCTGATATACAAAAAATTACAAGTAAGCCTTACATCATAATTTATTGCTTTCTTTTCCTTATATACTACTGCATGTCAATTTTTATGTGCCCTACCACATTCAAATGTCACGAGCCGCCACTGCTTGGAACATTCTTGTTACAGATATGTAAGTAACTAAACCAAGATGTTATTATATAACATATACTGAAATTTGACCAAATGAGTGAGTGATTAGGGTTTAAGGGCCCGTCGACAGCTAGGTTATTAGAGCCCCGAAATTTGACCAAAAATCGAGAGGAACCTGATTCTATTTAATTAAGCTAAAAGCTTCGCTTATCTTAGTAATGTTGCAAGATCTTCCACAGCTGACTAGTTTCAAGTTGTATCCAACTTATTTTCAAAGCTATCCAAACAAGTTACCATAGTCAGCTGTGGAAGATCTTGTAATATTACTAAGGTAAGTGAATCTTTTAATTTCTAATTTGTTCTTATTTTAGGTTTTGTTGTTTCACTGTTAATAGCTTCAATTTTCCTTAATTTAAATATTCTATTTCTGCAGGAGATCCCATGGTACTCTTACGAGCTGTAGGAGCAGCAGAATATGCAGGAAGAACTGGAGATTTATTGCAATTTTGTACAGAGAATGGCTTACGACATAAAGCAATTGTAGAAATTCGAAAGCTGCGTCTACAGCTAACAAATGAAGTAAACTTAAACGTTCCTGAGCTAGATCTCTTTGTTGATCCAAAAATGTCACCCCCTACAGATGCTCAGGCAAGACTCCTTCGACAGCTTTTATTAGCAGGTATGCCTGATCAAGTGGCAAACAAAGTAGACTTGAATGAAATAAAAGAAAATGAAGAAAAGGCAAAATGGAAGCATGCTTACAGGTTAGTTACAGTACCTAGAAATAATTGTTTAATTATGCTTTGTAAACAGTATAATAAAACAAAATGCAAAGATAATTATAACAGTGGCTTGAGAAGCTCTACAGTTTGTTTTGCTTCACAGGTTATCAAAGAATTTTATTTACCATATTTCAGAGATGTTCTCTTATAATAAACAGTTTCTCATAATAAATAAGCAAAATAATTTAATTCATTTAGAATTGCTGCAGCACAGTTTAGTTGCACAAAACTTTTAAGAAGAAAGAACCTTTTTTGTTTAAATTAATTATTACAATGCTGTTTTCAGACTTCCAAGAAAGAAGATAATCAATGACAAGTTTTCAATTATTCATATCCAGCAACTCACATTGGAATACACACCTACTCTATGGGAGTAATGTGTCCATATGGTTTATAGTCTTTCGGTGGTTGTGATCTAATGCTATGAGATATCGTTTTTATCTTCAGAAGTGGTATAGAAATTTTGGGAGTAAAATAGATGTGGAATAAATGGTTATTTTGAGTGTATTCCAGTGATGTATCTTTTTCATAAATGTCTTTTACATATCTATCGCAAGAGCTCAATAGTATGATTAGATCTGATTGAAATATTTATAGTTGGCATTGCTCTGTATTGGAGACAGTTCCCTTTGTGTCACTTATCACTTACATAATCGTAATGAAGTGTTTTAACACTATGCAATGCCTATGATTACTTTTCTTTAGTGTAATAATATGTTATAATTACTGACCATGTCTAACATTTGTATCTTACAAGTCTAAAACCAATTGTAACACCATTCACTTTTTCATTATTTATTTTTACAACTTATTACAATTGATGTGATCTCACATACACCAATTTCACAATTACATTCAAACTTTACAATATTTATTATCATCATCATCGTCATTATTGATTATTGTTATTTATAAAAATCAAATGATAATATTAGGGTAGCAGTGTTTTTTGTAAACTATCTAAGTGGATGCATGGTTCATTTTTTGAACAATTCTATACTCCAAACTGTCCCAAAGTAATGGTTATCTACATAATTTTCTCTCTCTTAAGAACAAAAAAGCTGTGCTGTACAGAAGTTACAGTTGAAGTATAATTAGTGAGAAGTTGGAAATGTATGTAAAGAGCCTAGGGGCTTATAGACATAGTTGGCAAATGCAGAAGTTAATATAGCATGAAAGGTCATATCTAAAAGATACAGTAATATAATGTTTTCCTGCATTAGTTTTTCCATATGTGATTCCTGTGTGCTTTTCTTCTTCTTCGGGCCATTTTGTAATTATCTTTTTTTCCTCAGATGTGCAGAGTTGGAGGACCCTGTCTGTATGCACTCTGCATCAGTTCTCCGCAAGAATAGTCCTGAATGGGTAGTATACCAAGAAGTTTTTGAGACAACAAAGTTGTATATGCGAGGAGTGACAGCAATAGAACCTGAATGGTTGCCAATTTTTGCTCCATCTTTGTGCAATTTGTCCCCACCACTTGCTGAGCCACCACCACGATATGACAAGGCATCAGAAAAGATGTTTTGCTACGTCACAGGAACCTTTGGTATGTAAATTTATTTAAAGATATTGTTTTTCTATAATTATTATTTAGAGAATATTAGGAGTAGAACAGGTAGTGCTATATTTAAGCAAATATTTATAGTGATAAATAGACCCCGGGTGTTCAGGCATTTTTTTGTTTAAAATAGGCAGGTAAAAAGGAACATAAAATAATGAAAATAAGCAGTAATGTTATAAGGGAAATTGTATGTCCAGAATATTTACATAATTCTTGAGAAATGGACAGGTATTGATTCATGTTAATATTTATTATGTACATTTAATACTAATATTTTATTAATTGATGTTAAATATGTTAATTTCACTTATCTAAATATTGCGTTTGAAACTATTTGGCCTGTATGTGTGGGTGGGCATGCACATGTGTGCATCTGTGCACACACAGGAGTTAACAACAAAGTCCTCGACATTTGTTATCGATGCCAAACAAGAAAGGGATTGACAGTCGACAGTGAAAGAGAGACGTTGCGCTTATCGCGAGAATTTGGAGAGCGCTTTAGCATTATGTGTAGAAGACTGATTGTGTTTGGAACGTAGAGCAGGTACAATTTATATTGGTAACAACAGTAAAATAGTGAATTTACATGCAAAGGATAGAACATGCAAGTATATATCACTGTAAAGATTTATGTTAACAAAAGAAAACGTACCTGTGGAATATTGTAATGGGAAAATGCTGCTGATATCAGAATTGCTTGCATCATTGCTGTTGTTGCTGGAACTACCCACAGAAATGACACTGCTCTATCCTTGCTTCTAAAACTCCATTTTCCCATGTTGTGATTTGTATTTGTTACCACTTTTTTCAGTTTTTAGCTTTCTATTGATGTAGCTTTATTACAGATGACACAGTGAAACCTTTGTAGTTTCGCACAACGTAACCCTTTACTTCGGACCAAATTAATTAAATCGGATTACACTAGGAAAGAGGTAAACCAAACAATTTTGTGACCATGTTCTTCTGCAATACCATTGACTGCATAATCCTTTAATTGGGATATGTACCAAACACAGTTTTATTTGCTTCCCGAGTACGTAAAGTTTTTCGTTTGGCTACGCAACCTTTGTCAATATTTTTGGACATAATTAAATATTCATTAAAAGAGTGAGACTATTGTAAATGCTCACAGCATATGCACAGATACACAGATTCAGACACATGTAAATACAAGGCAAATAACCACATAAATAGTGATGCAAATGAACTTGTCAGCACACTGGCAATCTCTGATACAAACATTGCAAGCTGGAGCTGGAGGGAGGCATTGTATATATTGCAGGAAAAACAGAAGATAAGATGTGCAGTTTATGTTACTGCTGGATTTCGGGTCAGGCACATGTTAAATATTGACAACATAGGTTTCGCATGTGCCATTGCTATGGAAACTTCTTAGCTCTAATTGGTTTCTCTTTTCGTTGCTATGATAATCACAATGACCATCCATCCCCTCCTATTCATTTAGACCTTTCTACCACATGCTGAGCAACTGTCAATCACCTTCTTGTTTGATGCCAAGTATAAATGTATGTCTAATGCTCTGGAGTTAATAATAAAATCATTCTCTGTCTGGCTTCCCAATATTTGGAGATTAAATCTTCTTGGATCTTAAGACCTTCACATACTGCTAAAGGGTGCACAAAATAAGAAGGCACATGAGTAGCTCCAATCTCTATTCAGCTATGGTGCACTGTTGCCGGAGCATATCGCTATGCGAAAGAAAGAGAGGGGAGATATGCACATGAGCGTTACCGGTAGACAGCAGCAAAGACGGTGAAGCATTACAAGATGCACAATTAAAACTTGTCATAACAATTTCTCTCTGTCTTTAAAATGAGACAATAGGCTCTCTAATCCTGTAATTTGCTTCAAATATAAATTCCTCATCTAATTTTCATTTGCAATGTAATGTTTCAACGGAGTTCATATCTTTCAAGTTGAAAATTGGGCCTAGGTGATAAAACATTACAATGTTGACTTCTTAATAGTTTTATTATATCCGATTTTCTAGGAACATTTTTATGTAAATATTTTAGTTGTCGGAATGAAAATGAGGTCTTAGTTGCACAATTTGAAACATTTTCTGATAGGTATTTCTCATATTTTTCTCAATTTTTCTAAGTGTCTATGCAGAGTAATATTCCAGTGTGGCCTTCTCAGTTGTGTGTTTAAGACATATTTCAGCACTTAAATGTTCCTTATGATGCAATTTGTGAGTTATCCGAGCGAAACTCCAGAAATAGTTTCCCCAATATGTACCAACCAGAACTTGCTAAGCAGTTATTAATATGAGGCAAGTATGTTAGGCTAACATGCTCATCAAAGTTTATATATCAAAAGCGGAAACTCACCATTGAACAAAATTTATTTTTTTAAAACCAACTATTTCTTAGCAAACTTATTTTATAGCTCAGTAGGGGACATAAATATGCAGTATTGATTAAAAATTGTGGACATGCATCCCAAGAAGAATTTTTCATGAAATAGCTTACATTTTTGGTTTAAAATAATAATAATCCAGGAATGACAACATATATGCACCAAGATTTGCAGCCTACTTCTTTATACAGATTCAACATGCGTTAAAGGATCCAATAAAGTACTGTTTCATGACAGCACATGAACCACAGAGATACTACCCATAAACTCACACATTATTTTCCTACCCATTATTGTTAAATGTATTACTGCTTATATGCAGTATGATTTGTCCAAGCAATAACTTTAATATTATCCAACCATGTTTGTTTGCTCATAAGTAAACATGGTCAGAGCTTTCCAAAAATTACCATTTGCTAATTGGCTCCATATGTTACTACACAGCTCACGTGTACATGTCTGGAGATTTTTTTTTTGCAGAAGTTGGCTATCATTGTTATAATGTTGTGCATGTTGGGTGCAATATGAGAAGCAATAGGACTAGTTACATGTTGTTTTGGGTGCTTGCACATGCACATTGTGAAACATGTAGAAACATTTTTTTGCATCACATGTTCGAAAGTTCCTCTGAAATTTCATTTCTGTTGACCCTATTCTTCTCATTCAATCTTTTGGTTAATGTCCACCATTTACTTCTATAAATATAGCACATGAGAAAAATCACTGTTTTATATAACTTAATGTTTCTTTCCTAACTTTATTTTTCAATACATGTACTATTGTTCTGCAGAATTGTCTATATTTGTTTAATTTTACTTTCAGATAATTATTCTTTGTGTATATTATCTTATTCCTACATAATTCAGTGTGCCTCCATAATGATAAAGCTGTTTACTGCTTTTAGGTCGAGCTGCATGGCAGTTGCCTATAATGGAGATAGAATTCCCTCCAAGTATAGAGTGCTATAAATGGTTTGCCTGCTTTTTACTGGAAGGAGATGTTTTCCCAAAATTAAAAAAATTTAGGAATGCATTGCTCTCTGCTCCAAAAACCATGGTTAAAACTTGGGCCAAGTAAGTTTTATCATTTTCTTCTAATGACATAAACTTAGCTAATACTAACTACTAATCAGTGCTTAGTATAACAGATATTTTTTACATTATCAATTAGAAGCAACAGCTACATATTATTTTTTCTTTTTTTGTTAATATTGTTTCATTGAATATTTTTGGTGGGAACTAATTGTGTTATATACACACTGGCGAAAAAAAAGTGCAACACCACTAAGGTCTGTTATCGAAACATGGACATAGTGTGTGGATATTGAGGGGTTGTAGATTTGGTGATTGATGTTTCACGGTCAATGGACACCAGATGGAACTACCTATGCCCTCTATGTCCACTCTGCAGGCAGTCACTGTGGCACTGTAACAGTTGAATGGTGATGTCTGTGTGTAGCTATGCAGTTGCTACATGCGAACGTGCTCCTGTCATATTGCTGCATATGTTGGGTGCAATGTATCAGTGGTGTGTTAGTGTTTTCAGCAGTGGTCTGTGGAACATTCTCACTCTTGTAGACCAGGTTCTGGGCGGCAATGTTGCATAGATATACATCTGGATCGACACATTGTACAGGCATTGATGGGTGCCCAAACAGAGAAAGGCTGGTGTTGAGAAAGGCTTAATTGGACAGTGGAATGGCACTCTGTTGTGTTCAGTGATGAAATGAGGTTCTGCCTATATTGCAAGTGGTGATCGTGTATGCTTACGACATAGAGCTGGTGAGCAAACTCATCCAGAGTGCATTTGCCTATGGTACAAAGGCCCAACTCTTGGCATTATGATGTAGGATGCCATCACTTACAACTTGCGCTGACCTTTAGTTTTTGTGCAGAGATGTGAAACCAGTGTTAGCTACACCCAGTAGGTACTTAATCCTGTGTTACTGCCACTTTAACAGGAAAGTGATGTGCTCTTTCAAAAGTATAACACACGTCCCCATGCAGCTGTTGCAATGCAATGTGCTCTTCATGATGTACAACTGCCCTGGTGGCAGTCTGGGTGGCTCATTTGGTTAGACGCTGACCTACTGATCCCAAGGTTGCAGGTTCAAGTCCAGCCCAGACCAGTGGTTTTTAAGTGTGCTTAAAAACCGCAGCTTCGTGTCAGTAGATTTACTGGCATGTAAAAGAACTCCTGCAGGACGAAATTTTGTCACACTGGCATTGCTGATATGATCCTAGCAATGACAGTTGGTTAAACAACAAAATAATTAACTGCCCTAGTCAACATGATGCACTGACCTTTCCCATTGAACACATGTGTGACAGGATGGGAAAGAAACTGATTGAGTCTCCACTGCCAATAACAACTATTGTCGAACTAATACAACAGGTGCAGGATATTTGTGACAGTGTATTGCAGGATGCTATTCGCCACCTGTACAATCATCTGCTGCACGAATACGTGCCCATATAGCAGCCCGAGGGGAATACACCAAATATGGCTACTGGTGCTTTTTCATGAGCCCTGCTTTGAGTCTATGTGCTGAATCTCTGTTGTTTTATCGGCATGACATTGTCCTTTGCAGCTATGCTTGTAGTCTGGCCAGTATGCTGACACATCCCACATATTCATCATTTTTTTAGGATTTGCTCGATTGACAGTATTATACTTGTCCTCTCGCATTGCTTCCACCAGGGGTACGGTTCCCTCGGCTCCTTTGGCATTTGGACATCAACTTGCCCGTTATATTTTCCAGGGAAGGAACTCATTTCCCCACCTGGGTGCTCCCAGACATCATTTATTGCTTGTATTTGATGTTCATGCTGAAGTCCAGAACCCCTGATGCGGTCCTGTGTTTGGCTTTCGTTGAGCTTCAGTCGCAGCTTGAAGGCTTTTTGAATTAACGTCCTCCAGCATTGTGTCATATCGGACGAATGAATGAAATGAAATGGGTGAAATGATGCTCAAATGAGCCCGAGGTCCATGGAGTTTTGAGCTTTGAGTTACCCGACATTCGTCTTCTCAGGGTAGGGAAAACCTCGGAAAAAAACCTTACCCGGATAACTTACCCTAAGCGAGATTCGAACTCGCGACCTCTTGAACGTGAGGCAGACACGCTAACCATCACACTACAGAGGCGGGCACAGCTTGGAGGCTATGTGTTTCTTTACATTGATGGCGATCATGGCATGGGCTGTGCATTTGTGTTTGGACCAGAGCACAATTTTTACTGCTGAATTCTTTGCCATGCATCAAGCTCTTTCACTCATTAAATGACGTGGTCTGCGAAATTGTTTTGTGTACAGGCTCCCTCAGCGCTCTGCAAACCCTACAGACATTGTACACCTAACATCCCCTTGTACAAAGGATCCAAGATAGTACACAACTGCTTGCCCATGCCGGGATAAATATCTTTTGCTGGATTCTTCGCCACAGGCAATGAGGCCATTGATGCTGCCGCAAAGAGTGCTATTCTAACCCTCACCTATTTTACTTCTTCGGTATCCACGAATGATTTTAATCCTGTTTTGTGGAAGGCTATTCTCTCCCACTGGTTTTCCGAATGATGCACTATCCAGGGGAAGAAACTACAGGAAGTTGTTTGGAAAACGTCTTCCCAACCATCCCATAGGGAGGAGGTTATTTTGTGCCATCTCTGTATTGGGCATTGGTTTTGTTTAGTCACTGCCACTTAATGCGTGGTGAACTCACGCCACTTCGTCCTTGCTGCGGTTGTATGGTGTGTTTTAATGTATTGTTTGCTTTTAGCCCCTCTGTAGCCTTCTGGTTTGGGCACTGCAGTGCCAGGCATTTTAGCGGATGACACGGCAGTTGAATGTGCTTTAACCTTTCTTTGTTGCAGCAACATGATTGCCATGATATAACTGTTTTTACCATTATCGGGGTGTAAGGCTCTTTGTACCTGTTTCCGTTTAGTGCCTCGTTTTAATATTGCGTTCTACAGCCACACCCGATATTTTAGTTCTTTGTTTTTAATATTAGTTGTTTTAGATAGTTTCAGTCTCCCTGTTTTGCCAGCTTAGTTTTCGTTTATTTTAACTTTGGACGGGTGCTAATGACCTTCCCAGTTTTACGCCCTAAAACCTCATTTCATTATCTTCAGCATTACCATCATCATTGTCACCGTCACCACCACCAAGTCCAACAAACAATTATAATGTAAGTTAAAGTTGAGATTCTTTTCTGGCTATATAGATTCAGTAGTTATTTTGATTGCATCCTAAGTAGCAAAATCATGCCTGCATTTATAGCCTCAACAAAGAAGCAGCTCATTGTTTTAACTTTGATCATGCATCAAATATACAACAAAGACACGTGGCTTTTCAAAAGTCTGTTTTCATAGCCTCCTAAGCAGGATATCGATTTTAGCTTTTTGAATCATGCACTAAATACAATACATACATTATGATCCTTGGTGTGTAGTCAGGAGGATGGGGAACGGGTAAGTTATTGAGGAAAGATGTTGCGTTCTGTTCACAAGTATGTGGGTATCTGGTACTACATATTTTACAGGAGAAAACTTAGGAGAACGTTTATGTACCACTAAAAACTGACTCTGATAAATTGTATAAGAAAAGAATAAGTAAATTCAGAACAACTCCAACAAGGGCTCCTTCATAGGCTGTCGCCCAATGCCAAGGTGATTGGGTTTCCTTGATGGCAAGCCCTTCAGTGCCACACCACGGTCATGGCTGCACCCATATCCACCAATATCTGATACTGCCTCCTGCATACCCATTCATATGTGCTGATGTCATCTATTATCCTGCACAAAAAGCACAGCATCACTCTAGGGGCCAGCGACGAAAGTTCCAATGTGCCCCTTTTCATGCCGGTACTTATTCATTTTCCATTAGTTTGACAACAAGGTGTGGACTACCAGATGTCTTGACCAACCACACTCCCAACACATTCCTCTGGAAGATTGACAATCTCCTTGAGCTGTTTCCTGTCCCACACAAACTGAATACTATGTATCTTCCGAATGAGGATAGTTGTTACCTTGACCACCTCCATGGTCAACGCAGTCTTCAGCGCATCGTAGATGGTCTGATATTTGCAGAGTATTAGACTTGATGTATCTCAGCATCATGTACACCTTCAACCGAGAAGATAACTTCCTTGCACACATATCCAGCCAGGAGGTTCACCAGAGCCTTATTCAGTAGTTCATTATTTCAGGTGAATTCCTGCAGCATCTCCCTTGGCTGTTGCAGGCTTGACATAAGCTGGCTGCGGTAGGATGCAGCCAGACTGTGATTTCCAAACCAGTTTTCAAGAAACTCCTGACATCGGAATCACATTCAGCACTTCTGCCACCCATCCCTGGAGCCAAGCTAAATGCCATGCAGCTTCCTCTTCTGCAGACCATACAATTGTGGGTGGCAACGGCAATGAATTGCCTTTAAGGGTTGACGTGCTGTCGTACTGGATGGCTTGACATGCACAGATGTGTCATGTCCTGCATCTTGATCTTTAAGCTCTTAGGATTTTCACTAAGAATTTGTTCCATCCTGGTGTTTGGTTGCATTGTGTTGCTATCGACTCTGTCTTCCAGGGCACTAACACATTGGCCCAGTCTTTCATAGCTTCTTTCTTGCTGACCAGTTGCCTGTCAATCATACCCGATTGCTCTATTCTCATCTCGGCCATCTCATTTTTCATATTTGTCATTTTGGATTCCATTCCAGCCATCTTGGCTAACACTTGTTCTATCTTGCTTTCGTGATAAAATAAAATTTAACTACATTCTCTTTCAGTTACTTTTATTTTCTTTAATGTTACAATTAACTATGGTCTCACTTAACACAAATTGACATTATTATACTTAAAACTCCTTTGCTACATCAACTTTCTCAATTCCTTCTAAACTTTCAAAGTCTCTCTCTCTCTCTCTCTCTCTTTCTCTGCCTCCTTGGCAATGGGACATCAAAGGAGCAATTTGGGATGCTTCCACATGGAAGCTTAATGCAATGTCTTAATATTATATTTCTTGATGAGGTCTATAGCTATGTAAATCACCAACATCCTAGCAATGATGTGTATTATTTTGGACAACTTACAAAGTGCCAAAATTTTTATAAATCACAGAACATCCACTGAATATGCTTTGAGATGAGCCTTCACACAGAATAGCAAAGCCACTAACTCTCATACCAATATTTTCATTATAGCATGTGTAATGTGGCATTCTTTGTTGCAGAATACTCAACATTTTGTCACCTACCCTTCATTGTAATTCATCCTTTGAAAATCTTGGAATATAATATTAGTAGAACAAACAAAATGTGAACCAGAAATGACATCCTCTACTGCTCTTACCAATGTGACATTTGCATAGCTACAATGATGTGGCCACTTTTATTTCCATACTAATTTTCTCACTCATTTACAGATTACAGCCTAGGACAGATATTTTGCTTAAAGCTCTAGCAGTACGGCAAGTCAACTCGAAGTCCAAGTTAGAACAAGCTTGGGAAAAGGACCCAACATGTAAGTTTCTTTTAAAACTTTGATAAGAATTGTAAGTTTTATACCCAGTTTTATCAACACATGTTCAGAGAAATGAAAATGCAGCTGTGAACTTCACAACTTAATTGGTTTTAAAAATTGTATGAGGGAAAAAATGTATTAAGGTAGAGAGTTTCAATAGCAGTTGTAATGCTATAGATAACATTTGAGAAAAATCCTACAAATAGATATGTCCTGCAGCTTTTAAGATGTTAAACTACCAGTACTTCTAATTTAACTGTTGGGTACTGTGCTGGAAGTTTAAAAAGTTGTGTTGCCAGGATTGAAAGAAAGGACTTCTGAATCAGTTGCATAAAAGAAAATATCTATTGTCCAGACACTGCAGTGTTCTTGAAAAAATAAAATTGCCTAATATTTAATGAAGTAAAACAACATCCATGAATTATGAACCATCTCTATTAGCTATGCAGTTTTCCTAATACTTTGGTAAACATTTTCATCAGCCTTCATTGCTACCCTAATATCTCTTGAAATGAGTTAAAGAATGTCCAGTCATATTTTGGATTTCATCTAACATAGCTACAACTGATGCCTCCGTAAGTACATTGCTCATTTAAAGACACTTCTTTTTATGTTAATCAGCAATTCATTTGTCTAGAAAATAATATGGTACATCTATCTAAAATTCAGAACAGATTTGTAACAATAACTATGCATTACATTCCACTCCACTCTATCCTTTTAGCACATTTCTAGCTGTGCCACCCTGGTCTTCTTGCTAAAGAGGTTTTGTGGGCCCTCTGCACACATCACCTTTCCTCTTTTCCCCCCTACCCTTCCCATGTCTCTTTTCTCAGTTTTCCCTTTGCTTTCCTCAGCCCCTTCCATTTCTTTACATTTTTGCTTTTCCTTTAACATTCATCATAAAGCTCCATGGACCTTGGGCTCATTTGAGCATCATTTCACCCATTTCATTCATTCATTCGTCCGATATGACACAATGTTGGAGGACATTAATTCAAAAAAAAAAATTTATCATTCTAGCTCTTATTCCATATTTTCTGTCTCCATGTATGCTTTACCTAAAAATGAAAACTGAATTACTGCAAATCTCAGATTTAGCTATATAGTAGGAATGATTTTGGAAAACTTATAGGAACTATAGATAGTTGTGCACTTTAGAAATATGAGGTGATCTGGTGACATACTTATATTGGCTATTTTCTAAAGGGCGCAAGTTTTATGATACATTTTGAAACATTTAAAAGAAACACTTTTATGATTAAAACCCAGAAACATATGACTTTGTTTTGCCTAGAACAAGTAACAAAGGTAATTTGATGTGCATGAAAAGAATTCCTGAAAGGGAATCTCCGGAACATTGTGGACTTGTGCCCTAAATCAACATAAAGTATAAAAGCATGCAATCTGGTATTCAAATTCATTTACTAATCTAAATACAAGCTTCAATATTCAGTTAAAGAATATGGCTAGCGTTACTCTGTATCATTCAATATTCTTAAATGTCCTCATTGTTGGTAGTCTTCCAGGAAAGAGTGGTGTAGTAGAAGGGGTGATGGGTATTTAGAATGTGCTGCAATACCTTGCACATGCCATTGATCTCTCTATTGTTTAGCACTCCATATGGACATGCTTTGGTAAAATCTAGGTACACTGACACAGAAGCTGCAGCCAATAGGAGTGGGCTAATAATCCATTGATGTGTTTGTAAATAATGAGAATATGGTAGCTATAATTGGGACAGTTCTTTTTTTTTTATGTATGTTGTTACCCTATTGAACTTTTGCTTTACTTTATTAGTATGTCATGTTAACATATTTTTGTACTAAGTGCAATGTAGATAATTGTTACCTTTTTACCTCGACTTAGCTGCAGTCACATTGAGATTCCTTTCAACACTCGGTGCGATGGCAATGAAATAGTAATTGGAAGGTGTATTTCTAATAAAAATGATAAGTTTATAAATAACTTTTTATAGTATGAAACTTTTCACTATATTTATAGCGCTGTCACACAATTATCTTTCTGTACAACCTTAGCAATCTTGTCTTCTTTCTTCACCATAAGTTTTTTGGCATCTCTCATTTTAACAACACTTTTTATTATTGATGTTTGTTGTGAAACTTAACATTTGAACATTGTTACTAACGTTTCTTTTCTCACTAAATTATTACAATTAATTTTAATATATGTAATAAATTATTTTCATTATACTATTTTATGTATATATTTAAATAATAAAATATCTTTCTTTCTTTTTCTTTAGAATAAATTCACAGCATTTCTATTTACTTGGGTTAACAAATAAAGTATCTGCCTCACAACCATAATAAGGCTTCAACGTGCTATTGTTGAAATAATAAGATTTTGTGATACACCTCAAAATAACGGTTTTCAAACGGTGATTAAAACTAAGAAGAGATGAAGGATAGTATATAAACGGGGAGAGATTGAGATAGTGCAAGAATTTTATTATTTGGGTGTAAGAGTAAGACACAAGCTGCAGATGCTCTTGTGAAGGAAAATTAGCTATGAAAGCAGTCAGAACATGTTTATACAAAATGCTTACATTATAAATGAAATGGTTAGAAACTATGTAGTAGTAGTGGAAATAAAGATATTTGCTGTAGAAATCAGGAATGTCCAAAGGGTGACAAAAAACTGACATAGTGCATGTTTTGTAGAGAGGTTTAGGGCGTGCCAAAATGCTCACCAAGAGGAGTGATTTTGGTTGAACTAGGAAGGAGAGGGAAGAAGGGTGTAATGAGAGAATTTTGAAATACTGGTATGGATGTCTGAAATTAGATGATAATGGACTGAACGTATAACACATTAAAGAGACGTAATGGGAGTAAAATACCCCTTTGCTGAACAATTGGAATGTTACTTTCATATCACTGATTTTCCACTCAGTAGATGTAAAGAATGTTATTGTTGCCAACTGTGTGGTGGCGAAGCACCACAGTCTGGTATATATTTTTTTGGTTATCAGATAATTAGCACATTTCATTGTCAGAATTGCTGCTGGGCAGGTACCTTAACATGCCATCATTCTATACAGGCTGTTTCGAAATGACACCAAACAAATATAACAGTCTTATACTTAAGTGTGAAGTTTTGACATGCTGCTTTGAAACAGTTTTAGATATGTTTTTGTGTAACATTGGAAGTTACAGCATTTTGAGATTAGGCAGCATATGAAGCACTAAAGTGCTTCACTAAAGTGTGATGTCCACATACACAATCAGAGGGTGTTCTTGGCAAACACATGTCATGAAAACAATCTACTAGTTTGTTATCAGCAAACCTGTCCTAACTTGCAGATAATGGGGCTAAAGCCAGTTACCTATTTAAGACTGTGTTTATGACTGACAGTTTTGAGGTTGCTCTTGAATATAAAACACAAATAGTTTCCCCTAAATTGCTCTCTTTATTTAGAAACCAGAGGTTGACAATTCGAACATACTTTTAAGTTGTTATTAATGTAAATTTCAAGAAATCCCTGACGTACATCTAAGACCTGTTAGATGTACAAATGTTTAATTTCTTATTAAGAGCTAAAGACAGTCAAATTTGTCTCTCTGCAAAAGGGATTTCTTTTTGTTTAACTTTATCTACAATCCTTTGGTATTATTTGGATAGTATTCTTGTTCCTGTTGTCTTTATCAATTCCTTGGCTCCATCCTCAAAATCACTAACATTAAAGGCCTGTAAAAGATAGTATTAGCTGCATATGTATCCTAGCTTATTTTCCCAATCATTTCCTTGCATTCGTTGTCTGTTGTAATAAAATATGTTGGAAGAATAAACAGTTAACTAAAGGTCAAGCTAAAGGAATATGAAGACAGGGTAATGAATTTATACTGATGAAGGACAAAGTAATACAGGAATTCAAGAGGTGCCTGCAAGTAACTGAGGGTGCAGGCAAGAGCCCATTTAACATATTCTATAGAAAGCTAATCTATGTGGAATTGTAATCTATTTCAACTTGTAAATAAAACCTCTCATCAGCTTCATGCGTCAGCAGTGAGAAACAAAGAAATGCCATGTGTACTGATATGTTTATAATGTAATAGTACAGAGTACTGTGCAAATATTAATATGTTGTTAGATAATGCTGGATTTCTGACAATGAAGTCATTAATCCTCTTGCTCTCCAATATTTTTCACTGATGGATGGGGCACTAGAAGTGGCCGGGCATATTTGAAGGTGGTCTCGATCCATTTCCCTTGCAGATCACATAGAGGACAGAGTGGTGAAGAATATATCCCAATTCTGTTTAAATGTTTTGCCAGACAATCATGTCCTGTAATCAACCTGAAGGTTGCAACTGCTGTTTTTCGAGGATACTCAGGAATCACTGTTTGAATGTTTGGTAGTTCCCATCTTTTATTCTTTTTTTTCATAGTAATATTTTGCAATAATTTTTTTGAATTCAGAGTTGACTAATCTTTTAGCTGCATAAAATGGTAGATTAACTATACATTTTTGTACACCGCTGGTACCCTTTTTTGCAAGAAAATCAGCTTTCTCATTACCACTCAGTCCACAGTGAGCCGGTATCCAATGGAAGACTAGGTGTTTTTGAAGTGCTGTTACATGGCTAAGCATCTTCCAACATTCTATAATAGTTTGGTTTTTTGGTGACAACTTGGAAGTAATTGCTATAATTGCTGCCCTGGAATCTGAGAGAATAACTGCTTGCTGAAAATGTGAAATTCTGTACAAAAGATTTTGTAGGGCCATTCGAATTGCTTCAATTTCTCCATCAAAGTTAGTAGTTCCATAACTTAAAGATTTGTAATAGGAAAAGAGGTGACATGTGACTCCAGCACCTGCTCCATCTTGGTTTGATATCAATGATCCATCAGTATAAATATGGAGCCACTAATGTTCTGGAAATCTAGTATGGATTGTCTCTAATGCCAATAATTTTAGAACACTAGTTGGAGTATCACTTTTTTTAACTTCTTCTGTCAGGTGTAAATAATATGTGATGTCTAATGTATGTGTTGGATTGACTTTAGATATGAAGTTTTCCTTTGAATTAGGAAGGTGTACATCCTTCTTGATGTCTTGAATTTTGGAAAGAAAGCTCTCCTGAGTCTTTAGTGTATGTGTAAAATTTCTCTTGTGCCATGTATTGAATGGGAGTCTGATCAACTTTTCGTGTTGAATAAGAGCCGCTTTTTCTATTTCATATTCAATGGGGTATTGGTTGGTTAGTATTTCCATAGCTGCTATTGGTGTGGTTTTGATAGCACCTGTAATTAATCTCAGACTTTGGTTTTGAAAGATTTGAATTTTTTTTGTTTGCTGTTACAAGAACTTCGCTGCAGTAAGTAAATAATGACTATATATACATTGTATGTTGTGTTAAGAGTTGTTCTGGAACATCCCCTCTTCATTCCTGTTAGACGTTTTAATAGTGAAAGGCACCTCTCTGCTCTTTGTATTACATTTTCTATTTGTTTGGTCCATGTAAGTTTGGTATCAAATGTAACTCCTAAATACTTTGCTTCCTTTGTTTCTGGTAATTGTTGACCCTCAAAATTTAGTTTTATTTTTAGTGATTTTTTTCTTAGTGAAAAGATTTGGTAGTTTGATTTTGTTGTATTAATAGTCATTAAATTTTCTTTGGTCCACCTCTGTTAGTTGGTTAAGGATTGTTGCATGGTTTTTTCTAGTTCTGTACTTTTGCTTTTTGGTTTTGAAGTCCACATTACTAAATCATCAGCAAATAGTGCACACTTCACGCCTGATTTTTGTATTTGTTGTGGTAGATCATTAATAAATATATTAAAAAGTGTAGTGCTGAGCACTGCACCTTGTGGTAAGTCATGGTGTACTTGTTTATATTTAGATATATTTCTTCCATATCTGGTTGCAATAAAGCGTTGTGTTAGGAAATGACATAGCCATGAAAACATTGGACCTTGTATCCCTATTTTTTTTGCTTTCTTTAGTAGTTTTGTTCTGCATATAGAATCATATGCACTTTGAAAATCAATAAAAACTGATAAATGATCTTCTTTTCTATTGAAGGAGTCTTTGATTTCTTGACTGAGAAGTAAGACTTGTTCATTTGTAGAGTGGAACTCTCTGAATCCAGCTTGACATGGGGATATTAAATTTTGTGATTCTAGAAACCAATTTAACCTGCTTGACACCATTCTTTCCATCACTTTTGCTATTATGCTTGTAAGAGCTATTGGTCTATAAGTTTTTATTTCTGATGCTGTTTTGTCTTTCTTCAAGAGTGGGACAATTATTGCTTTTCGCCATTCAGCAGGTACAGTGGTTTTCCAGGATAGATTGTAGAGTTTCAGTAGTTGTTTTGCTGTTTTTCCAAGGTTTTTTATGAACTCTGGATGTATGTGATCTGGTCCAGGAGACTTTTTGTTTTTTAGGTTATTTATTGCAATGTTCAATTCTTGCATATTAAAATTTTGAAAAAAGATATTGCACTGAGTGTTAGGAAGAGATGTAAATTCTGAGGGTCCATACACGACACCTATCTGTCAATTATATTAGCTTTATTCCTCCTCACAAACCTAAATCCAATTTCTAGCATTGGATCATTGACAGTTCCTAATTAAAGAAAATTTTGTGCCCTTTGGTATGAATACTGTATTGGCCTGAAAATAAGCTGTACTCCTTAAGAAAAAAAAATGTATACATAAAGGGGGAGACCTCGTGCACTGTGACTTATACAGATCTATTGTAGCCAACACCCACCAGGAGGCAGGTATGAACTGGGGGAACGAGAAGGGCCAAAGGTATGCACGGAAGTCCCTAACAAGTGCTGAGATCTCTTCATCCCGATGCCAGGCCCCACCAAGCAGCCACTACTCTGCTGGTCCGATGTTGCACAAGCAGCCATTCAACACCACCTAGCACTGAGAACAGCAGTTATAATGTGCAAGCATCCATGTCATCTATCCAGTACCACCAAACACCACGTGCAAAAAGATAAGGGAAATTATGGAAAGGAAATGGCATGAAATTAAGCACCTCACCTTGCCTAAGTGACAAGGAGAAACCACGGAAAAAGTCAGAGTGCACGGTCACTGGGGATTGAACCTGGGACATCCCAAATGCGAATTGCACAAGTTGTGGCACCACCTAACCCGGTAGAGCAGCCCTAAATTTCAAGGAAGAAATAAAAAAATATATTGTGTGAAAATCAGCTGCAAACTAATTGAGAAGAGAAAAATTACCAGAAATTTACTTGCACTTATACTTAAGACATTTGTTTTAACGTATGTTACAACACGTTGGCAGCTAACTTACCGGTATATTTTGGCATAATGCACAGCTGTAAGTTTGAAGCTTGCATCATAACTGTGCTGAATTCCTTAGCTCTATGATACTTTTCAGTTTAAACATTATTCCTATTGGCATAAATAAAGGGTTTCTTAGCAGTATCCATGATGGGAGTGATACGGGTACCCAGCTGAAACTACAATATTGGTAAATCTGCAGAATTTTAATGACAAACTTATCAGTAAATGTTTGCATTGTTGTGTAATAAAATGCTTGCCACCAGTTTCTGTTACAGACACTGGTTGTGTTATTGCAAAGGAGCATAATTTTTTTGCAGCCAGGGTATGCAAAAAGAGAAGATAGCAGATATAAGGTACACCAGAACTTTTTGGGCGAGAAATTGGATAAAAAGTGCAGCTTTTTTTTTTTAGACCAATATGGTGGTATGCTGATAGTCATCTGCTTTTTCTAATACTGGCTTACATCCATTTCTATTCTTCCTTGGTGTTCGCAATGCTCCCATTCCTTTATGCTGATGCAGTATTATTAGTTATGGTAGGTGTTGTGTTGGAGTGTTTTGTTTCCCATTGTTTGATTGTTTGCATTATATCGTTTGCAGTTGGCCTAGTGCGATTATCTTTTGTCTTCATTGTAAATGTTATAGATATTAACGAATAAAATTGTGATAATAAATACACTAATATTATTTCAATTGTGGCCTCCAGAGCAAAGAAGACTATCTCATTAGAAAGACTAAAAGTTAATACATCGACGTAACATATAATTTTCACGGGGGTCGCGTCTCAAGGAAAATTATCAGCTGTAAATTGTGAACATACTTCATACCCGTACCACGACCGAGATAGGAGAGAAAGAGTCATCGCAGTTCATCGAAAGAGTTAGCCGGATCTTTTATACGAGAAAAGAATTCATCATACCGACCCTTCAAAGTGACGACGAGCAGAAGATTCCCTTCATACTGGTGACGGGAGATACCAGCCGGAAGAGACTCCTTCAATGCACACATGCAAACACTGATACAATCTACAGTTTAACAATGCAATTCACAACAGTTGGATTCTTCAGCATTAATTTGTTAAAATTAGTAAATTGTAAGTCAGGAGCAGCTTACTTGTTAACACAAAACATTACTCTCTATGTAGGTAATATAATGTGAAGTCAGAGGAGGCAAGGGAGGAACATCCTCCTCAAATTTTTTATGAATTTATAAATGCTACATTAGTCTTAAAATTCAAGCAATATTGAACAAATTTTGTATTCGAAGCTATTATATTAAGGTATGCTGGTTTATACTTCACACGGTTTATACCACGTGACACCTTACGAGTGTCCGCCAAGAACACCTGTGTCGGCGCAGCGGAGGAAACTTATCTCTTTCCTCCACTCCCATAGTAAATGTGCATAGAACATACCGCTACAGCGGCCAGAGAGAGAAATAGATTTTTAATGCAGCTTATGAACAGCCGAGGAGGAGTTCCTCCTCTCGAACTGCACCTGCGCGAAGCCCCTGAAGGCTGGAGTGTTGTGGATAATTCCTCTGAGGTGCGAGATTGGAACCGGCAAAGGTATTAATACTATTGCTGCCATCTAGTGATTTTATTTTCAACCAGATCTATTAACAAGTCTTTTCCCTTCACGGATATGTTGATCATTGTGCATCGTAAACCTTTTAGTCACGTATTTTGTTGCTGCTCCTTTTTCAGTAATATTCTAGTGTGTTTCTTCCAACGCGCGAGTAAGACGGTGAAGTTTTGCTTTTTTAATTTGTTGTTATAACATTGAACAATGACTGACAGGGAAGGAGTTTTAGTTTTCGGAGAATTTAAAAGACTCACATTACAGGAACAAATAATTGTTATACAGAAGGGACGACCAACCCCACCATTGCCTGGACTCATGTGTGCCACTAGCAAAGACGGGAAGTTAAACTTCTCCATAACTTGGTATGAAAAAGCCAATTGGCTAACAGGTTGTGAAAAAAGGCAAATTCTCTTGTGTTTTCCCCTGTGTTTTGTTCTCCAACTCGAAGGATGTTTGGACCTTTGGTGGATTCAGTGATGTTAAGAATCTGGGCCGAGGAATTCAGAGGCAGGAAAAATCTCGAGAGCATCTCGACAATGCACTAAAATTAACAATCTTCGGTAAAAGTGAATATCGTATATATCTAGCGTTAAGTGAAGCAGCTAGGATTTCTCGCAGCAAACACAATGAACAAGTGAAGCAAAATCGACACGTATTATCAAGTTTAGTGGATATCGTGTGTCTGTTAGGAAGGCAAGAACTAGCTTTCAGAGGACACGATGAAAGTGAATTATCATCAAACCAAGGGAACTACCGCGAGCTTATCAAGTTATTAATGAAACGCGACGAAGTACTTCAGACACTATCTTTCTTTCATAGAAGTTTGAAAACAGTGTTGTTGTAATTAATTTAATTTAAAAGGTGAGTTAATTAATAACACTGATAATGGAGGAAAGTTACCTTCGAAACGCGTCCCGGAAAAATATGTTGTAAGTGTTGTTCAGTGTTATTAATTAACTCACCTTTTAAATTAAATTACTTCAGACACATTTAAATAATTCTAAAGCATTCATCGGCTTGTCAAAAACCATTCAAAATGATTTAATTGAATCTGTTTCAGGCCTTGTAAGGAAAGAAATAGAGGATGAAATTCATAAAGCTGCCTTCTTTGCAGTGGAGACTGATGAAACTTCGGACGTGTCTCTCACAGAGAAGTGCTCAATAATTCTAAGATATGTAGATCCATGTGGCTTCATTCAAGGACGACTTTTTGGTTTCCACAGTGTTAGTAGAGATAGAACAGCCAATGCCCTATACAAATTACTGGATCAGCAGTTAGAGCCATTGAATTATGACAGAAAACTTGTTGCGCAGTCTTATGATGGCGCTGCTGTTATGGCCGGAGAATTAAACGGCTTGCAGACGAAGATCAAGCAGAAAGCAAACCAGGCATTATTTGTACACTGTCATGCACACAGGCTTAATCTTGTGCTATCACATAGCTGTAGTAGTATTGCTCAGTGCAGGGTCTTCTTTGCTAGTATCAGTGGTTTGCCCACATTTTTTCATCAATCCTCAAAACGAATGGAGGCTCTTACCAATATGACCAAACTTTGACTGCCTAAAGATGCTCAAACCAGATGGAACTTCAAATCTCGTTTGGTAGAATCTGTAAAATTGCTCAGGCAATGTTTTCCGAAATGCTGGAAGAAACAAAAAACTGGGATGATGCTACAATTAGAGAATCAAATGGCTACGTTCGTCTATTGGAAGACTTTGAATTCAACTTCTTGCTTTCGGTTTTCAGTGGAGTATTTTCTAAAACTGCCATTCTTTTCGATATACTCCAGGGAAGTTCTTGAAATGATTCATTTCCTGCATAAATCTAGAAACGACGCAGCCTATAATGAACACTTCAAATCAGCCGCTAATGAAACTGGTGACGACTTTCCTAAAATTAAGAAAAGGCGCCTTGCAGCTGTTGATCCCAAAACTGATTTCCGCCAGTTGTATTTCAACAAAATCGATACGCTAGCAATGCAAATGGAAGTCAGGTTCGAAGATCTGAAGAAGTTATTATTTATTAATTTGCTCGACGCTTCGAAATTTGAACATTTTTCCAAGACGTTCCCAGATGTTGAATTTTCATCCTTATTGAACTGTTTCCCGGAACAATTTGATAGTGAGTTGCTTAAAAACGAACTTGTGGTGTTTTACAACAACCGTGATTTGCAGCAGAACTGTACCAAAGTCCAGGAGTTAACAGTTCTCTTCGTTAAGGAAGGCATTCATAAATGCCTTCCCAACGTCTACAAATTGGCATGCTTAATTGCTACGATACCTGTGTCGACAGCAAGTGTTGAAAGAAGCTTTTCTACACTGAGAAGAATAAAAACTTACTGTAGAAACACTATAGGTCAAGACAGACTGTTCTCTTGCTCTCATGTCTATCGAAAAAGACTTGTTGCAGCTGGAAAAAGATCCAAAATGGCATGATAGAGTAATGGAAGATTTTGCAACAGCGAAACAGTGAAAGGCAGAGTTCTTCTATCAATAAAAGCTATTGCATTTTACCCTTACAAATGCATGAATTATTATTTAAGGTTTCATAATTTTATGCAGTTAAATTCCTTGCTCCTCTAAACAAATGTGCACGAGCAGCCACTGTGTGAAGTACTTTTGGAAACAGTCTTTTCTCCAACTTCAGCAGTCAATACATGCTGAGGATGGAGTAAGGACTGTCTTGGAAAGTAGTTCTCATTATATTACCTACATACAATTTACTAATTTGAAGATAGCATCACTGATATCACTTCTAGTTATTAGCAAATCATTCAATACAGTTCGTTTCTTGTGGCTTACCTTTAGAATGCTTCACTGTCGCTCACATTATTTGTAGAAGCAGCCATGTTATCACCTTATCAACTGCTCATCATGGAGAGGAATAAACAACACATAGTTAAACAGAAGCTACAACCTTCTTTACTTTTTACTGTTCTACATCAAAGTTTCAAATTATATTTGACTGACATACTTCTTGAAAACCCACAAATAATGGGACATATCTAAGATGCTATACGTTATAGTGTGCAACAATAATATGGATGTGTGATCAACTCTATCACTACTTTAAGTACTTTACCACAGTTATGCGACAGAAATTGTGTGTTAAAACACATTAGAGAAAAGATTGATACCAATATTAGAATGTCAAGTTGCATAGACATAATACATGTACCGAGGTTATTGTAATCCAAAGCAAATATGTTCAAGGCCGATCATAATTCTGTGATTGACGCATCACAATCAATGACAGTTATAATAAGGGCAGCAATGAATCATTATTAGCGATATATATGTTGTGACAATTGCATATTACAGCTAACGAATAAGAGATTTGCTGGTAATCCAATGGCATTGGATATATCATTGAGGAACTTCAGATTGAATACAGTGCACAAATAGTTAATACGTGCAATCATATCATGAATATTTATAAATACCTGTGAAGTAAAAGAATAAGGATACTATTCTTATGCAACCAGGAAGTACTTGAATGCAATAGCTTTGGGATTAAAAAGTGTTACTTATTGTAAAACAGTAGAAAACCTGAATATTTATTACAAATAATCATACCTCGCCCTTATTCGTCCGCTTTTACCCATGATGCCTTGAAGATAACTTATTGCTACTACATTGCTAGAAACACTTTGTAAACAACACTACAGTTGTTAAAATTAGAGTTTAATTCAATTTCATTTGTTGTTGCTGTCATTTTAGGAAATGGATATATTTGATGCTGTACTTAATTCCCCTCCAATCTTCCCTTGTTGCTATTATGAAGTACATAACATACAGAAATAAGACATTAATGCAAAAATTGTTGTTTTCAGATCTGTTATCAGCATACCAGAAATGGGTTCCTGAGTCAGTCTACAATGAAGTGGCACTTATTTGGCCTCCCACATAGTGACAGTGTATTATTTAACATTTTAATATACTTATTTATTACCTAACATGAAAGCTTACAGTATAAATATTGTTCATAGTGCTTGTAAATATACAACAAAGGAATAAATAACAGTGAAATATTTTTATATTCTAAAATGCATTTTATGTATTTTAAAAATACTTCTTTGGCAAAAGTGAATAAATAGTACAAATATATAACAAAACATAACATTCCTGACAAGAATTGAATGGACTGGAATGTGAGCATGCTCAACAATTTGACATTAGTTTCAAAATGTAAACATTTTGTTATGAGGAAAGTTTATGTGATCAGTATGAAACAGCACCACTCAAGCAAATAGAAGCCAACATATAGTTTTTAGTCTGGTCGTTGCAAATCCTTCGCTTTTTCACTAAATAAATAGTTCACACATTACAAGAGGAAGAGTACACACACACGTTTATCTAAAAATTAACAAAACATGGCTAGAGAAAACAAAGATTGAGTATGGCCTTCACCTAGGTTGCCATTACAGGTAAGCAGGGACGATATGATGTGTAGAACTTTAATGAACCAACATATTTTCTACCTCAGAAATAAAACAAGTCCTTTGCAACACCTTTAGTAGTGCGCCGCATTAAAACGAAAGGTAATTGTGCCATGAGAATGTGCATGAGGTATACATATTCAGAGGCTATGAATATAGCTTGCACAGAAAAAGCAGTTCATTTTGTAACATCTCTGATGTTTATTCCTTTTCACTTATCCCTACTTCATGATATAATGTCATGGCAACCCCAGCTATATGTGATACTATGAAATTGTTATGTAATCTACTCAGTTTTCTCATGACTATCTTGAGCTATTTCTTTGTTGGTTATTGCCTTTTTCTTCTTTAAAGGATTTGCTTTGCATTCATCATATAAATTATTCAAATCAAATGCAGCTTTTACATTATCCTGAAACAAGAAATGTTTTTTAAATACACATATAAAGGATAGATACTTTATAATTAGACTCAGAAACAGGATTTGCTATGATAGTATTGCAATATTATTACGTAATGTCCTCAAAGAGCTATTCTTACATATCTTTTCATAAACTGTCAAGAATTACTTGCCTCAGAAAAGAAGAATTTAATAAGCTTTCCTTTGTTGTCAGCCATTGGTCTTCTTGTTAATTCCTTTCCCTCTTTAAACAATATAAGAGTTGGCAACTGACGACTCATTGAGGAATCACTAATGTGATATTTTTTTGCAGCATCTGGGTATCTTCCCACATCAATCTTGCCAAATTTGAGATTCTCAAGGGCATAACTAAAACAAAAATGTATATTTAAGTGAATTAAACAATGTTTATTACATAATAAATCTAGACAAAGCCATTTATCTAACACTCTTATTTTGACATAGCTAGATTTATACAAATTCTGTAGTATTTTCTAAACATTTAGCAAATGTTTTTCAGTAATCATAGAAAGCTAAATAACATAAATAAGTGATGAACCAGAACTGAAAAATTCAATGCCTCAGCCGGGATCTGAACGACAGACCTTCCACTTTACGTGCGGCTATTCTATTACACTGGGAACACAGGAGCGGAATCTTTGTGTCCGGTTTTACACGTGTAATATTTGCACCTGTATAAGGTCTAAACACACACAACTTAGACACTCACGTTCTATCGTTTGTTCAGTTCTCCAAGATGGAAGCTGATGAAGTTATTGCTGTAGTGGGTCTTGCCTATCTCGTATTAAAAAGGAGGAAAACTGAAAGGTGGTGAGTGTACTTTAAATTTGCATTTGTCTTAAAGAGCATCCAATAACATTCTTTTGTCCATCTGTATGAAGCAGCTTGCTAACCCTGTATGCAACGAGTTGAAACTTTACATTACAGATAAAAGTTGAATTACAATTTGTCAACATGTTTCACACCAGGCAGAAATGGTGCAAAATTAGAAATAGTGTATGGCAAGAGCCTCCTAAACATGACTTTGTAATATGAGCTGTTGTATGTAACACTAATTTTGTCTCATAGAAGTTTGAAGGGAATTGATCAATACATTTCAAATCTATTTGAAACTGGTACAACATTAATAATAATTATAGAGAGAAGCTCCTAAAAATGTGGCACATTTAGGATTATTTCTGTGGAATATGCATAAATCTAGATATTTTATTTCACTATTACAACATTAGATACATAACTTGCTATTGCACACATCTGTTACAAAATATAATCCCAACTTAAGCTAAAGCCGGTGTCACTGTCCAACTTTTTTGACCAAACTTTATGTATCCAATGGAATTGCACACAAAAGAAACAGTATTTGTCACACTATGATTCATTTTGGTCCAATGCAAATGAGAGTTCACATAGTAAGCATTGCTATATTAAGTATAGGTTTGGGATATATTTCCATGAGTCTCAGTCGGTCTGGGTGGCTCAGTTAGACGCTGGCCTACTGATCCCAAGGCCATGGGTTCAAATCTGACCCAGACCGATGGTTTTTGAGTGTGCTAAAAACAACAGCTCCATGTCAGTAGATTTACTGGCATGTAAAAGAACTCCTGCAGGACAAAATTCCGGCACACCGGTAATGCTGCTGTGATCCTGGCAATTGACAGTGTCGTTAAACAACATAATTTAAATTTTAAATTAAACAAGTCTCAGTAGGAAGAAAAGATTTATTAGGAGTAAAAGACATTAGTGGACACGGTCATTAGAACAGCATGCAGGCCGAGATATACTGGGTATATTGAGGTTAGAGGACCTGGAAAGCTATCACAATTTTCTGTGAATTGGCAAAGATTTATTTCTCAACCCTTTAGATCGTGTCCAAGGCAAATTACACGCCAGGACACAAATATGAGACAAATACGAAAGAGATAAGGAACAATTGTAATGGTTTTAATCTTAGTATTGATGGACAGGAGATGTGAACTCATTTCATAACATAAAATTTAAACATACTGTTAACTGGATTTCTTATTATTTATGAAATATAGCTATGTAATAACTCCCTCAGTAATATATGTTAATGATCACGAAAAATCGTTTATGAATCTTCCAGAAAAAATAAATGTTTTATTAATTATATCAAAAGTGCCATGAGCTGTATATACGCAACAGTTGACACATGCTTTCTTCCATTCAATGCATATGAATGGGACTCAATGGGAGGGTTACAGGCTGTTCAAGCGCTAACATCTTCTCTTATAGCCCCTCTTTATGTGCATTTCAATTCATTTCATATCTGTTTTTGATTTTTTGGTGGGTGGGGGGGGGGGGGGGTGTGACAAGCAAAACAAACATTTTATCACTTAAAACTTCACTATCATATAATTTTTACAGTAAGAAAACAAGAAAAATATTTTTTTTCAGTGCAATAGTTTTCCTAGTTCTGAGTACATGCAATGATCTTAGTATTAATAAATGTTCTTACTTGGCAGATAGCTGTGCGAAGATTGGTGCAAATGTTGTACAAGCTGGATTCCATACAGTATAAAACACTACTAGCCATGTTATCCTCTTATCTCTCTGTAGTTCTTCTTCTAGTCCGGCAGCTGTTCTGAAGTAAATTACATTTTCTGGACCAGAGTATGTAGGTTCAGGTAAAACCATCCCCACCACTAAAAGAAAGTGAAGCATAATTAAAATAAATTTCTGGTGTCATTTCACTTGACAGAGGAGATTTACAATTGTGAGTCACTATCCTATGTAATCTTCAGATATTCAATTCAGAAGAATATAACTCAAGCACATTTCAGCCAGTATGTGGTCTCAGTAATGCTTATTCACCAATCAAAATCCCCATTTTAAAACATGGTGCTCAAAACATAACCAATAGTGCTTTTCTCCTATATTCCTTTTTCAATTTCTCTAAGCCCTGCTTCGATTCTACTGGGGATCTAGGAAGCCTATATTCACTTATTTTTCTGTTCACTACTGGAGGTTATTACAAACTGTACAAATGGCAATCCGTGAATTAGAATATCTAATCTAATACTGTAGTACAATATCTAATACTGTATAGTACAAAACGTGGTATAGTGTCAGGAAAGCCCTTTAGTTATTATACTAGAAGTATAAAAGAAATGGTAATGTTCTCTTATTTAATAACTATTTAAAGGAGCATGAAATGATAAAAATGTTTCCTGAAAAATATTTGTTTGTTTGTACCCTTATGGTACCCTATTTGGCTCCACGCCCATCTTGAATTCTAAAGTGATATGCCACTGACACCACTTCTGGTTATGGTTGATTGAAGAAATCAAGCTCAAGTAAAAATTTGCATGTGGTTAAGATATGAATATTTTCGTCTCAAAAATTTTAATGCAGTATTTCAAACTAAATGACTATTACAGCAGATCTGGTTCACCCTGTATATAACAATTAAGCTTTTGCAAGAAAGTTTGTAGAAGCCATATATAAAAATAAATGATAGTGGTTAGAGGAAGTCATGAATGTAAATGTAATACATAAGATATTTATATTACGTACTAGCTGACTGACCCTGACCACTGCAGTTTCCGATGATTATCAAATTGATTTGAAACAAACAAGAGCTGGAGTGTTAATTAGGAGGTGGAGTTTAAAATGGATAGTTTCCAACAACTATGAACGTTTTTCTATTTTACTTTAAGTTTGAATGCTTGATGTATTTATGTAACAGATTGGCTATGACAGCATGGAAGAGTAATGGTGAACAATATCCTGAGTCCATGTGTCTGCACACTACCCCACCAATGAAGTTGCTTCCCCCACCACTACTTTCATGCAGATCACATGACTGTCCCAACATAGCTTGAAGGTGGACCATCTCTCACACTGCACGAGTGCCCCCACCTCACCATGCATTGCCAATGTAAAGTATACCTGCCTCGGTAGTGTGAGGTTAGCGTGTCTGCCTCACGTTCAAAAGGTGACGAGTTTGAATCTCCTTTAGGGTAAGTTATCCGGGTAAGGTTTCTTTCCGAGGTTTTCCCTTATCCTGAGAAGACAAATGTTGGATAATTTAAAGCTCTATGGAACTCGGGTTCATTTAAGCATTATTTCACCCATTTTATTCATTCATTGTCTGATATGACATTACGTTGGAGGATGTTAATTAAAGAAAAAAATGTACAGTATTTGCATGTATGTCCGATTTCTGGAACTGTCATCTTGACTTCTTGTTCTAATAATGTACATTTTTCCCAGTTATGTTCAGCAATTCTTTCAATCTTCTTAGTTGCTGACATTATATTCATTTTGTGCACTTCTCAAAAAGTAAAATGCCTTTATTATGACCTGATTGCAACAATTCTATCTAGTTAGTGCACTTAATCTACACTGTATTCAGAGGCTTTTGAGACAGTGGAAGGTTATATCTCCAGCTTCCACTGTCTCAAAAGACCCTGAACAAAGTATAATACACTCTTTCTGTACATCTGAATGACCTAAACACAACTGTTTCATGTATTCTTCGATACATCTGTTTGCTTTGTCAATAACTTGTATGGTTTCCCATGCAAATCACCCTTTCTCTGTCACCATCCTTTAAAATAAATTAATAAATCTATCATTACTATATGCATATGAGAGCAGTCAAATAATCCCAAAATTTGTCACATTATTCTGAATTTTACCTCTTAAAATATCAATAAATTAACATGCATTTCTTTCATATGTAAATTATCCTTGCTCTGTCCCAGACTTTCACATAAATAAATAATTAGTCAATGAATACCATGTAAATGTGGCAATATTCATATAATGGCAAACTTCCACTCAATGTGCAAAGTTCTAAATTTTTTTCCAATTCGAATAAAAATGAATGAACATGTATTTGTTTAACATGCAAACAATCCTTCTCTTTTCTAACCCCTTAAAAATAAATAACTGAATGAATAACAAAATTTAAATAATGAATTGATGAGTACTCAAAGTGACAACAGTCAATTAATGACATATTCATTACATTCTTGCACTGCTGTGAATGTGAATTTCTTTCCCCACCTCCACTCCTTGTCTCCTGATGTGGATGCTTCTTTAAGTATTTTATATTCTCAGAATGCAATGATGGATAAAAGGTAATAGGAGCAAATTGTAACACTGTAGGCAGTTGTGGTGAGAGGTCCTACTTCCTCATATTGTTTGGAGGGGAGATGTTATGTGGGATATTATGAGGTTAAATGCTTCGGCTCCAGGATTGTTCACATTATCCATGGAAGCTATACGCTAAAGTCAGAAGAAAAATTCATGGTAAAATCATAACAAATAAAATACATAAAATCTACAGCAACATGTAAAAGATACTTACACACAAATAGTATACCGTAGATTATACCCATTCTTATATCTGCATAGAACCATAATATTAAATTTGCTACTTTGTTGTACATAAAGCTTGATGTTAAATAGTTTATCATAGTCACACTGCCAGCCTTTTTGGTTCTGATCATTACTACTATTAGCAAGAAGAAAAGGATTTCGGTTTCTCTCTGAAATAAAATAAGCTATGTTAACACAGTGCATCTAAAAATATAGTTATGTAAGCCAATATGCTCCAATATTTGCTTATACTTACGCTGTCCAGTTCGCATTGTTGAGCTGCATTAGAAAATAATAGGTTACATACTATTGGAAGTTTTTTGGCTGCAAGGTATGACAAGCTCAATATTATATTAATCAGATAGTACGGCTTTAAAAGTAAAATCAAATCCCTTCTGAATGACATTTTATTGCACTTTCATTTTCAGTCACACAACTTTGTAAACAATTTCTTCTTTATAATGCCTGCATTCGTGCATGCTTCTCCTAGCTAGGCATGGGTTTCAAGGCAAAATAAATTCCCTGCAAAACGGTACTGGAGGGAATTTTACATTTGAGGAATTCTGGCTTAAAACTAAGTGGGCCTGTACATCTAATAACGATGTTGTTCAAACATAAAACATTGCTTGGTTATTGACTTTCGCGAACTAAAGACTGGAAAGAATAGAACAATCTGTGAATAGAACCATAGAACCATCTGTTAACTTTTGATTTTGGGCAAGTACATGTTGGCAATTTAACCAACATGACAACCACAGAATACCGACAACGTAATGAGCACAGTTGTGAAGAATGCACTAACCCAGGCGAGTGTCTTCGTACACGTTGAAGTTCATAGTTTCAGACCTCAGAAATCAAATTAAATGTTTAACTTTTTTCTTTACCTGTTTATCCTCTCCTTTTGCAGTGGCGGCTTGTGACTCGCCTATTAACTTTTTTCTTTACCTGTTTATCCTTTCCTTTATAGTGGCGGCTCGTGACTCGCCAATTTGGGAGGGGTATAATATATTTTCAGAATTAGCACGCTATACATGACAGTTAATTCCGAATTTCACTAGAAAATATGTAGAAAGAAAAAGATTCGTATAAAGCGAAATATTGTTATGCATTTCATTAAATGCATCCTATTTTAATTCCTAAGCATTGGTTGTGCAGGATCACCAACGTTCATTACCAAACAGGAATAACAGTAAAACGCATTTTTCCTTTCACTACTACGTACTTACAGTAAGTAGAGGAAGTATTGTATTCCATCCAAATATTGACTGCCGAGATTTCACCGGAAATAATTTTTGAGGTCTCCTGAACAGGGGAAAAAAAAAAAAAAAAAAAAAAAGCATTTTTAGAAAAAGGTCCGTGCCCGCACGTCTTTCTGTGTGTCTATATGCCTATCAGTCTGTGGACAGCATAAAGGAAAAGTGGGTTAAAAACCAAAGTTGGTGTTGAAGTTTAATACCTTTTAAGGATGCGACGCGAAGATTTTGAAGAGAATTCCTCCACCCCAAACTACACTTTAAATAGCAAATTTTTCGAAAAGTTTAATTTTCTCGAAAATGGCCCTATCAAGAAAAATTCCATATGTTTAAGATATTCCTATGACAAATGAAATGTATATCTTGAATTTTCTGGCTATAGTCCTTGTAGTCCTGTTTACCCTGGGTGATTTTTGCATATCCAACTGGTAAAGCGTAAGAGATTGGTCAAATCTTACTATTACAAAAATGTAGATCTTGCTAAAACACAATTTGTGTCCCCCCCTTTTTTTTTTTTTTTTTTTTTTGAGTGAACCATTTCGGAGATACTCCATATTTGTGTAAGTTTTGGAATACTTAAAGCTTCGTCAAACGGAACATCAGCATTCATCTTTTTATATGTTAACCGTACAAAGAGAACGGAATCTCAAAGCTTTAAAACATTTGACTATCGCTCAATGCCCACTGTATTCCCATATCCCCCTTGCACCTACAAGGGAATAAGCAATAAGATAATTTCTGCAAATGTTTATCTCAACTAACACGAAAAAGGTATAGGAATAAGAGTTTGGGATAATGAATAGTACAAGAGTAGAGAAAATCATGTGAGTGCAACACGTCAGATATTTAATTTCACATCCTCAAAGCTAGTCCGCATACCTGTAGAATGAAGGGCTTTTCTGTTATAATCACCTCTACTTTTTCAAGGGTTTTGAATTTGTTCAAAATTCGCCTTGGCGGCCTGAGCTTCTCAAGTTCCAATTGTTATATACCCCCGCACACTAATTTATTTCACAGTCCCGCGAAGATGCACACCATGACATCACTCGACAACCCTGCTAAAACAATGATTGTTTAACTATTTTCAAACACAGCGAATTACATTATGTAATAAGCTACTGGCAAAATTAGCAACATAAATGTACAGATGGCTCATGCTAGGAAGATGTCTCGTTCGCACAGGCGCACAGAGTCAGAATCCCCCACTCCTGCCCATCGCTACATGACCAAAGGGTATACGTCACTTCCAAAAATAATTGGTGCGTTAGGTCAGGTAGTGGTGTCTGTAATTTTACATAAGTAGCTACTTATGTTTGTATTAAGATGTGCAAATTATCGCGCAAAGTTCTGCACAGCCAAACTCGCGAGGTTATAAATAACGTGATGGAATTTATGGAAAAGGAAGGTTAAGCCGGGACATTTATTATACAAGACATTAAAAAGTGAGGGAACGAGTGTCTGCGGCAGTAAGAGTTTCTAAAACGACATTAACCCGGATACCTTGTGAAGCGAAGAGACAAAAAGGTATTGGTGAACCATTGTTTTAAACTCCGAATAAAATAAGAAAATGGAACAAACAAAAACCGGCCTCGGTGATTTTGATAAATTGGCAATAAGGAGGGTGATAAACAATTTCTACCTAAGGGAAAAATGTCCTCCAATTATACCGAACCTGGTTGGTGCAAGCGGATAACAATCGTTACGACAGACGAACTTATTGTTGAAGTGCGTTTTTCTTTATTGTCCGTTGTAACGTGCAACAAAAAGAAATATATTTCTGGAACATTATCGTCTCACCATTATTAGCTATATCGTATGAGATTATGTTCACTCAAATACGTGACAGATTCAGTAAATTTATAAAATTTTTAAACATCTATATCACTAGCATTTTAAGAGCCGGTCCATATCGCCATAGTCTAGCAGGTTTTAAAACCTTCGATACTATATTCGGGCACTTCCATAACTACTGGTACTTAGTGCCGGGAAATACCGGCCCAACTAAAGCCCTGGTTGTACGCCAATAGTGTATTGCTGCCCTCATTAGTGAAGCGTATTGGGGTGGTCCCTTCCAAGGCTACACTACTACTCTCTCGCGGCAACTTATTAGCTTAGTTTGAGGCATCTGTAGTATTAATGTACTTTCTTGGTATCGTTTTATCTGGAATATGCAACACTATACCTTAAATGGTACAGCTACAACTAATTTAGTTCAGAACTAAATTTCATTTACAATCATGTTAAATTACAAAATTCACTTTAAGAGAAACGAGTATGTGAATGGCAGCACTGTTAGCAAAGATCACGAGCAGTTGATTTGTTTCATTACGGTCAGACAGTTCAGAGGCGCTTTCCCCCTCTACTGGACTCTGCCCAGATCATGTTTCGTCTCCACGCCCCTCGCCTTTAGTGAAGCCATTCCTACACCTCTCCGCACCGCTTTCAGTAACACCAAGATGCGAAAATTCCCGGACGGGCGAAGTATAGTCCGAAATTGAATCCGTAATGAAAACTCGGCGCTCTTCCGTGTATTAGCAGTGTAAAGGGTTTTAAACAAAACAAAATGGGTAAATAGAAGCAAGAAGCGTAGGCATGATGACTGATGTCAAGGAAATTTGTATTTGATCTAGTGGTTTCAATGTAATGTTGCCGTTTCTTTCTTATCTTTTTTTATTGGGAGGCCGCCGTCCTAGAATCCTTCTTTGCCAGCCGCCACTACCCTTATGTAGGACTTGCACCCCTAGGACTTCTCTACTTACCTTGCCTAGGACTTACAAGCCAGTGTCTAGGGTATAATCTGTGGTCTAGGGTCAGACGCCTGTCGGTGAGCACACTAATCTATGGGCCGGACAGAGTGAAGACCTGGAAGCCGTTGGTCAGTCAAGCACCAGGTATGATAGTGAGAACATGATATGAAATGCAAGTGAAATCGATGATGGGAAAGGTGACAATGGAGCAGTTGGTGAAATGAGAGGGGCGCAGAACCGGGAGAAAACCCACCCTGACGCCGTTTCGTCCACCACGAATACGTCTTGGGATTGAATCCGGGCCACGTAGGCAGTGGCGGCTGGCAATGGAGAACTCTAGGACGGCGCCCTCCCAATGAATAAAAATAAGAAAGAAAAGGCAGCATTGCATCAAAAGCATTACTTCAAATATACTTTACATCAGAGTCATGGCAAAATACATTCGTACACTTCCTGTTTCTATTTACTTATTTTGTTTCGTGGAAAATGTTTTCACACCGCTATTACGCTGAAGAGGGCCAAAGTGTTCATTGCGGATACAGTTTCGGACTGTAGCTCATCCCTCCGAATATGTTCGCAGCTTGTTGATTCTGTCAGCGGAGTCGGGAGGTGCGGGGATGTCTTGACTACAGGCGGAGGGGTATGAAGAGCAATGATAATCCGGTCGGCGCCCGGGTGGAGGGGAAAGCGCCTGTGATAATTTTTTTCGGAACTGTCGGACTTACTAACAGAGCTGCCATTCGTATACATACATGCTCCTTCCTCTTAAATTGACATTTGTAATTTAAATTGATTGTAAGTGAAATTTAGTTTTGAACTAAATTGGCTCTATCTGTACCATTCAAGGTACAGTGTTGCATATTTGCGATAAAACGATACCAAGAAAGTATATTAATACTACATTCATGTTGGTAATTTTGCTAGCATGACACACTGAATCATAGGTGTTGCGAAGGGGGGAAGAGGGGGCCGCGTTCCCCCCTTGGAAGTTAATAAACTTAATGTGGACTATTAAACTACTATTTTAATTTTTATGTAACGAGCAATTTTTATTTAGCACAAATTAATACGGTTATCCGCAACAAATACTATAACTTTTGACAGCAAAATAATTAATTAACATTATCTGATTGCAAACTTCCAACATGTGCCCCCCCTCCGGAAAAAAGTGTGCCGACGTTCATGCATTGAATACGGATTACGTCATAATATAATTCGCTCTGAAAGCAATGGTGTCAACCTCTGAAGCTCAAAAGTCCCAAATGAGTACTCAGAACGTCCCTTTTCTGTATAAAGTGTCCCACGTTTAAGAAAAATATGTTTGCTAGCTTAAAAAAGAAGAAAAACACCCCATATACAGGACGATAAATTAATAGTGAAGTTTATGGTGTACAACTACAATATTTACTACTGCCCTTGCAATACTATTTGTCGGTCTGGGAGGCTCAGTTGGTTAGACGCTGGCCTACTGATCCCAAGGTCGTGGGTTCAAACCCGGCCCAGGCCGATGGTTTTTAAGTGTGCTTAATGTGCCCCATGTCAGTAGATTTACTGGCATGTAAAAAGAACTCCTGCGGGACGAAATTCCGGCACATCGGTGACGCTGGTGTGATCCTGGCAATTGACAGCGTCGTTAAATAACAAAATAATTGTAATAACTTTAATCTTGCAATACTAGGTTAGGTACAAATAAAGTAAAATTAGGACTTATGTTATTGACGTGCTTGCCCCTCCTATCGGTAAATACAGCTTTCCTTTTATGGGAATATTATTCCCCAAACACATACTCCAATCTCACCTATAGGTAATGGCTAACCTAGTGTGCCCTTAGTGAGAGTGCTAATTGCTAGTTGTACAAATGACAGTTTACGTGTGTTGTGTATTTAACTTTGCTGTTATGTGTACCATAACCATTACTACACTATGATATAGGCAGCAATTATTAAATTTCCCATATTTATCTCAGTTTTTTTTCTTTAGAAAGGTCCCTTTTGTCCCTTCCTGAAAAATATTTGTCAAAATGTCCCACAATATGGGACAAATTCCACGGGTTGGCAACACAGTCTGGACGTAGTTGTAACGGTTAAACAAACCCAGTTTCAGCAGTCATGAGTTGAATCTTCACGGAGACTGTGAAATACATTAATGAACCATCAACAGTGTGAGTAGCGCACTTTGTGCGGGTGTAACAAGTTTTGCGAAACGATTTGAACTTAAGAAGCTCGGACCGCCAAGACTTATGCTGAATGTTGAACAAATTCAAAATCTGATTGATGATCAGATGGAAGGTCATGCATTTTCTTTTCACATATCTTCGGGTGAATTTCACAATTAACTGTCATGTCCATGTACTAATTTTGAAAATATATTATGCCACTCTCCTAAATTTACGAGCCACGAGCGGCCTTTGCGTTTAGGTGGTAGGCGAACGCTCTAACCGCTCGGTCATTATACCCTACAAGAATATTTCACGTTCCATGTATGCGACAGCATTTCAAAACTGCACGCAAATCCTGACTTTGTTCCTGATAAAGGACAGCTTGTGGCTGAGCTGTTTGCAAGGACTGGTCATCAACATTTAAACGAAAAATAACGAGACATATAAGTGTGCTTTCTGCGATCGAAACTCATTTGCATTTGCAAAGTGCAGCTTAGGGCACTAAGCCGTAAATCGTAGCCGAGAGATGTCTTATAAGAACCATAAATAGTTGTAATATCTGAGAGGCTAGACCGATAGAACCAAGACCTACACTCCAACTAACCCGGACCATGGGAAAGAACGCGGTTTTAAATAACTGGTAATTTATAAATTGGCAACCAGAGTATTTGGCAGATTTTACCACTATATTTGAACTTCCCTACACACATGCGTATTTTGTTGACATTTATTACTTTATTTTATACATAAGGACAATGTATTAAAAACTGTGCAAATTTGGGTACAGGTATTCTGATCTTTTCCGCCTTTCTTTGGCCTTCTTGCCAAGATTGTAAACTTTGCAAATATTTTTTCTTTAACATTCCTGCAAACATGATAAAAGTTTCATATACATATGAAAAGTTGACAAGAAAGCCAAAGAATGTTAAGGGGTAGGGGAGAAGTCCTCATTCATGATTGTAGCCACAGAACACCTATGTAGCTCAGTGGGGCTGTCGACTGGATTAGCCGCTCTGGAGACGTAACTAAGTTCCCAAATGTCCCGGTCGAAACATTGGGCTACAATGCTATTCATGTTTCAAATACACACGCTCTCAACAAGAACGGCGCAGACAAGCCTACCAGGTCAAAACCACAAACGGCATAGAAGAAGCACACATCCAAATCTACCCAAACGAAATTCAGGACGCTATTAAGACGATAAAGAAGGGAAAAGCAGCAGGGCCAGACAACATATTCACAGAACACATAAAAGAAACACAAGGACTGTTCCTGCGTTTATTGACACAACTGTTTAATCAGTGCTTGAAAACCGGCTCAATCCCAGACAGTTGGAGAACGGCCCAGATGACAATATTATATAAAGGGAAAGGAAACACTGAAGACCCTAACTCTTACAGGGGCATAGCTCTACAAAACATAACATACAAAATTTTCTCTAGAAGACTAAGCATGGAAGTGGACAAATTCATCCCAGACTGCCAATTCGACTTTCGAGAAAAAAGGAGCACCCTACAAGCTGTGAAAGTTCTACAAGAAGAAACAGAGAAAACCCTTAGATACAAGAAGAGCAAATACCACGCTGTCTTCGTCGGCTATAGGAAAGCGTTCGACCCAGTCAACCGGGATACCCTCATAAATAAACTAACAGAGATGCTGGGAGACACACATCCCCTAGCCAGAATGATTGAGGCAATTCTGGCATATAACTGTATTATTATTAACGACGGTGCAGCCCTGTCCGAAAAGATCAAACAGACAAATGGCGTACCACAGGGCGACCCCATGAGCCCCCTGCTGTTTAATATCTTAACGGCAGACATCATAGAAATTGTTAAGGACCTCCCCACAGTGAAGCTAATAATGTATGCAGATGACATGGCTCTAGGGTCACAGTGCAAGAGTGATCTACAAGCAGCACTCGAGAAGCTCGAACAGTGGGCCGAAAAAAATAGCTTCGAGATCAACAAAGAAAAAACAGTACACATGGTTTTCAGAAAGGGAGGAAAACCAAGTAAAGATGACAAACTTACCCTGCAAGGAGAAAGCCTGACAACTGTAAACAACTTCCGATACCTAGGAGTAAGCCTACAACCGACCATGACTTCCTACGGCATCCACATCCAGGAAAGAGCAATGGCAGCCATGAAAGCCATAAACAGAATTCCTAACATCAACAAACTCTCCTTGACCACAGAAATGTCACTATTCTACGCAGTCATAACTCCGATAGCCTCCTATGGAATAGAATTAATATGGGAGAAGCTGACGAGCAGTGACCTCGCAAGACTTGAGAACGTGAAGGCAAGATTCCTGAAGAGGCTTCTAGGAGTCGGGAAGTATTCACCCTCAAGGATGGTGTATGCGTTGACCAGAGAAAGTTTCTTCATAGAGGACCTCAGGCTGGTATTAATGCTGCCATCTACTGGCCCTTATCAAGCACACCTAGAGTCACGACATAGGAAGCGAAACGACATCAACCCAGACTTCTATGGCACAAGCGCAATGACGGAAGTGGACAGAGACATGCCAAGATCAAAGGCATATGGTAACCAGACTCGCTATCCACGGCTTCCATCACAAGATATGCCGAACGCAAAGATTCCACCAACCGGACACTGACTGCATATGTTCATTGTGTGACCAAAAGTGTGGACGTATCATATAAAAACGTGTGGAAAAAGAACAAAATCCATAAAAGACTATAGTGACTAAACTCTTAATGACGACGACGAGCTATTGGCAGGCTGAGGTTCAGACCGACGGCTTTTGCTGCGTGCCTACCCCTGTTGGGGTTTAGCCGCAGGTAGGAAATTAAGGATAAGAGATTTTGTAAGGTGACTTGTTTTTATTTACGTTGGTGAGGGTTAGAAGGGAGCTATAAAGCCCCTTGACAGCTGTCCTGCAGGATGCAACCATGTCTGCATTCTGACGTGTAGGAAAATAGATTTTTAAATTTTAAATTGGTGTTTTGTGAATTTTGAATTTTCACTGGGGATGAAATTTTGGAGAGGATCAACTCTCTGTGGGGATCTTAGGGGTTCAGCTTTAGCTGCTGGTGGATGTTCTCCTAGGTTATGGGGCGTGCCCACAAGCCATGCGGGGAACCCTATACGCCTTGAAGCGGCGTGTTGAGGGGTCGTAGTCCCCTAGAGACCTAACTAGGGCACTTTGATGGTTGGGTAATTTGGCGTACAATTTTGCTGCCCGGCGCCACGTATGGAAGAGATGAGGCTTCGTGAAGTAGTCTCACGGGGAAGGGTAAGGGGACAGAGAAGATGGACCGGAGTCCTCTGTTCTGAAACCTTTGGAGCCATAGGAGCCAACTACCTGCAGCCATGCCCCACACTTCACAAGCGTAAAGCATGAGGGGGACTACAAGAGCCCGGAAGAGGTGTAGCTTTAGGCGGACTGGCATCTCGGACCTCAGCATGGGGTACAGGGAGGCAACAGACCCCTGGGTCCTTGCCGAGAGGTCTCTAATGTGACCGCGGAAAGTCAGACCTCTGTCCAGTTTGACTCCTAGGTAGGTGATGGAATTTGTCCACTCGATCCTTCGGCCTCGAAGGTGAAAGGTGGGGCAGTCTGCGGGGGTGTGGCGCCTCGTGAAGAGGATGGCGTGGCTCTTGTCCGGATTAACGGACATTCGCCAACATCGACACCACTGTTGGACTAGGCGGAGGTGTCTCTGTAAGGGGTTGAAGGCTCTGAGAATGTGTCGGTTGGAAACTCTTAATGCTCTTTCGAGTGCTCCTTATATATATATATATATATATATATATTATTATTATTATTATTATTATTATTATTATTATTATTATTATTATTATTATTATTATTATTATTATTATTATTATTATTATTATTATTATTATTATTATTATTATTATTATTATTATTATTATTATTAAATACACAAATACTTCGACACTTTTACGCCAAACAGTTTCTGTTTCTAAGTGCTAAGTCATTTTCAAAATATTATATTGGATAACTTGCACAGTATTTGAGTCAATGTACGACGTGAATAAAACAGCACGATTGGCTGTCCTATTTAATACGAAATTTGAAAGCTGTGGAGTCATTGTAGCCAACTTAATCACAGCTGCCGGCTGTGGAATCCTAAATTTGATTACTTTTAATTAGTCGAACAGAATAATGGAATGAGAAGTTGATATACGGCTAAACAGCTATATAGTGTTAATTCTTTGCTTCTGTCTGTAATAAAGCGGTGATCGAAAACCCAGAAGACAGCAATACAGCAAGAGCTTGTGTAACCAACATCGGTGCAAAGTCATCATTATACTTCAAACTTACGTGTCTCTTAAGTTCTGAGCACAGTTCTGAGTTAACAAAATGATGCAGGTAATAATAAAAGTGTTTTGTGGTACAAATTTTCCATCTCTGGTGTAAATTATTACGTTTATTTATATTCTGCCGGTAGACGTGTGACCTATAGCTCTGAAAGTGTTACTATGAGGGTTTTATTAATTCGTTTTTGGTTTTTTATTCTCTAAGTAGCAACCAGTTCCTATTATTTAAACGGAATTATGGGCATTGTAAAGTCCATTTGCCCTGTATTTTTCTTTATTCCTAATGTGATGTTTCTTGTGTTTGTGACTTTTTTTTTTAATTAACCTCCTCCAACATTGTGTCATATCGGACGAATGAATGAAATGAAATGGGTGAAATGATGTTCAAATGAGCCCGAGGTCCATGGAGTTTTGAGCTTTAAGTTACTCGACATTCGTCTTCTCAGGGTAGGGAAAACTTCGGAAAAAAACCTTACCCGGATAACTTACCCTAAGCGAGATTCGAACTGGCTACCTCTTGAACGTGAGTCAGACACGCTAACCATCTGCCACCGAGGCGGGCTGTGTTTGTGACCACAATCGCCTTCACTGTTTTGCTCTTGTACAATATTGCACATTGTACTTAAATATGCTTTCACCCACTCATTCAATAGCAGCCAAATAAGAACAGTACTTCTTATGAGGATAGATTGTCTACTACTTTTATAACCATAACATGCTAGCATTGCTCCTCATAGGGGGCCCTAATGACCTACCTGTCGACGGGCCCTTAAACAATACTCACTTGCTCCTCATAGGAGATAGCAGATAATTGTAAATTGTTACATTAAAAACCATTAATGCTTAAGATTATGTATCTGCTAAAACACTCTGCACCTACCCAGGGATCGCTAATGTATTTCAGATAAAACAACATTTTTAGCAGATATGCAATCTAAACAACAATAATATCTAACCTGCATAATTAAAACATTTTTCTAGCTCTGAAGTAAATTCCACATCTTTAATAATCTCACAATTGGCAAACTACACGTCTTGCATGCTTGCCTTATCAAAAACCATGTAAATAGGATAACATATTTGAACAACACTTATGAGGACACCAGATAACATATTTTGAACAATAAATGTCAATTAGAATCAATATAGTTTAAAATTCAATGGTTGCACCATAAGACAGCAACCATCACATACATACAGAACCTAATTAACATTTCCACCTTTCTTTGTTTAATTTATTTGAATTTCTTCATTGACTGTGGAGAAGAAGCTCATCTTCTCTTGTATATATCAGGAAATATTGTAAGTACATCACTGTGACTGAGAAAGGAACTGTTCCAGAATTTTATCCCTAGAGTTCCAAAATAAGCCCTAGAAACATATACTGTGTGATACTGCATTTTCCTCAGATACACATGGTGTCTATTTGCAGCATGCAAATGACTGGCTAATTCCGTCCAGGTTTCATGTATTGCTGAGATATCAGTGCACATAGTCTTAGCTTTATTTTCCAGAAACAGATTTTAATTTTAAGTTGAAATCATTCATGAGAATGAGTACCATTATATTTAAGCTCTGGTAGACCTCCTACTGTGGGACTTACTAGAATGTGAATAATACTTCAAAAACATAGGAATTGCTTTTAGAGTTAATGTGGCCACTTTTAAACCTGTGACCCTTCCACTGACCGCTTTTATGATGCTTTCTTTACTAAGTGTGACTTAGAGCTAAGGCCCTCTAAGTTGCAAAGTGGGAGTAGCTGAAAAATTTTTTTGGAAGTAAGATCTGTGACATAAAACCCCTGAAAGTGATCAAAGCAACTCTTCTGGTTTGAATTCAAAACTATATTTTCTTTACAGAATTTAGTAGCTTTGGTGACTGGTGGAGCATCAGGATTGGGTAAAGGAACAGTGCAGCATCTAATGAAGCAAGGATGCAAAGCTGTGATATGTGATCTGCCCAAATCTGATGGCACAAACCTTGAAAAAGAAATGGGGAAAAACTGTGTATTTGTGCCTACAGATGTGAGTATTTCTATTAAATATGTATAATGCAATCATTATTCTTTTATTTCGGAACATAATTCGGAAAATGTAAATTTTTTTGGTAAATGTTCACAAAATCGGCCATTCGAGAAAACGAATGAAATACAGTGCAGTGGATGCAGCTTTTGTTGCTGATTATGATTTTGAAAGTTTTATTTGGCGGTGAAGTTTCGTTTTTGATTTATGAACAAATTCCATACATATGATGCAGCAATTTTGTTTCGTTTATGCAGTGGATATTTAGCAAATAAATGTTTATAAACGAGTATAATATATGCTAGAATGGTTAATGTATTTACATTGAAATTGTTGCATAAACACTGCCCAAGTAGTAATTATTTTGATAACATAGGACCCTGTCACCCCACTCATATACTTACACTAACCTAACCTAACACTGGCAAAATTTTGATAACACAGGACGCTGTTACCCCACTCATATACATACACTAACCTTACCTAACACAGGCAAAATTTCAATAACACAGGACCCTGTCACCACACTCATATACACACGCTAACCTAACCTAAGCTAATCTAACACAGACAAAATGAAAACGAAGCTTGATGGCCAAATAAAACTTTCAAAATCGTAATCAGCAATAACAATTTCAATGTAAATACATTAATCAATCATTCTAGCATATATTATACTCGTTTATGAACATTTATTTGTAAATATCCACCGCATAAGCGATATAAAACCGCTGCATTGTACATACAGAATTTTCTCAAATCAAAAACAAAGCTTGACCACCAAATAAAAGTTTCAAAATCTTAATCAGCAATAAAAACTGCACTATATTTCATTCTTTTTTTCGACTTGGCCGATTTTGTAATCAATTACCTTATTTTTTATTTTTCTTAAATATGATAAATTATTTAATGTATTTCTTTGTTAGGTTACTTCAGAAGATGATGTTAAAAAGGCTTTGCAGATTACCAAAGAAAGATTTGGTAAACTTAATGTGGCAGTAAATTGTGCAGGGATAGGAGTGGCATTCAAAACTTATAATTTCAAGAAGGATGTGCCACACAGTCTGGATGATTTTGTGAAAGTTTTGATGGTAAGAATTTCTGATTTTCTAATCTGGAGAAGAAAAAGATAGAGGTATGATATAAAGCAATACTGGTATATATCACAGGAGTATTAGGAATAGTGCTAATGCCTTAGTAGGGTAGTTCAGAAATTCTTAGTCTGACAGTATCTAGCAGTATCAACTAGTGATCCTTTAGTTGATGTAATATACAATTACATACATATGCTTTAATTTGTTTGGTTATAGCACTGAATAGGCATGTAGAGATTTAAACATTTATGTGTAAAAATTTGTGGCTTTTTTATTACTCCAACTTCACTTTTTGCACAACAACTTACTAGAACATGTTCTGGAGGTTGTTGTCCGTCATAAGCATTGAAAGACAGTCTGTGAAACATGTCTTGGTGTAAAAAGTGAAGTTTAGAGTAATAAAAACTCCCAAATTTTTCCATATACTGTGCCATCAGTTTGAACGGACCTGCTCCTCGCTGCACCATGGAGGCAGTGTACATGAAGTATTGGCAGTATCTGTTAATACTTCATTTTCTGTGTGCCAATCAGTAGAACTATTTCTTGCCATGTGAAGCACATGCGAGGTTAGCCAAGGCAGTGGAGCATTTGTTGCATTATGTAGCATTGTTGATCAGTTGTGTGTCAGTATATTTACTTGAGACATGGTGCAATTTAGTACCAAACAAAGAATATTCATTTGCATTCATTTCATAAAATACGAATCAGCTGTTCAGTGTCTTAGAGCACTTAGGAAAAGGTTGATTCACCCAATAGATCTACAGTGCATAAAATAGCCCATAAATTCAATACTATAGGATCCGTATTAGATGAGAAAATAAAGAGAAGATGCCATGTTCTGTCAGAAGAAAAACTTGATGATATCAGTGCTCGATTAGAACGACTGCCCCAAAGTCTGCCTCTAAGTTAACACAGCTAGCAGGCATCAACTTGGATCATCACAGAAGGCCATGAAAATGCTAAAATTGCAACCATACAAAACCACAGAAGTGCTAGCCTTTAAAGACGGGGATCTCCAGACTAGAATAGTGTTTCATGCCTGGTTTCTTGAATCTGTGCATGATATTTGTTCCAAAAGTGGATAAAATTAAAAATTGTGCTGTGGATTAACATTGTATATTAAAAATTTTAGCTTCAAATAAAATAAAAAAGGAATTGGATTCTCTTTGGAAGATTTTTCATGGTCTTTTCAGTGGTGAAGAAATGAGCTGCAAAGTTTCAATATGGCTGCTCGTACAGTTTTTGGTGTTGAATGCTTAGGAAAGCCAGTGTGACATTAGTCATACAATAATATAAGGATGAGAGGGGGGGCAGTGTGACCTTGGATATGGCGAACGACTATAAATGACCATAAACAATGATGCTGGTAAAACACAAAAGAAAGGAGTCAAGAGCCTTCTCTGCTTCACACTGAGCCATCATTGCACGTGGTATGGAGGATTCTTTAAGGAGGTCATGTGATGCTGGCTCCAGTATAAATAGAGCTCTTGAGAGAGCCAAACCGCCGACCAACAAGATGCCGCAGACAACCAACTTTATGCCGCTGTACTCCACAACACCGCTGCACTGCAGAAACTACAAGAAACACTCCAGACTCACCGACCGGGTTGCAGCATGGGAGACAGCCCTGACTTGTGCTCTCGAGGACGTTCAGGATACCATCCATAACCTGCAAACAACGCTACCTGCCACAGTCCATCAAGACAACAATAGTCTCCGTGAATACTTCAACAAGCAGCTGGAGAAAGTAGTCACCTACATCAACGACTCACGCATACACAAGGTCCGTAAGACGTTAGAAGATATACTACAAGGACACACAACAGCACTAGAGACTAAACTCAATCAGATTCACGAGATTCTGACATTCCCCAGATTTCCCATCAGTCCTCCAGTATGACCCATGTTCCCCCCAAATCGCAGGTCAGTGTAAGGGCACCGCCATGATACTTGACCTGCCCAAGCCAATGATCCACTTCTAATATGCACCCACAAGCATCCGGTTTGCTTCGGCGGTACTGGACACACACCACCACTGTTTAAATAAAATGTGTCACCCCAGAAATAACATTAGTAAAGTAGAAAAAGAAGAAAAAAAAAAAGCCAGTCAGTTCGAGTTAGTTTAGAGTGAGTAGCAGTTAATTGAGTGATAGAGTAGCAGTTAATTCAAGGCGGCGTCTTGAATTGTATAAGTCGTCGGGTACATTTACTTTTTAGTTATGAGAGTGTCGGCCAGCCTGTCAGTGAGTACGTACATGTTGTCAAGTGATAGTATCGTAACAGTCAAGATTAAGGGAGAGAGAAACTAGAGAAATATATTGAAAGACTGAGAAAGATTATCAGAAGAACAATTGTGATAGCAGAAAGGACTATAAACTGTGTTAACAACGAAAAGAATTTGTAGTAAAATTTAAAGGACAATAAAGTGGTAGGAAAGTAACAGTGCTTTGCATTTTGCTGTTTTGTTGTACCAGTTACAAAGGAAATATTGCTGAAATCTGCAGTGCCATGTTAAATGACAGACAGATGAAGTTACTTGAGCTTAAAAAATTGAAAAATATATTGAAATTTCTTAACACATTCTGCTCCAACTTACTTGTACTTATGTTAATCACAGACTAGTTTTGGAGAGGGCCCTGTGATTAACATAATTACAAAAGTTGGAGCAGAATGTGTTTAGAAATATCAACATATTTTTCAATTTATTAATATACTCCGCTGTTTTAAACACTTCTTATTCATCAGCTTTATATTACTTGAGCTTACTGAAGTTACTAAGATCTCAGCACCTCATGCCTGAAATGTTTTGCATAAGCATTTGCATGTAAGAAGGATCAAAACATATGGATCCATGTTTAACTGACAGTCAGAAGTGCATCTCAATAAAGTTAGATGGATGTGCAGGCTTCTGCGGCCTAAGGGTACACATATCATAAAACTGTTTAAACATTGTGGTGTGATTTAACGGACTTCTTGTGACATTACATCTCTGTTGAGGAAACATAGATTCACTATTGAATGCCAAAGATGCATCAGCAGTTCCAACGATGGATGCACGAGGTATTCTTTTAGCAGGAAAGATGGCAATTATTTTTTTCTGGACTGCCCAGAGTGTAGTGTTAGTAAACTATCCGGAAAAGAGTAAAACCAACGAAGTGTACCATGTACCTTTCATAAAGTAACTGAAGGAAATATGAATGCCCAATTTCCACATTTGTCAGAGAAGAATTCTTTCCACCAAGACAATGGACTGGTGCATTCTTCTTCAATTGTAATCTCAAGTTGCTTGAATTAAGTATGTGCCATATTCATCAGATTTGGTTCTGTGAATTTTTCCTCTTCCCAAATCTGAAGAAATGATTTGCTGTACAGAGCTTTATCTGGATTCAAAAATTATAAGTTACACAAAATCTTATTTTTGTAAATCAGAGAAAACATTTTATATTGAAATTATAAGGAAGTTAAGAGTATTGTTCCATGCGTAAGCAGTTGAAAAAAAAATTGACTGTGTTGCATTGACATTGCTTTCTCTACCGTTCTACAAACTATTCTTTCTAAAGCTCATTATTCTATCTCGTTTCTTGTCATCTAGACAAGCTGTCAATTCACATTTACACATTTCATTGTGGAATGCAGTAGGTAAAGTGATACATTTTTAAAGAGCACGTCGCTTTGTGATTTCTTGGATATTCTGTGCTCTTGCGGGATCATAAGAAAAAAGGAATAGATTTTCCAGTTGCGAAAAATATAAGTATTTTAAAAGTCGTACCAATAACAAGAAATATCTAAAAGTGTTTAATAACACAAAAAACATTTTGTTTTACATAAGTTGCATGTTTTAATGAGATCTACACTTTTTGTAATGTAAGATTTTATGTATTTCTTACAGTTTATCATTTATACAAAAGCCATTCAAAATGAAGAAGGCATCAGTGATATTCCCAGAAAATTGAATATATATGTATATTTCATTCGTCATACAAATATCTTAAACATCTGGTATTTTAGTCAAGTGCATTAGAGTCATTTTTCAGAAAATTAAAGTGGGGAAAAAAAAATAAAAAGGTTCTAAGTAAAACGTGAGACTGGTTTGGAGGGATTTTTTGAAAAATCTTAGTGTTGCATCCTTTGAGACAGAATATTGTAAGACCCCAAAAGGAAATCATTTATGTAAATATTTATTGAAAATGTAATTTATTTTTGGTGTTGATACGAATTAGTTGAGTAACGAAAACGTGTTGCTATTGTTCATTGTTACGAAAAATTAAGTTTGTTTAAAAACGTCATAAATGTTAAGTTCCACATTTAAATTTAATATATATGCATAAATAAAAGAATTATATGTGTTTAATATTAAAAGCGAAGGGAGAATAGCTAAAGATCGCTTCCCTAACAATGCGGGAACTATTTGATGAACGCATACGCGGATGTACACAAAAAAAGGTAGCATCATGTGAAGTGGCGCTGGAATTGTTAATAGCGTCTGTGTGTTTGAGATGAGAAGACGGGTTTCTATAACGCGCGTGGATGTGAGTAGAAAAGACTTTAGAAAGGTGGAAAGACTACTAATGTAATATAAATTGGTGCGACGAAAGATAATTCAATTGTAACGACGAAAAAAGCGTTAATAAAGTAATATATTATAGTGAAGTTACATCAAGTGTTTATTCATTCCATCTAGTACCACGCCCTGAGAGGAATAATAGTCTCATTGCTCAATCCGAAGCAATAAAATTATAAAAACAGCACCATTAGGAAGATGGTAAACTCAAATATCAAGTTTAGTATTTAGCAGACTTCTCATCTTTGAATTGGCTTTACAACAAACACACACACACACACACACGCACACACACACACACACACACACACACACACAGGGCTCTAATGACCTAGCTGTTGACGGGCCCTTAAACCCTAATCACACGCACACACACTCACACACGCACGCACACGTATTGAAAGTAATATAAAGAAAGTTGGTTTAAAACTCTTCTGTTTTCATTCTGGCCAAAAACTTTCAAAAAGCCTTTGAAAAGAATATTCTCAAAAGTCTGACAATACCTCACACTCAGCAACCTGAAAAATCTGGTTAAGGTAAAAGTGATGTTTCTGAAACAAAGTAATAATTTAATTTAAAAGGTGAGTCAATTAATAACATGAAAGGAAGATAAATAAAGTAATCATTGTCATGTCTTCTGTACAAGTTGAGCAGGGAAACCACGCTACTGCTAAACTTGCACCTGCAATTACCTCTTACTGCCATACACATCTGCGTACAAAGTGGCTATTACTGAACACCAGTTGAAGAAGACTGAAATACCAGTGGACTTTCTTACTGCAGGTATGTTGACCACGAGATGATTGGACTACACACTTTTTTTGTTATTAACGTCCTCCAATGTACTATCATATCGGATGGTGAATGAATGAAATGGGTGACATGATGCTCAAATAAGCCCAAGGTCCATAGAGCTTTAAAGTCACCCGACATTCGTCTTCTCAGGATAAGGGAAAACCTCACAAGAAATCTTATCTCGATAACACAAGCAAGATTTGAACCCACGACCTCTTGAATGTTAGGCAGACACGCTACCACCACGTTACAGAGGTGGGTGGACTACACACTGAAGCACATAGTAACCGAGATGGCAATTCACGGATTTCATTTCACCGAGAGTTTTAATGAACCCAAAGCACACTGCATGTACCCCTTATATGAGAAAGGCTGGAAAATATGTACTCAAATGCAAAAAACTGCATAGTCAATAGCAAAGTTTAGTGGTGAAAACTGAATATGACTAAATTGCACATTGTATGCTTTTCCTTATATTAATAAAAGTCTCAAAAGGTGAGAAAGGATTAAAGCAATAATATCGCTATAAATGTTATTAAATGGTAAATATGAAACAGTAGTTATGTACATTTGCAACTCTGGAGCACCTGTTAGATTATTTTATCTGTCTGCTCATCTGTAAACATAAAATAGTTAAAAATGCATTATGTACATATGAAGTTGAGACTCAAGGGTCTCCGTCTAGGGGATATGTGAATAGCGACCACAAGGTACCCAAGCTGAGCAGAACATTACTTCCACTTACTGGTGTTTTGCTTCTCACTGTAACTTTTCTATCTGACCTTACCTTGGTCATCTCTTGTTCTCTTCCGACCCCGATGCTATTAGGGTTCCTGAGGGCTAGGGAGTCTTTATTTTTCCAACCTCTCCATTTCTCTAATTTCTCTATAAAATCTTAACCCCTAACATGCTGACCTGTCATGGCATGTAATACGTCCTCTGATTGGTAATCAGAGGTTATGGTCGGTGAATTTATTTTGATAACTCTCCCGGTCAGGTCGGTGAGACCCGTAAACCAACGACAGGTGTGGTCCTCCAGACATTCTGGGGGTTGTGAGAGAGCGATGTGACCACCAAAACATAAAAATATGGCGCTCTCTAAAAAGCGTTTACTATTACTGCTATTGCTCTCTTCAATATCATCAGTGAAAAATATTGGAGAGCAAGAGGATTAATGAGTTCATTGTCAGAAATCCAGCATTAGCTAACAACAACATATGAAGTTGACGTGTGCATTTAAGAGTATAAAGAAAAGTTTCTCTTGTATCCCATATTTTATTTTAATTGGTGCAAAATTAAGAATAGTTCATATATAGTGGATATGAATAGCATATATGGAGTTTAAATTAAACACTTAAGAGAGTTGATATAAAATTTACCAGCGAAAATAAATCCAGTATGTTGCTTGTATATGTTAACTGATCATGAAAGTCTGCTGTTCAACGCTGCCTCTTCTGTACCTTAACACACAAGACAATGTGAGGAAAGTACATGCTATTCCTACTCAGACAATTAGGAGCAGCTTGCAAGACTGAATCAGCTACTCTTCCATCTTCAACCATTCCTAAGAGATCTATTTAGGCTGTGTGAAGTCTGTATCAGGCTTGCCAGGGAAAAATTCCAGTATCTGAAATCCAACACAGGTTCCCTAGAACTGCTTATGCAACACTACGGGATAGTTCTGTGAAATTAAGAAAAAGTAATGAAATTGAGCATGTGGTCCAGATAGTCATGACACTGAATAGTCATGATAGCAATGACTTTGGAAGGTTGTGTATGAAACATTCTTTCTCTGCATCCATACCCACATGATGGCAATCAAAATTGGCCACAGTAGTAATATTGCAGATACCAGATGTAAATGATTTATTTCTTCTTCTTCAAGTGGCGTACAGCTTTTAAAGTATAGCTAATGCCTCCTTCACGACGATAGCCCATTCTCTTCTATCTTCCACCTTTTTCCTCCACCTTCTTACTCCCACTCTTCGCAAGTCCTCCTCCAGACAATCCAGCCATCTTACCCTAGGTCTTTCTGTTTCTTCTCCCTCCCGGGGTTCCATCAAAAATCTTTTGAATGGTTCTGCCTCCATCCATTCTAATCACATGTCCAGCCCATTTTATTCTCTTAACCTTTATAAGTGCTACTATATTAGGTTTCTTATACATTTGGGATTTAATTATTTATTGAGTACCAAATCTTACACACCTTGGGTTAACCCTGAGCTGGGCCCTAGCTCTTTTGCTATTTGGGCAGCCGTGTATAATTACCTTTTACATACACATTACACATGTTTAATTTGTGAACATATACTTCCTTCTTTTTCACTAATCTTATCCTGCTCCCACCCTACCTTCTAATTTCTATTTCCTGATTTATTTCATCTCCCACCCTTATTCATTTTCCCTCTTTCTCAACTTTTCTTATCAGCTTCACTGTTGTAACTCTTATTAATCTACGAGGGGCGTCTCAAAAGTAAGTTGCACTATTTTTTTAAAAAATAACAAAACGTTTAAATATTTTAAAAAGGGTATATTTTGAAAGCTACATTCAGTACCTATTTTTCCACATAATTTCCTTGAACCTCAATACATTTTTGATACCATGGTAACAGTTTTTTTAACCCAATGTCACACCACTCTCCCGCCAAACTGGATAGCCATCTTTCCACTTCTTGTTTCAGTTCCTCACATTTACAAAGCGCCTTCCCCCAAGATGTTGTTGCAGCTCCGGAAAAAGATGGTAATCACTCAGTGCAAGGTCAGGTGAATAAGGTGGATGACTGCAAACATCCCATCGAAACTGCTCATACAGGGCTTGAGTTTCACAAGCAGCGTCCAGGCGATCGTTATCATGGAACAGAAAAACTGTTTTGCTCAACTTTCCCCTCCTTTTGTTTTGCATGGCTCTTCTGAGTTTTCTCAGCACCTCACAATAGCGAGCAGCTGTCATCGTGGTCCCACGGGGCAGGTACTCCCTTCGAATCCCAGAATATCGTTGCCATGACCTTGCCAGCCGATGCAACAACTTTTGCCTTTTTTGGTGTTGGCTCATCCTTTCGTTTCCACACCATACTCTGTCTTTTGGATTCGGGTGTCCAGTGATGGATCCATGTTTCGTCCCCGGTCACTATTCTGTCAAATAAGCCATCTCCCTCATCCTCAAAAAATTGCAAGAATTGCAATGCGGCGTCAACTCTCTGCTCCTTGTGTTCTGAAAGCATGCGAGGAACCCATCTTGCACACACTTTTGATAGACACAGATCCTTAGAAATAATCCTGTGAAGTGATGCACAGCTTATTTCAATATAAGGACGAAGTTCAAACAAAACTGCATCAAGTGTAAGGCGCCGATCGGTGTTCACGACTGCTCGAACCTCGTCAACAATATCCGGAGCGTGGGAAGTGGAGGGTCAGCCACTTCGCTTCTCATCGTGTAATGTTGTTCTCCCTTCAATGAACGATTGGCGCCAAAGAGAAACCATTTGTCTTGACATAATGTCTTTTCCATAAACACTGCTCAACTCGCGATGAATTTCAGTTGCACATTTATTTTTTCCCGTCAAAAAGCGGATTACAGCGCAAACTTTGCAATCGGCGGTAGGAACGAGTGGAGTCTCCATTGTTACTGCCGTTTTAGTATCCAAGCAATAAACTTAGGTACCTAGGAATTTTACAGTGATGCTACTACACCCATACCTATATTCCCTGGGACTTTTAGACTTTTCCCGCCTAGCGCGCAGATTTAAAAAAATAGTGCAACTTTTGAGACGCCCCTCGTATACACATTATACACTTCACCAATCTTCATTATCCCAGTTTCCCTACTTCACTATAACCTCTCTGTTTCCTTATTTACAGATTATCCAACCATTTTCTTAACCTTGTTACTCTCGGAAAAATATCCCTTTCTTTCTTTCTTTCTTTCTCTCCTGCTTAGTTCTCCCTTCCTCCCTCACCCTCTGATCCATTGGTTATATCAGATGTATGTAAAATACTGTTAAATGGAATTTCAGACAAAACTAGAATAAAACTAAAGAGAGAACACGTAATAGGCATGGATTGCATACTTTTTACTGTAGTAAAACAAATGTTCATTTCTAGTTTTTTCTTTCAAATTAGGTCAACAGTGTTGGTACCTTCAATGTGATACGTTTGGCAGCTGGTATGATGGGAAAAAATGAGCCAAATGAAGATGGACAACGTGGAGTGATAATCAACACAGCAAGCATAGCAGCTTTTGAAGGACAAATGGGTCAAGCAGCTTACTCAGCCAGCAAAGGTGCCATTGTTGGAATGACTCTTCCCATTGCTCGTGATCTAGCTTCACAAGGAATAAGAGTAGTCACCGTTGCTCCTGGTAAGTACTTTAAACTCAGTTAATTAACTAGCTAAGTAACTCAGAACTTTTACATTCTTGTCCACATTATATGCAGGTTGCGAGCTGTCAGGATGCCTGCTACTTTGACTTGCCAGGATTTATGAAAAATAAATGGCCATATCAGTTATCATTCATCCATAAAAGTCCCTTGAAACAAGTGCATTATTTTTCAATGTATTCCCCCTACTTTTCGATACATTTCCGCCACCGAGTCGGGAGAATATGGATACCTCAGGAAAAAAATGTTTTGGCTGTGCGTGCAACCACTCGTGCACTGCCTGTTTCAGCTTTTTATCAGTGACAAACTTGTTGCCATCTAAGGAGTCCTTCAGTGGGCCAAAGATGTGGAAGTCGGAGGGCACCAGCTTGGGTGACTAAGTAGGAATAAGGAGGCACTCTAGGCACAAGACCTTCATAGCCGCCAAGGTTGCACAAGCCATATGAGGTTGGACGTTGTCATGCTGGAGAATGTCTGTTGAGAGGAGTCCATGGAGTGTGGTGTGCATGGCAGATTTCAGAATGTCACTCATCAATTCACTATAGGTGGCACCGGTTACCATCTTACCTTTTCCATGTAATGTTTCACTATGGGACCCTTGTGGTCCTAGAACAAGGTCAGCATCACCTTTTGTGCTGTTCCTGACTGCGGAAGTTAGTTGGCTTTGGCAATGATGGGTGCTGCCATTTTACACTGGAGTGCTTGATCTCTGGTTGACAGTGATGCACCCAGGACTCGTCTCCAGTCATAATCCACTTAAAAAATGTGTCACCCTCAAGTTCATAGCAGTGCAGTAGCTCCTGGCAGGCATCGATTCACCTCTCCTTCATTTTCGAGGTACCCATCTTGCAGCACTTTCTGGTACTTCAACTCATCATGGACAGTATGGTGAACAGAACCATGAGTGATCTGTAATTGCACTCCAGCGTCATCGATGGCGACCTGTCTATCCTGCAGAATCATCTCCTCTGCTGCTGCAGTCACCTCAGCTGTCATAACACAATGTACCTGGCTATGGCGTGTCTGCCAAACTTGTGCCGCTGCTGAATTTCGTACACCATTTGAATACCTGAATCTGGGATAAACATGCAGCCCTATACTGTGCCAACATGTATTGATGGATTTCTATTGATTTCGTACCTTCACTGTGTAGGAAACAGATCACTGCACTGCTCTTGTTTGGTGCACTCCAACAGAGGGGCCACCATATTCGAAACTCCTGTATTGTGCTGCTGGGTCACATGGACCAATGCCAGTTGATGGCGGGAGTTCATGCGCATGCGTACCGGTCTGACCATAATAAAAGAAGTTTTAGATTTTCTATAGTAGTTTTCCGGTTTCCATTTGACTCACCTGTATAAAGAACAAATTACTGCATCAGTTAATCATGTTTCTTTAAACATGTTTTTCTTCAGCTTTTAAGCATTTAGTAAATGCAATGTTTGTTCGTATCATAACATTTATTTTTTCTAACTGTTTTTAACATAAATATGATGCACAATGCAAAATATAACTTCCCTTCAATTCAGAATTAAGGTTTTAAATTAATTTATTTATTGAATAACTTTCTGTGACCACTGAAATAAAGTTTTTGAAACTTATTAAGCCCTAAATTATTTTTTGATTTCAGGACTTTTCCAGACACCCCTCCTGGAAGGCCTACCAGAGAAAGTCCGTTCTTATCTTGCTAAAACAATTCCATTCCCACAGAGATTAGGGAAACCAGAGGAATATGCTCATCTTGTACAGTGCATTATTGAAAACCCTTTGTTGAATGGAGAAGTACTACGTCTGGATGGAGCTTTACGTATGCAACCAGCATAAGAGATTTTATGTAGAATAATATGAAGCTTAGAAGGATTGTTCATTTAGGAAGGTCAATGGTTATGCAGAAAGAGACATAGGTTGTGTGTTTGTTCTTGACGAATGCCCTTGAACAGAAATCCAGTGAGTAGGCCTACCCTTAATAAACAGGTCAGCAAATGTTTATGCTACGATAACAGACAACTCTGTTTTCCTCTGTCGCGTACGTGTATACAGTCGACTGCAAAAGTTTTGTGCAGTACAGATGTATGCACGCAACGAAAATAACAGTAATAGAAGAAATGCCATAAAGTTAAGTGGAAACAGTTATAGAGGTATAGTGTATAATACGTGTGGCTGATATTACTGGAAGTGAGATAAATTGATTTGTAGTGTTGTACTACTTCAGCTCAGAAGCATGTGCGTCATCTCACTGCAGACTGTACCTCCGCTCTCTTTCGATGCCAGCATTCCCGCAAAAGCTGAGTAGTGACTCGCATCCAACCTTTCACATAAAATTTTCATTCGTTAAGAAGTAACGCGCAACCTGTACTTGATGCTCCTCTTCCTTTCTCTTACTCTCCTACCTTACATGCAACTTTGCCTGCATGAATTCATAACATGCTAATAATAAACTTTGGAAGTCAATTTTTTAACATTGCGTCACTCACATTTTAATGTTTGAGGGAGTAATTTTGGGAGCCATTACTTTCATTTTCAACCTCCTAGGTTCAACTGCCATTGCTGGTTGTAATTGCCTACAGCTTTCTCTCTGATAGTGGGTGTCACTGTTACTAAATTCCTTCAAACAGCAGTCATATTTCATAACATACTGTTTACAACAATACATGTGCATTGTATCAAAATACATATTATAACAAATTATTTTTCTTTCCTTCTTGCTGTTATTTTTGTTTATAGTTAACTATACATCTTAACAGTAACTGTGAAATGAACCCTTTACAAGGTAAGGTGAAGACAAATAAATGACAAATTATCTTACTGATCTCTAAGAATCCTTTGTTGTGCTCTTTCTCACAAAGCTCTTCAATATGTGCCTCACCATATGAGGGAGGGAGGCCCGGGTGATGTGCATTTTGAAGCCAGGGACGGTCTTGGTGCATCCAGCCAACTACCGCTCCATAAGTCTCCTATCTGTCCTCTCAAAAGTTAACGAGAAGCTTCTACTTTCCCACTTGCCCACCTACTGGGAGAAATGCAAGCTATCCCTCCCCACCAGTTTGGGTTTTACCCTGATCACTCAACGCCTCAACAGCTGTACGAGCTGGTGCGACTAGTGCAGGCTCCAGCAGTATCTCTAGACATGGAGAAATAAATCTACATAAAGGCCAATCAGAGGCATAGTCCCCAAAGGTTCTGTTCTATGCTGAGGTCCAGGATGCCTGTTCCCTTAAAGCTATGCCTTTTTCAGGCCCTCATAATCTGGAGTCTTTGTATATGCCTGTGAGATATGGGGCTGATGCGAAAATTAAGCTGTTGGTTCACGTTGTGTCGCCCTTTGATGTGGAATTGATGTTGTTCGCTCCGGCTCGTTCAGCATGAAATCTCTTTCATCCCGGGTATGCGTAGGTATGTTATAGATTACCCCAGAAGAACTTTTGTATATTATTTATTTTTTTTTTACTCTCTGACACTTTCGGGAGTTATGCCGACTTTCGCTACATAGAGATGCTTGCAGAATAGGAATCACACTCACGTGTGTACACCACAACGTCCACCCCCAGTCTGGGCGAGTGAACACACTTCCTGGCATCCCCACGCTAAGAAAACGTTCTCTCCGATTTTAAATTTTATGACGTCATCAACAAGAAAGCCTCGTATCCAAAATGCTATTTCATTCCTTTTCCCAATTTAGAAATGTCCCTTTCTGTTATAACATGTTCTTTTTTGAATTTCGAATATATAATTACCTTTTTATGATTAAACGATGTTTACTTTATATTTTATTAAACATATCGCGCGACTTTTAAGGTTGGCAGACCTGAATTTCAAATTATGTGGTATGACGTCATGACTCATTAATTTCAAACCAATAATGCATTTATCCTGCAAATTTAACGACTATTATTTACTCATATTTTGCTCACCTTACAACACTTCCTACTCTATTATCTACCTATGTTATTACTCAACACTTATCGCAAATCTCATATCCGGCAATTAAATTAAAACGTGTCTTTATCAAGCCCATTCAATTTTAAATCTAAATTTCGGTATCAAATGCCCCCATTTATGTTATTTTATTATTTCATAATAAAATAATGTAAATGTTTTGCCCGAAAGAAAAATTAAAAATTACTCCTGTATTTTGAATAATCGGCAACACTCCCATTATATACAATTTTCAATTACACTGTTTTGAAATTGGTTATTAACATATCTTCTCATTAATCTTTATAACATGACAAACAATTATACACTTGACTTAACATTAATCCTTAAATACTAATTACAATATGTTATGGTTTCTTCTGTGAAACTTTTATATAAAGGTTAAATTTCAAGAGTCTTTCTTTATACTTCCTTCTTTTAGTTAGTTCATGTTTGCTCACTTCGCTCTCACTATCACTTGCACTGTGATTTTGCACTTTTGTTATTGTAACACATATCTTTACTAGATCCTTTAAGCACTAAAAATGTACATATATTTATATAAATCCATTACACTCTTCAGACAGGTTCTTTCTTTGTCTTGCTGTGATAACTATCTATACATCTAAATATTTTAACAAATGTTTACAAATTAAATATTCGGTTTTCTCTCTATGCGGAGATGAATATTTTAACAATCTTTCTGAAGCTGTTATTGTGAGCTCTATACAATATATTCTTAAGCTCTTTGTAGTATATAGCAATTCACATTCTGCATTTGTCATGAATACATAAGTACCTGACCAATATATGGTTTTCAAGTAAGCTAACATTTAAATTTTATCTCAAAGCTGATTGGGCGCCAATAGAACAAATGACACTTCGAATTTTACATGAAGTCAAGGTTCCAAGGTACCACACGGTTTCTTGTATGGTCGAAGGAGTTGTTTATGCCACCTTCCCAGACATTTTTCATTTTTAACATCTTTTATTTCATAGGTATGATAACCAAATTTTGATATAATTTCTGCAGGACCTTTATATAACAATTCCATCCTTTTGTTCCTACCTCGCAATGCACTTGATAACTTATGGTCTTTAACTAGTACCCAATCGCCTATCTTAGGTTCCCATTTATGTTTTCTACTCTTTTTCTTTAATTTTCGCTTCTCTGCCTTTTTCTTGATTCGTTCAAAAGCAATATTCGCTCTTTCTTCTTCACTTAACTCAATGTCATTTATTTTGAGTATTTTTGGTACCCCGATCAATATTGGTTCTGGTTCAATTCCTAACATTAATTTTATTGGTGCAAACCCAGTAGTTACATTAATGGTGTGATTGATAATCTTTTCTATCAATGGACAATATTTCACCCAATCCTTGTGATTATGATGTGTAAGTACACGTAAATAAATTCCTGTATCTCGGAGGACACGTTCTGTTGGATTCCCTGATGGAAAGTATGAGGAGCAATAATTTAGTTTTCTCGCGTCTAATGTCACCCTAATCTTTCCATTGGCCTTATTTACAATACATAGGGGATTCACAAATTCTGAATTCGAAATTTCAATAACCTCATCTTCTAACATTGACTTTATAACTGCATCTACCTCTTCTCTTATTGTACTAGGGATAGCTCTCGCTTTATGTGTAAAAGGTTTGATGGGTATCATCTCAAACGAATGAGTATAAATATTACATTTACCAGGTTTCTCAGAGAATACTTCTTTATTTCGGATTAATATCTTAAACAGTTTATCCCTTTGTTGTTCATTTAGTTGATCAGCCTGAGTTACCTTTTCCCGCAATAATTCTTCTAAGTCTTCACTACTCTCCCTATCATAGTACCTAGTTGCGTCAGAAAACCTCAAATTGTCTATGAAATCATTTTTATCCCATTCTACATTTTCTTTATTATCGACACTGTACTCTTTGACATTTACTTCAGTTAATTCCATAGCTCCTACTTTAACATATTCTACAAAGAATGTATCCCCTTGGATTTCTTCTTCCTCTTTTTCTCTTACAATAGTTTCTGAACTACTATCTTCCACAAAAGGCACTATAATGGTCTCATCTTCAACTTTCATTTCTACAATCATGTTTTTAAAATTCACCACAGCTTCCCAGGCATAAAGACAATCACAACCTATTATAATATCTGTCACAAGTCTTCCTACAATCAGAAATAAAATTCCTAGTATTCTCCCATTTATTTCAATATTTATCATTGCTTGAAATTTTACTGTCTCTTTTCGTTTTCCCACAGCTAGCGAGCAATATATCCCATTAACTGGTAAAGACATTATTTTAAAACCACTACTTTGTAAATTATCATAAAAATTTTGTGAGCATACTGTGCTATTTGATCCCGTATCTATAATTGCATTGTATTGTTTTCCATTTACTCCAATTTTGATTTTAGGTGGATCTCCTACTTTTTCGTTTTCGTCGATTCTATTTTTCCATTCTCTTTTCTTTTGTATCATCATTTGCCTTCCAGGACTATTTATTTCCGAGTACTTATCACAATCATTACTAGGATACCCAGTTCTCACTGAAGGCGCGTTTGACCGGGTCTGGCGTTTCCCTGATTTTTAGGTATGGCTCCTGTACAATTTCCCGAATTGTTACTTCTGTTTTCCTGCATTAAATCGGGGTTACTTCCTACCATGTTTTTGACCGTGTTAATGGCCTCAACCATTTCAGCATTTTCAGGGGAATCTCGTCCATTATAACATCTTTCTCCCTGTCTTGGTGACCTCGGTCTAAACTCATTATCTCTGTTTGTCCAATACCCATCATTTGAATTTCTACTATGTCCAAAATAACGTCCCCGTCTACCTCGATCAAATCTATTTGTATTCATATAATTCACCCTTATATTTCTTCCCCTTAGATTACCATTTCTATTTTGGTGATGCCCTTCCTGGTTACATCTACCTTGATTTTCCCACCGGAATGATTCCATCCTTGGTACTGGTCCTTTATATCTTTCCCTAATCTCACTTCTATTCTGATAATACTGTGCCCCTTGCCCGAAAGAATTTACAGTTTCTTTTTCTTCATATTTATTTCCAAATGCGTGTTTTGGCTTTTTGACTTCTAAGGCTGATAATAATTCGATCATAGCTGCAATGCTACCGGGTCGGGCTATGATTAGGTAGTGTTGAAGCGTTTCCGGAAAATGTGGAGTAACTATATTTATTAGATCTTTTTCATCTATGGGAGGATCCAACATCTTCGATTTTCTCGCTATTCTCATAAAATAGTTGACCATCGATTCCTCCGATCTAGGATTAAACTTTCCATTGCTTAATTCGACTCTAATATTAGCCTGCCTACTAGCCCCCCAATATCTGGTTAAAAAGATGTTCCTAAAGGTCCCATAATCATTATTGTTACCCATAGAAAGGCCTAGCCAATTGGCAGCATTACTCTTTAGGCATTTTCTTACTATCACCATCTTGTACTCCTCCGGTATATGTTTCACCGTGAAGTACTCTTGTAACCCTTCTATAAAGGCTTTTGGATCATCTGAATCTTCATTTTCAAAAACTGGAGGTGTCATTTCATTTAAGACATGGTTAGGCCAGTGTAAATTTGAATTGTCACTTGTCCCTGAACTATTTCTGAGATCAGAATGGGAATTACTGTTACCTCTATTTTGCATCGAAATGTCAGCTGATACACCTGGTATTGCCTCGTTTCTTGCAGCTTCATTATTAAGATTGTTATTACATGCATTTTCATTTAATTTCAAATTTTCTAAGGCCTCTTTTACCTGAGTAATTTCTGTTACTACCCCTTTTATTTGGTCTGTAACATCCTCCAAATTTCTAGCCTGCCTTTCACTTTCTACATCAGATCTTTCCATTCTAACTTTACACCCCTGTAACTCTTCTCTAATTTCTTCCCTGTCTTTATCTAACCTTTGTACTACCTCTTCCCTTTGTTTGTCTAATTTATATGTTACTCTTTCCCTTTCTTTATCTAATTTTTCATTCACTTGTTGACCTAATTTCTTCTCAGAATTCTTTACTTCTTGCCTTATTGTCTCTAATTCTCCCTTAACCTGTTCTCTATTTTCTTTGACTTCACTACTAACTTTATTAATTTCCTCCCTAACTTCTTCCCTAAAGGTTTCTAAAGCTCTCTTCTGATTTTCCAATTGCATTCCCAATTCCTGTTGCCCCTTCTCTAATTTCTGTCCTAACTCTGTTCTTAATTCTTTACTAGTTTCATCTATCTTTTGACTTAACTCTGTACTCATCTTTTTCATTATCTTTTGAAACATATTCTCTATTTCTGACATAACCGCTGGCCTTTCTGAATTACTACTAAACATTTCTGAGCTACCTCTAGGTGTTTCTCTAACGTTCTGATCTTCTACTTCTTGGCATATTCTGCTACCGATTATATTTTGATTATATTCTTCCATCCTAACTACACTTTTCTCAATTTCCGGACTCTCAAAACCTAGAAAATCGCTATCACTGTCTTCCATTTCTAAGCTATTTACATGTGTTTTTCTACTCACCAATATTTCACAATTTTCACTATTATGATTTTTTTTTTTTTTTTAACTGCACTTAAACTTGTTCACTACACGTTTCACACGATGTTGACACGCTGGGCACCTTCTTGTTTGCTGGTTCGATGCTGGCTTGGTCGTCTTGGGGTTGGTCTATTCTCTCGACGCCACACGTTGGGTCGCCATTTGATGCGAAAATTAAGCTGTTGGTTCACGTTGTGTCGCCCTTTGATGTGGAATTGATGTTGTTCGCTCCGGCTCGTTCAGCATGAAATCTCTTTCATCCCGGGTATGCGTAGGTATGTTATAGATTACCCCAGAAGAACTTTTGTATATTATTTATTTTTTTTTACTCTCTGACACTTTCAGGAGTTATGCCGACTTTCGCTACATAGAGATGCTTGCAGAATAGGAATCGCACTCACGTGTGTACACCACAACGTCCACCCCCAGTCTGGGCGAGTGAACACACTTCCTGGCGTCCCCACGCTATGAAAACGTTCTCTCCGATTTTAAATTTTATGACGTCATCCACAAGAAAGCCTCGTATCCAAAATGCTATTTCATTCCTTTTCCCAATTTAGAAATGTCCCTTTCTATTATAACATGTTCTTTTTTGAATTTCGAATATATAATTACCTTTTTATGATTAAACGATGTTTACTTTATATTTTATTAAACATATCGCGCGACTTTTAAGGTTGGCAGACCTGAATTTCAAATTATGTGGTATGACGTCATGACTCGTTAATTTCAAACCAATAATGCATTTATCCTGCAAATTTAACGACTATTATTTACTCATATTTTGCTCACCTTACAACACTTCCTACTCTATTATCTACCTATGTTATTACTCAACACTTATCGCAAATCTCATATCCGGCAATTAAATTAAAACGTGTCTTTATCAAGCCCATTCGATTTTAAATCTAAATTTCGGTATCAGGGCATGGCTGCAGATTAAAATGTTCTGCACTGGTTGAGGGTGCTCTATGGCTCTTGTAATTCATCAAGTTCACACTGCAGAGCCACCATCATTTGTGCGAAAAATACAGTGAGATTGAAATTAGCTAGTACAGCAATAAATGTTTATACTAAAGCTCCACTTGTACTTATTTAAATATACAGTGCCATTCAGTTAAAGAAAGAAAGAAAATTAGAAACAAGTTATAAGGCGAGCAGAGGCCATGAGGCTGTAGCAAATGTTGTTGTTGTTGTTTTCTAGTGCCTTGCATCTGGCAATGAAGCCATTAGCATTCGTGCTTTCCAATACTTTTGAACTGTACTTTCTTCTGATCTTAATGCTTCACAGGTCTTCAAGTGTTCTTCATTCATTTCTGCTGGATCGTTACACAGGACACATATTGGTGAGGCTGAGATACCTATTCTGTAGAGATGACTTGCTAAGCAGTCGTGATTTGTCAATAGCTGTAGCAAATGTGCTTTTACTTATAAATTCAGACATTAAGAATTGCCAGATTTAGGCAAGTGCCTCAGTTTGCTCTCAGCATCTTTACTCCCATATTCTGACATGACCATTATTTGAATCCAATTCATACAAACTCAATAACCTAAACCTAACCTCAGGCTAAATTTAAAAAATCACAACTGTTAAAGCCACTCTTATACCAATTTTAATTCATTAGATCCCTCTTTTTTGCAACTTCACAGCAAAGTCCAACAGTTTGATTACTTTTCTAACAATTTATTGTCCTCTAAATTTATTACAAATGCACAATTTTCTTCTGGTTAACACAGTATATTTATTGTCCTTTCTGCTATCACAAGTGTTCTTCAATAATCTTTCTCAGTCTTTCAATGTCTTTCTCCAGTTTCTCTGTCCCATATATGTTAACTATTACGATACAATCACTCGATGACACATACATACTGACAGGCTGGCCAACTCACTCTCGTAACTAAAAACTAACTGTACAAGATGACTTAAACAACTCACTACTACAACTGAACTACTACTGACTTCAAACTCAACTGTCTGTGTAGTCCTATTTATACTGGAGCCAGTGTCATGTGACCTTTCGAGAACTCTCCATACATACGTATACAATGACTCAGCAACAACTGGAGGAGGCTCTCGACTACTTTCTTTTATGTTTTACTGCTATTATTATGGTCATGTACACACACAACCGCTCACCATATCCAAAGTCACACTGCCCTCCCTCTCATCCATATATTGTTGTACGACCAGTGTCACAATATTGTTAGTATTGTCAGACGTTTATAATAAAGCAAGTTTAGTACAAAGCCACAATTAAAATATAAATTGTGACGGTGAACCATGACCAGAGCTGAAAAAAGTAGGTATGTATTGCATTGAGTATACATACTATTTTGCTTAGTTTTTTAACATGTCTACTTTTTTACCTGTTTGTCCATGTTAGTTTTTTAGTGATTTCAAGGATCATTGAAAAATGTAGCATTTTAAACTATTGTTTATGATGTAAGGCTCTTGATAATGTGCTCCACAGCACTTGCTGGTTAATAGGCTAATTTTGATGTCAGGTTTTGATAGTGTATGTTTTAATTTTGTTGCTCAACAATTTCACTATTCAAAGTAATTTATGTTTACACACCTCACATTCAAGTGGTCCCAAGTTTGAATCTCAATATGGATGATTTACCCACGTAATAGTTTTCCCAGAGTTTTCCCTTTTCTGAAAGGATATAAATGTTGGCTAACTAGGCACTATTGACCTTCCCGTTGAAAATAATAATAATAAAAAAAGTAAAATTTGGTAAGTGAAGAATGCGTGTGCAGTTAACTCCTCACTTGTTTATTTGTAAATCTGATAGTCTTATTTGGGTATTACTATTTATGCCAGAGTTTACATGGGAATCATGTTTGTTTGCTTTTTTTTAAGTGGAGGTTGCTTAGATGGAGCATTGAACTTTTTGTTTACTGTGCTAATCACATTTTTGGCATATTTTTAATTTGGTGCCATATCAAATGCAAATGTTAAGGAGATTCCTGACCATGAATTCTTTATTTCAAGAAGGATTTTTATGCTATAATGTAACTAAAATATGTTTTTACACTTGTTATACAATGCATATTTACAAAAAAAGGTAATAATTATGTAAAGAAACCATATTTTTATAGATTATATTGTTGAAATAATAAATATATCAAGCTACTTTTATCTGTTGTACTTATTAATATTTTAGACCATGTACTGATCTATATAGTGAACCTGCTTGTGTAAGTGTATTATTTGCTGGAACCTGCTTTAAAGGCCTATGACATACAACTGATACTCAGTTATTGAGCAAGAAGAAGGTTTCTGAGCACAATGCAACATAAAGCACTATGTAGATGCTAAAACCATTGTTCTTGACTGAGCCTTGTATTATGCATCTATGAGGATGGATTGAAAAGTAATACACAACAATTTTTTGTGCCCCAGTCTTGCAGCTGGGATTTTGAAATTTCACCAAAATATAGTTTGAACGCTTTGCCACAGATGCTGTTTGTTTTGCCTGTGCAGCTTTAGCAAGAGAATCTTGAACTAGGCAACAAAGATGGAGCACATGTTAGTGTCCTCACCTTGTGAAGAGCAGCAAAGTGTAGTGCTATTTTTGTGGGCTAACGGGTATAACCTGAGTAAAATTTGCAGGGACATATGTGGTGTTTATTGGGATGACTGTATGAACTGTAGCAATGTGCATTCTTTAAGAACGTCTGATAACTTAAATAAGGAAAATTGAAGCTATTAACAGTGAAGCAACAAGATTCTAGTTCTTACTTTAGAACGTCTGATAAAACCTTTGTGAGTTGCCATGTTCTGGACAGCCGGTGAGCTGCTATACCACAGAATTGAGGGGGCAATTTTAAAAGTTAACTGCAGGCCCACATCATAAAGTCCAGATGCAAAAGTGAACTCAGCAGTCTGCAGATGACTATACTCCAACTGAACTGACTTCTATGAATGGGTGCAATGAAACTAGTGTCACAATGGGAAAAATGTGTTGAAGTTGGAAACTATATAGTAAAGTAGCGAAAACATGCTATTTTTTATTATTTATTTATGCCAACAAACTTACTGTTGGTGTTTTTAAACACACAAGCCGTGTGTGGGCAAAGTTTAAGAGGTAGAACTGGAACTTAAAAATTCAATGCCACAACTGGGATTTGAAGGTTATTTAATCCTGGGATATAAAGTACTTACAATAGTAAGTCACCATTGGGGTAATTGTTTCTGATGTGAGACTGCCTTTGTGGTTTACCAGGAGAAATACGAACTGGCTTGAGAATTTAATAGTGGAAGGTCTGTGGTTCAAATCCCAGTTGTGGCATTGAATTTTTAAGTTCCAGTTCTACCTCTTATGCTATTTTTTGTTTTTTTACTTATTAAAACTTTTCAAAAAAAAAATATATATATATATATATTGTGTATTACTTTTCAATCTACCCACATATTGCTAACAGCTATGGTTCATTCATATTAAGTGTCTGATTATTTCCAAAATATGAATGCATGTGTCTGTATTGTGGGGCTAATGCGTCTGCCTCATAACTTGCAGGCATTTAATTTCAAATCTTGGTTGGGGTGACTGATTAGATTTTTCTTAGGGCTTTCCCTTACTCTGACAAGATGAATGTTGGTGATCCAAAGCTTTAGAGACCCTCAGTATAATTTGATCAGCATTGCATCTATTTAATTCATATCAGACGACATTTTAAATTATAGAAAATAAATCACTGATTTATGGTATAGAAACAAAAACTACTTCATTTAGCAAGACGAGTACCTAATGTAGATAATCGATCATGAAAAGAGCATAATTTGAAAGATGTTGCATTAATAACTCTGAAATATAAGAATTTAAAGTGTAACATGACCAAACAGTCATTTTGATAACCTTTGTTTTCACATTCATAATATCTGTGGAGTTACTAATTGGTATATTCGTACTCTACTTAAGAGTGTGACAGAAGTTACATTTATCTGAATCATCTTAGACTGTTTCACTACAGGAATTGGGGAATTCCTAGTATTATTTAAAAATTCACATTTAAATGAAAGGTATGAAAAAATTATGCAAAGGTGATTAAACTTTAATTGCTTCACAATTCCTGCAGAAGAATTCATTCATATTTTTTATCTCATACTTAGTAGGGATGAAATATTATACTTCACCCAAACATTAATATGAAGATTTCACCAAAAATACTTTTTTTAATCTGAAAACTGAAAAGCATTCATGCTACATGATGTGCTTGTATATGTCAAAGAAAATGAACAAAATTATAATACCAGAAGTGAAATACACACATACAACACAAGAAACCGGAACAGAGTGGATGCACCATATCTCAGACTGCAGAAGTCCTCAAGGTACTACAAGTTAAATGGTATAAAAATATTTAATTCACTTCCTTTAGAAACACGCAGTACAAATATTCAAAAATTTAAGGAAAAAATATATAAATGGCTAGCAAAAACTCCTTTCTACAGCACTCAAGAATACTTAGATATAAGTAAACATGACTTGTAAAACATATGTAAATATTACGATCCCTTCAGTGTATATATATCTAGAAATTTTTGTTTGTTTCATTAGTTGTAAGTTACAGACGAAGCCTATTGTAATTATTGTAATTACCTAATGGTGAATAAACTATTATTATTATTACAGTATGTAGGACATCACGACTGCTTAGCAAGTCATCTCTACAGAATAGGTATCTCATCCTCACCATTATGTGTCCTGTGTAACGATACAGCAGAAATGAACGAAGACCACTTGAAGACCTGTGAAGCATTAAGATCACAAGAAACTACAGTTCAAAAGTATTGGAAAGCACGAATGCTAATGGCTTCATTGCCAGATGCAAGGCACTAGAAAACAACAACAGTATGTAGGACTGCTCCAAAACAATTTTCCTAATTATCTTTTTAGATTCTTCAAACAAGAACTTGGAACAAAATATTTTAAATTAATTTTTTAAATTATCTCATCCCTTTTTTATATTTTTTTAAACATAATCATTTTATAGGTAATTTTTCAGTCTTGCTTAGGCATCAAAGTCCAGGACCTGTTTATCACATAGTAGGCTACACCGAATTCTCTAAGTAGCAATATAATTTTAACCCAGTATGGGTTTACCAGTCTTAGGTATTTTATTTCATTGGTGGTGCCAATTAACTACCCAAGTTCTAGTTCTTCAAAAAAATATTTTAAGAAGACTAATTCTAAAACCTAATACACTAAATTTAAAAAGGTATTGCAATCAAATAAAATAGCTGTGTGTGCACAAATAATTTTTGGGCATAGAATCAAGCTCTGGAACAATATATTTTGTTTGAGAATGAATCCTGTTCTGTTTTATGTTCAAGATATCACTCTAGTTTGTTTGCCAGCAAATTATTTTAATTCTGACTTTACTTCTCTGTTTCCAAATAGTCTTAAAAGTAAATATATTTCTAATTATTTTTTGTGGTGTTTTAATGCCCATCCTTACTGCATATATGCCAGAGGTGTTGGACACCTAAATAAATAACATCTGAATATACTATCCTGGCAAGTACGTTGCTATGCTGGGACATACATTCAAACTTCACATTTATTCACACAACATAATTACATTCATTTTTTTCCTTCTATTACATCAAATCTTTCTGATAAAATAACTACACAAAATCTCCAAAATAATAAATAAGTAAGAATAGAAAGAAAAAGAAGAAGGAAAATAGAAATTATAAGATTAGACTACAGGCATAAAAGAAAAACTTAATTACAATTCTAAAGTCTGAATTTTTACTTTCTCTACTATGTAAGTAGAAGTATTGTATTCCATCCAAAAATTTGATCTTGAGATTTCACCGAAAATACGTTTTGAGGCTCCCTGAATCTGGAAAAAGAATTTTTACAAAAAGGCCTGTGTGTGTGTGTCTGTCAGCAGTCTGTAGACAGCGTAACTCAAAAACGAAAAGCCGGTTAAAAACCAAAGTTGGTATTTAAGTTTAATATGCTTCAAGGATGCGACACGAAGACTTTGAAGAAATAGCCCCAACCTAAACCATCCTTTATATGGAAAAATTTTTCGAACATTTTTATTTTCTTGAAAATGGCTCTTAATGATTTTTATTAAAAATGCCATATGTTTAAGATATTTTTATGACAAATGAAATGTGTAGTTTGAATTTTCTAGCTATAACCCATGTAGTCCTGTCTACTCTGGATGACTTTTGAGTAAGTCCTAAACCATAAGAGATAGACCAAATCTTACTATACAAAAAATGTAGATCTCGTTAAAACACACAATCTATGTCCAAATAAATTTTTTTGTAGAGTGAACCATTTCGGTATAATTCCTTGTTATTTGTGTGAGTTTTGAAGAACTTACACTTCTGTCAAATGGAACATCGTTATTCATTTTTATGTTTACCATGCAAAGAGAACAATTTGAAAGCTGTAAAAGATTTGACTAACACTCAAAGTTTACCATATTCCAATATTCTCTTTGTACCTACAAGAAGATAAACAATAAGATAATTTCTGCAAATGGTTATGTCAACTGACATGAAGATATAGTTTGTAAGAATGGTTAGTACTAGAGTAGAGAAAGTCATGTGAGTGCAACACACCAGATTTTTTATCCACACTTACTGGAAATCAACAAAACTTAGTAACTGTTAACCATCTACTATCTACTGGTATTTAACTATATTCACTGCGAAGCAGTATTATGTACCCGAAGAAATATTTTAAAAGCTAACATTAACTTAACTTAATTTCTTTTATGTTATTTTTATTAATTATTACATTGCAAATTTGTAGAGTGTGTTTGGTTATTGTGAATTTCGATATTTAGGCTAAGTTTGTGTAATTGATAGTTATTTTTGTGTTAAAAGCCACTAATGTATATCTATATAAATTTCTTGGCATGTCCGAGGTAATTGTAAGATTAAATATCGAATGCGATAACATGACGTAATTAACGTTATGAAGAAATATTGTCGACAGATAACAGTTTGTTACTCGTAAGATGCGTAGAGTAACTTACTTCTGACAGACCTTCGGTAGTAATAATGGGACATCACGTAGGGTTTCGAAATAATTAATCTATTAAAAGACGTGAAGGAATACTCCGAGCGCCTTTTTCAGACGCGAGGTATGTGGACAATGTTGCGTTGAGGTTGGCCAGGGAATTGACCTGGTTTCCGAATGTAAACAGGTCGAGCACTTTCCCTTTCGTCTGATGTTTTGGCAGGTAACGGTTGTGATTGGCCTACACATGGAAGGAGACGTTGACGAGACGCTTGGTAGCGGTAATGACGCCTGTTTGTTTATGTACTGAACCAGTGAAAGTGACACACACAATCTGTAGTGTCGCCAGCTTGTTTTCGACAAACCGATCTCCGTAGGAAATGGTCAGACAAAGACGTAAGGTACAAAATGTGCTCCAAATACCGTGATCTATCACTGGTTTAAATTAATATAATGACTTCCCTTCCACCCGGTATGAATCCTCTGGATTTTTCTTCTCGGGAGACGTGAAAAGCAGGATCTACAAAACAGCAGCTACTGCCCTTGAATCTTTGAGATTATGCATTTATCTGGCTTCGGAAGAAATACGCAACAATGAGGGTGTTTTTGTTAGAGTGCGACGTAATTGATTAAAAAGGTGTGAGGCTTGCAGGTGCGTAAATGGTGGACATTTTGAACAATATCAATGAAGTGGGTGAACCATTGGGTTCATTGCTTATTCTTTTGCTGTCACCTTAAAAATATATCATTTGGTACACTTTGTAAGAGCCTACAACTGTACCTTTGCGTTTATAAGTCAGAGAGATGGTGTGGTTTATTAAATTATAGCAGTATCAGCTACGAAACAATTTAAGTTTGATGTTTAAGGAAATGATAAACAATATCCGTAGATTGTGAGTTTAGGTTACAGTAGGTATGCCTTACTGGAGAAATCAGATGTACTCTATTCTCTCTATTCCTCTATTCCAGGCAGGCCAGAATCGCCTTCCCGCGCAAACAGTACCGGAGCAGTGTGACGTCATTGGGAATACACGCGAGGCTCGGAATACACGGGACCAAGTGAAATAAGGGTACTTTCACAACATGAAGCACATTGTTAATATCCCAATCCCAGGCCTATCTGTTAAAATAAACAACACAATGCAGTTATCCAGTTTCTATTCCTGGTGGTGGACCTTCTGTAGTACAACGAGTAAAAGTAGAAACCATTGCTCTGTTGCTGCGTGTAAATATGCTTCATATAAAACTACGGATGTAGTTTATCATAAATTTCCTAAGGATGTAACATTACAGCATGAATGGATGTCTCGGTGTAAGAGGGCTGATCCAATTAATGTCAATAATGCAAGAATTTATTCAGTTCATTTCCTTCCCAAAGATTACGAACGGGATTTAAAACACGAGCTTCTAGGATTGGCATTAAGAAGAGAATTAAAAAGCGATGCTGTGCCTTCACAAAGATTCCAAATTGGCATGGAGACTGCTGTGGCAAGTACCAGCAAGGACAATGAGCTGGTAATCAATAAATATGCGTATTCTTATGACAGTATTTCTGTATGTAATTAATTTCGAATTTGTTTTATACATTTGAGAATTAGACATTGTCTAAGTATAATGATAAAGATAATTACGACGATATTTAAATAATAATAATAATAATAATAATAATAATAATAATAATAATAATAATAATAATAATAATAATAATAATAATAATAATAATAATAATAATAATAATAATAATAATAATAATAATAATAATAATAATAATAATAATAACAATATCAGATTATAATTTTTTAATTTATACGACATATGATATTAACATATTTGTTGACTGTTCAACTTTAGATTTCTTTGGGGATAAAGCTGATAAATTAGATAATGCTCTCTTTCGTACCGTCCTGTCTTCACACAGGCGATCTCGTGCTGATATATGTCTTATGACAAGAGGAAAATATTATTGTAGCACGCAGGGCTTGTTATTCCTTTACACTTAATGATATATTCCGTCTATTTTTACAATTATGCGACGTTTTATACTGGGCAATAGCACAAACAAATGCAGTACTTTATCGCGGTAAACCAGTATTCCTGATGACGTAATGAGCGACAGCCAATAGCAGCGCGATTCGCCGGAATGGCCTACCTCTCTATTCTAGTTACCTGCCGTAGCATTATAGTAGTGACGCATGTTTGTTTATGTACTGACCTAGTGAAAGTGAAACCTGCAGTGCTGCCAGCTTGTTTTCAATGAAACTAAAATATTTCCGTCGGAAATGCTCAGAGACAAAAACGTAAGATACAAAATGTGTTCCAAATACCGAGATCTATCACTGGTTTAAATTAATGCAATGACTTCCCTTCCACTCTGTGTATGCTAAAAAGTAAGAAATATGTGCTAAAACAAATAAAATATTTTGAATACTTGAATGGCCGAAATAATATAAATGTACATGGCATTCACCAGACATTACTCTTCGAAGGGATCGTCAAGTACTGTAGAGTTACAGTATACAACCACACGGTTCCTCAAATGTTCCATCCCGAAAGATTAACGATTGTCAGGAAGAAATGTCTTGAATTTCGAAAATGTTCACTTCCCGTCACAAGAAGGAAGTCTAACATAATCATAACATAGAATGTCAGTCACACTCATAACAATGTCTTCCTGTTGCCCATCCAACACCTTTGAAATTTTATGGACTATGTTAAATCCACAATTATTTTCGAGCACTTCCCTGCATGTTCTTTTTACTTTCTATACTACGTATAGTAAGTAGAGGAAGGTATTCCACCCAAAAAATTCTGTGTCGAGATTTCACCGGAAATACATCTTTTGATGCCCCCTGAATAAAAAAGCATTTTAGAGAAAGGTCCATGTGTGTACGTGTGTGTGTCAGTTTGTGGGTAGCATAACTCAAAAACGAAAAGGCGGTTAAAAATCAAGGTTGGAATTTAAGTTTAACGTCTTTCAAGGATGCGAAACGAAGATTTTGAAGAAAACCACTCCACTCTAAACTATCCTTTAAATGGAAAATTTTTAAACAATGTTGATTTTCTTGAAGATGGCTCTAACAGCTTTGATCAAAATGACATATGTTTAAGATATTTTTATGACAAATGAAATGCATATTTTGAATTTTCTGGCTATAACCCATGTAGTCTGTTTACTCCGAATGACTTTTGAATAACTCTAAACCGTAAGGGATAGACCAAATCTTACATACAAAAAATAATGATCTCGCTAAAACACACATCCGTGTCCAAATAAACCTTTGTAACGTGAACCATTTCAGAGATATTCCTTGTTATTTGTGTCGGTTTTGGAAAACTTACGCTTTCGTCAAATGCAACTCTTTGTTTAGTTTTTTATATGTTAACCGTGCAAAGAGGACGGAACTTCAAAGCTTTAAACGATTTGACTATCGCTCAAAGCCTACTGGGTTCTCATATTCCGCTTCTACCTACAGGGAAATAAGCAATACGATAATTTCTGCAAATATTTATCTCAACTAACAGGAAGAAGATTTAGGAATATGAGTTTGTAAGAATGGTTAGTACAAGTGTAGAAGAAGTCACATGAGTACAACACATCAGATTTTTTTAGTTTTGTGCTGCACGACAGTGGCGGCTCGTGGCTCGTAAATTAGAGAGGGCGGTATAATATATTTTCAAAATTAGCACATGGACATCACAGTTAAATCTGAAATTCACCGGAAGATATGTGAAAATAAAATGAATCATGTACTAAATCGAAGAATTGCTATGCATGACCCTCCATCTGGTCATCAATCAGACTTTGAATTTGTTCAATATTCAGCATTGGTCTTGGCGGTCCGAGCTTCTTAAGTTCAAATCGAGACGCAAAACTCGTTACACCCGCACAAAGTACGTTAGTTACACTGTTGATGGTTCTTTATTTCACAGTCTCCGTGAAGATTCACATCATGACCGCTAAAACTGGGTTTGTTTAACTGTTACAACTACTTTCAGACAGTGTTACCAACCCGTGGAATTTGTTCCATATTGTGGGACATTTTGATAAATATTTTTAAGGGAGGGACAAAGGGACTTCTCTGAAGAATGAAAAACTAAGGTGAATATGAGAAATTTAATAATTGCTGCCTATAACATAGTGTAATAATTAGGGCTCGGAAATTCATGCCCTAAAAAACACTGAAATATGCATGCAAATATGCTCTTAAAAACTTGAAAATACGCCAAGAAATATGCACTATTGAATTAAAACAATGCCCCTTCGCAGTAGACAAGGCGAGTTAGTATAAATAATAAATAGGACTCGGAAGTTCATGCCCTAAAAAACACTGAAATATGCATACAAATATGCTCTTAAAAACTTGAAAATATGCCAAGAAATATGCACTATTAAATTAAAACAATGCCCCTTCGCAGTAGACAATGCGAGTTAGTATAAATAATAAATGAAGTTACCTTATTCCTTAGAAGTTGAAGCAGAAGTGGTCTCACCGCTAGTATTAACTGCTAAATTGCAGTTCACAACCAACACTTTGCACAAATTTTCAACTGTAAAACATCGTCTGTTGTCTCGCAAAACACTTTTGTAACGTGAAAAACTTCTCTCCACGTCACAAGATGTTATCGGGGCATATTTAAATGATGTTAACTGCCTCACAGAGAGAGAGAGAGAGAGAGACAGTCAAGTCTCTTGGTGTGGTAGATGGTTTTCTTTCAAGGATGTCTCAAATATCGCACATCTGTTAATAACCAGAATTTTTTGAAATTATATAATTCACTTTCTCTTTCACTTTTTGTCCTATACTACCAGGAACCGAACTTAGATCACATATTGTTTTTTCAAAGACAGTAAGTGATTCATGCAAAGGAGATCCTACAGCTTCCAATGCCATTATGGCTGTTGGTAAGAAAGAAAAATGGGCAGATATGAAACTAAGATCCTCTTTTAACCCAGTGCCTGACAGAATATTTTGCACAGTTTCTATTGATGAAGCATCTTTCGAGTCCAATGAATTAACAACCTCTTCGACTATTTCTATGTGCTCAGCATAATATAAAACTGCATCGACCCATGTTCCCCATCGAGTTAACACTGGTGCAGGAGGAAGTCTGATATTAGGTGCTGTTGATCTAAACAACTTAACTCTTTTAGGAGAGTTAACAAAAATTCTCTTTGTACAGGACACAAATCTATCTACCAATGGGAAAGAATCGCGTATTGTCTCAGAAATGCGATGAAGAGCGTGTGCCAAACAAGTTATATGAATTAAGTAAGGAAAAATACCTTTCAGGGTTTGTCCTGATTTTACCATATAAGGACCTGCATCAGTAACAAATAAAAGTACCCGGTCGTATTTGATTCCACATGGCCATAATAATTTCAAAGAGTCCATCACAAACTGGGTTACAGTTACATTGTCAGTGGCCGACAATTCGCACACATTAAGAAGATAAGGTGTCGTCTTTTGTTCATTATTTAAGGCACCCACGATTATATTAGCAATAGAACGGCGCTCAGAATCAGGGGTTTCATCAACAGACAACCACACAAACTGATCCGCTAATTCATTTTGTATAATTCACAATACGTTATTGTAACAATGTCCTACATAAGTCTTACGCAGTGTACTTTCTTCAGGCACATGTTGTCGAGTGTACTTGACAAGAAAGTTTTTAAATGTCGGATTATTGATTTTGAACAAGGGAATATCAGCAGATAAAAATGCTTGGCAGAGGTCATAGGAAAATTCAGTAACCCTACTTCCTAAACACTCTACTAGCTGTTTTTGAACAGGTTCTTTGTTTGCGAGTTTTCTGATTAAATTCTCCTTATGTTTTGCTGTGTTTATGTGCTGAACTATTTGAAATCTTTTCTCACTCCCTATATTTTTCTCACACGCTCCACAATACAGTACCCTATTATCTATAGATATTAAATCACTCGAAAACTCGTTCTGTAATTTAATTAATCTAGTACTCGAAGTTGGTTTTATTTTCAGCACTTGAAGAGCTTTTTAACATTTTACACGCCTAATTTAATTTGGTGAGAACCAGTTCACAACACTGTTACGTTTGAAGACCATGGCACAACTATTGGAGAGCAGGGAAGTGTTGTGATAATCGTGCTGCTCAAAATATTGACCTGCACTTTATCTTTGTTAATATAAACCTCTCAGATAACGCACTGATTATTCTCTACACACAAACACACAATGAAGCGATGGAAACAGGGGGTTCACTGCATGACAACATGACTCACCTCGCGAGTTGCATCAACATGTGCAATACTACCAATATGAAAAGTATTATACACATGGAAAAAATAATGAAAACCATAAAAATCATTAAAGTATGCAATATAGGGTTAAAATTAAAATTATTTTGTTGTTTAACGACGCTGTCAATTGCCAGGATCACATCAGCGTCGCCGGTGTGCCGGAATTTTGTCCCGCAGGAGTTCTTTTACATGCCAGTAAATCTACTGACATGGATCTGTCGTTTTTAAGCACACTTAAAAACCATCGGTCTGGGCCGGGTTTGAACCCGCGACCTTGGGATCAGTAGGCCAGCGTCTAACCAACTGAGCCACCCAGACCGACTGCAATATAGGGGCTATAATATTGAAATAATATGCATTTATAAAAAATCAACAAAATATGCAGTTATATGCACCATAAAATCGTGTCCAAATAACTGAAAATTCCATAATTCGTGCACATAATGTAAAAGCATACGTTTTTTAACCCCTATGAAAAAACATGCAAAAGTATGAACTTCCTAGCCCTAGTAATAATGGTTATGATACACACAACAGCAAAGATAAATATTTCGTGGAAGTTAAATACACAACACACGCAAACTGTCATTTGTGCAACCAGCAATCAGCACTCTGACTAATAGCACAGTAGGTTTGTTTACACAACAGTAATAGCCATGCACTATTACCTATAGGCGAGATTCGAGTATGTGTTCGGGGAGTAACATTTCCATAAAAGGAAAGCTGTATCTTCTGATAAGAGGGGCAAGCACGTCAATGACATAAGTCCTGATTTTACATTATTTGTATTGCAAGGGCAGTAGTAAATATTGTAGCTGTACACCCTAAACTCCACTACTAATTTATCGCCCTGCACGATGAGTGTTTTTCTTCTTTTTTAAGCTAGCAATCACACATTTTTCTTAACGTGGGACAGTTTATACAGAAAAGGGACCAACATGAATGTAGTACTAATATACTTTCTTGGTATCGTTTTATCGCAAATGTGCAACACTGTATCTTAAATGGTACAGATAAAGCTAATTTAATTCAGAACTAAATTTCATTTATAATCAATTTAAATTAAAAAATTCAATTTAAGAGGAAAGAATGGCGCCATTGTTAGCAAGTCCGACAGTTCCGAGAAAAATTATCGCAGGCGCTTTCCCTCTCCACCCGGGCGCCGATCGGATTGTCATTGCTCTCCATACTCCTCCGCCTGTAGTCAAGACATCCCCGCACGTCCCCTCACCGCTGACATTATCAACAAGATGCGAACATATTCGGAGGGTTAAGCTACAGTCCGAAACTGTATCCGTAATGAAAATATTTACGCTCTTCCGGGTATTAGCGGTGTAAAAACATTTTCCACGAAACAAAATGGGTAAATAGAAACAGGAAGTGTACGAATGTATTTTGGCATGACGTCTGATGTCAGGGATATTTGAAGTAATGTTACCTTTACTTTCTAGGGCGCCGTCCTAGAGTCCTCCATTGCCACCCGCCACTGCTGCAGGATCAAAAAGAAAAGGTCGAGTCCCCCCTCCCCTTTCTTTCCACATCCTGAACTACTTGAACTGCTTCTTCCAAAGACATTCCTACTGATTCCAGTTTATTTATGGAATCACAGAGGAAGCAACGATTTCTTAACACAATGTATTTTAAATTTCGCAATATATTGTTGCACTTGTACTAGGTACTTATCACTCTAGACATGCTTAATCCATTGTGAACTCGAAACTGTCGACATGTAATTTCCCAACACAACTATAGAATGTATAAAGTTTGCGGATTCACAAATGACTAATTGACTATACAGTTTAACAAGTATCGGTGTATATACTAGCAGGATTGTGAAGCGATAACAGCTGCAGTGGAGGAATTCCCTATTATCTTACAGGTTCATGTTGCTTGAGTAATCAGGATGTTTATGTTTTCGTCTAACAGTCTAACTGAAGGGATACTATAGCTGACATATCGGCTCTTCCAATAATGAGTGACAAATATCGACACCCAACCTGCGTAATTGAGCATTAAAGAACTGGATGGTGACTTGTTAAAAATAATTTGCTCCTGCTTTTATGTGATTTATGTGAAAATTAGTTTTGAAATGTTTGTGTAATTTATCTAAATATCCCAAACTATTTATTTAAATTTTAAAAAATCAGGAAATGTGCATTTTTATGTGCAATAAAACTTAAAATATTTGCTCCGGTGTATCCAGGACATTAAAATCAGTTTCAAGTTCATACTAGGACGCAAACAAAATATGTATTTACCTATAAAAATCCGAGCCCTACTGATTAATGGACACAGCGGCTGGGCGGCAAGATATGGCCCTTCATGGGCTGTTGAGCTAGGGGTTTACTTTTTTACTTTGAAATTTATTTGCTTATAGACTTTTACAAGTTTCAAGCATCGTCAAACAATTATAAAAAGTCACAAAACAAAATTACATGTATATACAATATTTACAATTCATCCAACCTGTACAAGCATTTCTGAATTAAGAAATGATTAATGATTAATGGACTAGGTGCTTTCCGCATGATTGAAATGGAGCGGGAAAAAAAAAGCGGTCTCAATAAGCTGATTTTGGAATGGAAGATTCTTGATTTATTACCCATAGTGCACACAAATACATTAACAGGTACATTTTTGCGGAATACAACAATTAGTTGGTATGTCTAAAGTGTTCTGACCACAGTGTTGTGATCACAGGTTGTGACGTTGGCAACATGGCGATCTAATGTGGAAGGAAGAGATTAAAATAAGAAATAACTGTAGTGATGCGTAAAAGATGGCTACAATCGAGGACGACGAGTTTTTAGATGAAGAAACAACAGACGATATATTTATTAGCTTTCCTCCAGAAGTTCAAAATGCAATAGAACAGGTAAATAATCATCTGAAGTTGGGCATGTCAACATAACCTCAATGTGTCAAACAGTTTGTTTACTATATTTAAGCCCAAACTGAAACAACTTTTCGAAACTAACTGGGACACCGAAAAATAAGAAAAAAAGTAAATAAATATATGAAACACTGTGTCGTTTAAATGTTGCTGACACCTGCAGCATTGTTGATGTGTTGTAAGGATAGGGTTTTTTTTTTTTTTTTTTTTTTTTTTTTTTTTTTTTTTTTTTTTTTTTTGACATAGCTATCACAAATTGAAATAAGCATAACCTTGTCAGATGTTCCGTGTATCCTGGTTGTGTCAGAAGTATTACCAATAACTTGATAATACCAGGAAAGGTGTAGCATGTGCTTAAAGGGAGACACATTGTCAAACGAACTTGATTGTATCATGTGCTTATTTTATTTATTTACACACTATTTATTTCAACCTGTCATGCATCCTTGTTTGTTCTGGCCATTTTCAGGTTATTTAGCATATATTCTTATTACTAGAGGAGAAATACATTATCTTCGCTTTTTATTTGTCTTTGCCATTTCACCTTGAGTATCCATAAGAATTATCCTAAATTTATTAATCTCTTTAAAAATCATATTTAATCCTATTTTATTTGTGGCTAAACATTTCTTTTTTATCAACTCATTTGTCCATCCCTTTGTCCCTTTGCAATCAGAAATTATATGAATTATATGAATGATTTTCTCCTTACCTGCAAATTGGACAAAGCCTGTATGTTACATCTCCTTTAATCTTTTAAACTCCAAACTAGCTTAAACCAGGAAACCCCTGATCTCTCGTTCCTATTACAAATTTTAATAAATACCTCCTTTTCTACACTTCCTTTAACTTTGTTATATAATTGCAATTACCTTTTTTCTCTGATTTGATAAAATAGAGCATGCCTATGCATATCCTCCAATCATGTTTTTATTTCCTTCGACTGCTGAAATTGAAGGTAGCAGGTCTGCAAAACATATACATTACATAATTAAAAGTAAATGAAGCTCAAAAGTGGTTAATTTCAACATTAAACATACCTACTCTTTCATAATAATTTTGCTTCGCTGTTTACCACTTCCAGCCAGTTTAATTAATTATAACCTTAGTCGTTAGTTTGAACCAAAATGCTTCTCTTATCATCCTGTCATATGCTGTTTCGATGAAGATTGTGTACAATTTGCTCCTTTTCCTTGCTAGATATTTGCTTATTAATGTATCAATCACCAGTGTGATTAATTATAAATTCAGCTAGTCTGGCACTTGTTTTAAAACCATACAGTGTTCCCTCCTGTCTTTATTGTGCTTTCTCATACAGTTGATTCTTTTTACATTTTAATATACTTTTGGTAAATTTAATTTACTTTATGTGCATATAGTACAGGGTCTTCTCTGCATGGTAGATCAGGTGTCTGCTGTCTTATTGGCCCATGTTCACAGTTTCCTGTGCCTTATAATTTGGTAGATGCTCTAATCCTATAGGTAGGAGAGAGCTGTGGTACTTGTTTTCTGTGTGAGCAGACATTCCCATACTGCATGCTCAGGTGTTTCCTTCACTCTGCATCTGCAGGAGTCTTGGTCATTGAGTTGGAATCAGTGGAGGTATAAAGCATATGGACCATGACGTGTCAGGTAGTGGATTAATCCGTGTGCCTGTTGCTTGTGCTTCATTTTGAGATGTTCTTGTAAGTGTGGGAGAAATCATATACTCGCCCAGTTGTGCTTGCATCCCACTCCTACTGCCGCTCAGAGACAAGGTGTCCTTTGATTTCCAGTTCATCTCTCACTGGGGCACAGTTAGCTATGCTGCTCTAACAGCATTGTTTTTTCTCAACTACTAGCATGCCGCTCTGCGACGTACTTCTAGGTCCAGTGGTAACAGTCCTTATGTTACGGGTAGGGCATCAGTCGGAGTGGTGAAAAATGCACCTGTTAATTGTAGTAGGCATTTCCTCTGGGTCTTTTTAATCACTTGTGTCGCAGATGAGAGATACATTCTATGTGCCCAGGTGCTGGCACTATGTGTCACTATAGAATACATTAGAGTATTTTTTAATTACTTCATGGTATGATAGGGTTATTGTGCAATGATTTCTACCAAGCCTGGAGACTTTGATCATGATGTTGTGAGCTTACTGTGTTATGTATGCGATATGTGCTAAGGATAGGAGACCTTCATCCAGGGTAATGTGGCAGTCACCCATCCAAAGGAAAGGATCCTGTCTGAGGCATTCTTTTAAGAGTATGTATTTTGTTTTGGAGGCACAGATAGATAATTCTATGTTTCGACATTCCTGGTTGAGAAGAGTGAGTATCTCAGCACTTGTTTCTTCCAGTTCACACCATGAATTTCCACAAATAATTAACTTTATGTTGTCAGCAAATGCAGCATGCTGAAGTATTTGTTCCTGGGCTTCCAGTTTTCTGAGAATGGGTTCAAATCTGGTGTCCCAGAGCATAGGCCCACACACTGATCCTTGTGGGCACCCCTTGGTTAGGTGCATGATTAGTACAATGTTGTTGTTAGCTAATGCTGGATTCTTGACAATGAAGTCGTTAATCCTCTTGCTCTCCAATATTTTTCACTGATGGATGGGGTGCTAGAAGTGGCCAGGCATATTTGAAGGTGGTCTCGGTCCATTTCCTCTTGCAGATCACATAGAGGACAGAGTGGTGAAGAATATATCTCAATTCTAATTCAATGTAGCAACTGATGTATTGCACTTCTCTGTTCCGGCAGTAGTCCGGGAGGCTCCAGTTGGTCAGGCAATGCATGTTTCACAATTATGCGTAAAGAACAGACCACCATAAATTGTTGAAGGCTCCCTCCGTGCATGACCTTCCTTTTCCAAACCCAAATTGGGTTGTAAGTAGACCCATGCTCTCGCTGGTTGACTATAGTCTCTTGCACAGCAGGGTTTCTCAGATTTTGGAAAAAGCACTGAGAAGTGTGATTGGTTTGTATGAATATGGCTCCTTAGCATCTTGTTCTGGCCCTTTCTTTAGTACAGTGAGCTTAGAATGTTGCCACTTAGTGGGAATCCTTCCTTGTCTAAGAGCCTTGTTTAGGATGTGGCAAAGATTTGATGTAATGGAATTACAGAGTTTGCAGAATTTCATTTGTAGTTTTATCCAGGTCAGGGGCTTGGCATGCTTTTAGGTGGTAGATGGTTTTGGTAACTTCTGCTATAGAAAATGGTTCCACGTCTTCCTCATGGGTGTATTCTTGTCTGTTTGCTGCTCTTATTTGATTGTGAACTGGAAGATCATCAGTCTCCATGTCCTGGGGTATCAGGTTGTCTAACAGAAGTTCAGCCATGTCTTATGAGATTGTGGTCACTGTACCATCGGGCTTAGTGAGGGTAGCTGTGGGAAGACAGGTGAACTTCTCCCTGATCATTCTTTATGAGACTCTCCAGGGGTTCCTCTGCAAGCAATCCTCCATGAAAGTTTGCCAGTTATCATTCCTGGTTTTTGCAAGCAAGGCAGCATACTTTTCCTTTCTCCTGTGGCAGATTATTAGCCTAACCTCACACTCTATTGGTGTTTGTGATTTTTGGTTAGTCTTTCTTGTCTGGCGCATGTTGTGCTGGAATCATTGGAGTTTTTCATTCCATATCTCGCTGGTTTTGATCAATCGCTCTCACAGGACATGGGAAGGAACGTTGCATGCTTACCTGCTGTCAAGGCCTGGGCAGTTTGGTCTATGTCATCTACTTCGCCTATCAAAGGAGGGAGAACAAAACATTCCTATAGTTTTTTCCAATTGGTCCTGTGGTAATTGTATCTCCAATTTGTTGCCACTTTGGCAGCCCTGGATGATCTGTACCTATCCACTTGAAAGACTTGAAAGTAAATGACAATATGATCACTTTCAGACTGCCATGACCCTCTATTTTTGGATTAGGAGAGGAACCTGGCAGTTGGTGATAGTGATACCTATGTTGGCTGTCACTCCCACTTTCCCTACGTAAGTAGGGGATTTCCTATTTGTTCACTACTTCTAGTTGAAGTTCTGCCAAGAGATCCTCCAACAGACACTTCTGTCATCCGTTGAGTCATAATGCCACAGTGGGGATTTGGAATTGGCATTGAGAGTGGTGGTAATGGGTGTCCCAGAGCTTGTCATTTGAATGGTATGAAGGCATCTCAGATAAGGTTGTGCATTATGGCTGTGTTGAAAGTAGCTGTTGATGAGGAGGAGATTGAGCTCTTTGTAACGAATTTCCACACAGTTGACATGACTATTAGTGTGTTGTTGAATGAGGATAACTGTTGCAGCCATGATCCTCTGCTGTGCCATTATGCAGGATGACATTATTGGCAAGTATGGAATAATATGAGTATATGGCTCCTGAATGCAGAGGATGTCAATGTGCCAATCCTCTGTCAGTTTTCTTATTTCTTACATGACCAGTCTCCTCCTTGCTGCATTGATCTGAAGAGTATTTATGTGGGTTTTTCCCATCTGCTTGTTGTGCTCAAGACTAGTGTCACTATTACTGTCCATAGCCTGTTTTGAGAATGACTCACTGGAGCAGTGTCTTGTAGATGCCACAATTCTGACTATTAGCATTCTTGTATTCATCTTTGTTACTTCTGGTGCAGGCAATACGGGTGGCCCGGTGATCATTCTTGCTGCAGTCATGCCTCAGATGAGCTTCCTTGCTGCATACTTGTTTGCACACCGGGCATTACTTAGTAATGTGTCCTAGATCCTGACATTGATGGCATCTGGGTACCACCAAGAAGCCTTTAGCAGCATGCAAAGAGAAGTCCCTTCTGCAGAATATGTTTGTGCATTCCTGGGTTACCTCTGCAACATGGTGGATTGTCAGCTCATTCCTTGATCTAGTTTGGAATGTTGGTTGAAATTGTTCACTGAACTCTGCTTCTTGCATCTGGTCATTGAAGTTCAGTATATAGACGTATTCCTGAAGCTGCTCCTGCGTCATCCATATGGAAACATCATAGGGTGTAATTCTTGGTATCCTCTTTTATGGGTGTTCAACTGCTGCCATCTCAATCAGCTTCTGGTGTTTTTCTAGATGTTGCATGTTGTTCTGTCCTTCGGTTTTGATCTCAATATGTTTTGCACTGGCTGGCTGAATAGGTATGATGCGGATATTGTCCCTGGCAATGATTTTCTTCAGTTGTGCTGGAGTAGTATCTGTCTTTGAGGAGAAGCAAACGGTGACACTGTGATGCTCAATGATCTTCTGGATCCTCATCTCCTTCTGCCTTCACATAGAAGCACCGGTGGCCACTATGGTAGAGTATGATGCTCCAATTGGTGGTCCTGGCTTAAGGTGGCTAGTGGAGCAATATCTGCAACTATGGTGGCTTTCTTCCTCAGTAACTCAACCTGATTCTGTAGCTTCTCAATCCTCTCTTTAACCTCAGCAGCTGATGTGGTAGCTGTTGCAGCAGCAATGCTCTCCCATCGTAAGCGTTGGTTCTCTATCTATATTTTCCAGATCCGTCCTTCCTAGAGTTGGAGATGGCCAGTAACCTTGTAGAAAGCAGTCCAGAGTGCAGCCTAATGAGATGTGGATGGTTGATCACACTGTTGTATGATCTCCTCTAACTCAAGGAGACACACTCTCGCTTCTGATATGGCTTCCATGTCCTGCCTCATATCTACAGTTGTGTTGTGTTGCTTATTTCTCTCAGTTTGTTCCTAATAATTTATATTCGTATTATTTTCTTCTGTGTCTCCATGTTTTGGGGATCTAGATATGCTTCCACTGACTTCTTATCTCTTCTCTTCCCTCTGCCCATCATTGCTTGGGATTGAGGAACAAGGATCCAGGAACAGTCTGGCACATAACGCAAGGTTTTGTGCACCCAAATCACAGTTCACTTAAGCAGGGATTAATTGCCAGACTAAGTCACATAATGTATATATTATCACTTATAGATGATAAATTTCATATATTGGTCATTAAAATATTCCAAATTCACAAATATGTTATAGATTACACTGGTTGTCAAATAAACAAACAAGCTCTTCTGCTGGATTCACAGATTTACATTAAAATATGCACAATTCATGTAAAATACTGATCCATGAACAATTTCACAATTAGATATACATAAGTATGTTTCAACTTGTAATCCACTTGAAATAAACAAAGAAACTATATTCAGTGTTTGAGGCCAAAATGTTCAGAACATTTCATGAACAGAACATATAGCAATACATGGCCTTCTAGTCTTTTTTTTCACCAACATGGTATCAACCGTTTTTCTATCTCTTCTAAAGCCAGCTTGGAATGGAGATAGTCTGTTATTAGCCTCCACCCACTCTTGTATTCTTTCTGCCAAATAAACTACAAAACTTGACCCATACTCAATAGTAAAGCTATCCCCCTATAATTACTTGGATTTGTCTCATTGCCTTTCTCTTTTTAAATGGGAAACATAGTTACTCTATGCTAGCAATGTCAACCCAAGTGCAACTTCGTGACCTTGGCAGTAGTAATGGACATGAAGCGAGACAGACTGTGGTATACACTTATTTCTTCTTGTTTAGTTTAAAAGTATTTATTTACATTGATTTGTTATAAGTAGGTTTTAATATGAATTACAACAGTAAACTAATTATTTGAAAACAGATTAATACTCTGAACACAAAACATTAAAACCACAAAAGATAACGGAATATTTATATAAATTTTAACTTTACAATTCAAAAAGAAACAAACTGCTCCTGTAGCATAAAATAAAAATAGCTCCACATTAAAACCTCTACTTCTGGTCACACTTTGAACTTAATTATGCATTTATTATGCTCAGTTTATTCTTTTCCCCCAACATTTTAACATTTGGGGAAACATTAGTTAATGAAGCCAGTCTTAAGGCAAATGTAAGATTATCATCAGACAATTTGCTTCATCAAGTTCATTAAAGAAAAAAAATTTTGCAGATGTATGTACTGCCAAACGTACACATAATTTCTGCAGCAAATTTATGAAATTCGGGGTATGTTTGTGGATCAAGGCCTTGATAAAAACTGGCAATATTATCGCTATATGCCTTTTTTTAAATATGAATCACAGCATAAATCTGTAAGTTCTAGTTAAAGTTCAACTGCAACATTCTCGGTATCAGTAGAATACATTAAGGAAAAGAGATCCAGTTTATATTTGAGAGCTTTCAAATCTGAAAATCCCCCCATGCATGATCCTGGGTATTCTATCCTCAGCCATTCTTTCTATATATTCCTTCCAACTGTTCTGATTTTCTTCAATTTTGTCATTTAAATAAAAAATCTGTAGTTCTTCACGTATATCTACATGTCTTATTAGATCTCTTCTTGTACAGACTTCAACGCTGCGCAGAAATCCTGTCCTGTACTGTCCTTATTAATTTCTATGCTTATATTAGCAGACTTCAAATATGGAAGTGGCTTTGCTTTTTCCATGGTATGGACATTGTACAGTCCGGATTAACACTGTTCCAGAGCAAGTAGGTGCTGCTATTATGGGGAGCATGGGTCTGCTAAGCTCCAAAGCATGCGCTTGCGCTCAAGTGCACTGTTTGACATCACTTCTCTATGTCATACCCTATACTCTTTTTCTTTCTTTTATCATATTGATCGGTGTAGTTGAAAAAAATCTTTCCTGATCCTCATGCCAAGTTTTTAGAAATTCTTTGGGCAATCTATCAATTTCTACCGCTTTATTTATTTTAAATTTCTGAACTTGAATCAGTACCTCATCTGCATTAAATGACCTCAATTTCTATTGCTTTATTTCTTTCAAATTTCTGAACTTGAACCTATACCCCATCTGCATCAAATGGCCTATCCTGTACTTCCATATAGTAATTAAGTAATTCCAGTTTCCAGTTACCTGTATCCTCCCTCTCCCATTCAAACAAGCTCTGAAAAGCCATTTGTTTGAACTAATAAAATTTCATTTTCTGTTCATTGATTGGTGTTCAGGCATTTTACTGTTTTGAAGTGAATAGACAGAATATTATGCAAATATTTCACTGTATGGTGATGGTGTAAAATATATCCAACAAATATCTTTAGGTTTCAGGAAGTGCAGGGCTTTTATTTTCATTATAAAATGGAATTCATTTTGATATTTTTCCTGTTGTGTTAAAATAAATGAATTTACTGAGAAAGGAGGATGAAATGAGCCTTTAATTATGCAATTGATAATTTGTTTTCTTTTCAGGTTCTTCCTAGTAATGATCCTCTTGATCAACCAGATTTTAATGCTGTAGACTATATAAACACACTCTTCCCGACAGAGCAATCTCTCTCTAACATCGATGATGTAGTCAATAATATGGAATGCAAAATACGAACGATAGATGATGAAATAAGAACAGTGGTGCGAGGACAGACAAATGTTGGCCAAGTAAGTCAGAAAGCTAATAATGGGCTTTGAGGAGGCATTCTAGTCTGTATGACTACCATAATGTGCTCTTTATATTATTATAATACACGAGATTTAACTTGGCACTTTCTGCACTATCCTCGTCTAGCATGGGCTGTGATTTACTTTCCTTGAAATTGTCTACCTAATACCTGCGGTGTTATGAGGGTATTGTAACTCAGTGGTATTGTAACTCTTGAAGTATCTGTTGTCAATGTGACAATGAAGAAGGATCACCCACCATTGTGTCTACCCTGCCTGGCTTGCCATAAAAGAGGAGGTGCTTAGAGTTGGAGATTACCTATTTCTTTCTCTTTCTAAAGAGTAGGTGCCAAGTTAAATCTCGTCCAGTATAACCGTGTAAGATTTCATTTTAATACTTCAACTAGCAATTCACCATAGTTTTTAAATCCTTGGGCCAGCCATTTAGATCACCCTAGTTTTTTGTGTTAATGCTTTTATATATGCAAAGCTAGTTTCTAAATTAAAAACCCTAGAAAATTTCTTCTTTACCTGATTGCCCTCTCCTTAAGTAGGACTTATACCCCCTAGGACTTACAAGCCTGTGCCTAAGGTCAGGTGCCTGTCGGGGAGCAGAGGAAGCTATAGACCAGATAGAGTGAAGACCTGGAAGTGGGTGATCTGCCAAGCACCAGGTATGAGAGCGAGGAAGAGGATGATATGAAATGCAAGTGAAATTGATGATTGGAAAGGTGATGATGGAGCAATTGGTGGAATGAGTGGTGGGGGAAACTGGAGAACTCAGAGAAAACCCGCCCAGATGCCACTTCGTCCACCAGGAATACCGCATGTGGATCCCTGGGATTGAACCCGGGCTACCTAGGTGGTAGGCAAAACGCTCTAACCACTTAGCCATGACTCTGCCATACCCTAGAAAATTAAACATTGTATTCTAAAAGAAGAATCCATTTTCCTGCCATTAGTACTTTTATGACTGTATTAGCATGGAAACAGACATGGATAAGGGGGTTTAATTTTTGTATGTACATGTTTATATAAACTCCTAGCTACAAAAACATCAAATTCATAGTTAAAAGAATCCATTTGCCAGCAATTTTCATCTTTAGGTTGTGCATTAAAAGCATAGAAACATGTTAAAAAAAATCTGGAGTGTCATGTTCACATACTTTCTCTACTCTATAATTTATTAATGGTGTGCAAACTATTCTAATCAAAGCTTATTTTTATCTATTTAATTTGAATCAAGTTAAACTTTGCAAAAATAGCAAGTTGCACATTTCATTATAGATACAATGATAATAGTGATAGTAAGATGGTAAAGAACTGGATACTATATGTTGGCTTTAAAATTCCATACTCTTTCTGTTACAAGAAACAATTGAAAATCCACAAGGTTTTTAAAGGATGATAGCATATTGAACAATTCAAACCATTAATAATGGATATTTCAAAAATGAGTTATGGACTAACAAATGTTATTTGGAATATATTATGTGTTTTAAAGAAACATTGAAAATGAGCTTTTATTTATGGACCATATTTAACTTCTATGGTTCTCAGTGTCCCATTCTATGGTTCTCTATGGTTGTATATTGGTCATGAAAGACTGCTTTATTTTGCTCAGTCTCTTTATCAGGCTTGAGTTTCTTTACGTGCCTTAAATCTACAATATGGAACCACTGGTTTCAGAAAAAAATCACCCATGATCTCAGGAACCAGAGGCTAGCATGCTATTCCTGAACATGGATAATAATCATTTCTTTTGTAGTTAAGTTTTCATATCTCAATGGAGATTAATTGCTGTTCTTTCACATTACACATATATAGGACAAGATTGGAAGGGTAGAATCAAACTCAAAAATTCAATACCATAGCTGGAATTTGAACTATGGAACTGGTCTCCATCCAATTGCTTTTACCAACTGAGTTGCCATGGTAACATGCTGGCATGACATTAAATTTTCCGACTAACTCACATTTTTTCTTGGTAAATCCAGTGACGGCTTGTGGTCGGGAAATTAAGTGAAGAGCTAGTGGGAAAGAAAAGTATACCTATATTTATAGAACTTATTTTAATAATTGTGTGGACCTATTTCTTGTACATCAAATAAATCTTTTGGTCTTAAGGCTGTAAACTTGTCTGTGATGTCTTTGTGGAATGGCTGCATTTTTATTAACTGCACTAGAAGTTTTCTCTGAATTGAAATGTTTGCTAAAGAAGAAAGTCTCTCTTCTGACATTGCATTCCTCAGGTATGTTTTTATATGCTTTAGGCGAGAAAAGCTTTGTTCCACGGATGCTGTAGTAGAAAAGATTGACAGAATAAGGGAGAACAGTGTAAAAGTATCTATAAAAATGTCCTTATCCACATGAAGCATTTCTAACATCTTTCTAGTGGGAATATTTCTGTATTTCTCATTGGCATACACATTAGAAAGTTCATTTCTTAAATGTTGTATCTTAGGGAATACAGGCCTAAAGAAATTTTGTAAGTTTTCAAGTGCACTTGAAGTAAAACATGCGTGGTACTCCTTGAATTTTGTGGTATCGGCAGGCAAACAAATTGAATTTTTTTCACAATTATGAAATCTGTCATTCATTTCCATCAAAACATGATACAGAATTTTGTAATACAAGGCTCGACACATTCGAACATGTTCATTCTGAGAAAGGGAACAGTACTTTTGTGAGAGGCACGTATACACGGAATTGAAAAATACTGTTCATTCCTCTTGTTTCTTAGTACATCACAAGTGATCATCAGTTTTGATATGCAATAGTTTACATCCAGTAACCTGTTCTGCAAAACATTGCACAATATATCTGTCAAATAAAATATATCATGAAGCACTACTGCCAGAAATGCCAATTTAAAATTCTTAATGTGGTTCAGAAAGCCTCTGGCAAGCAGAATGGAATTATCATCAGGCTGTACATAGCAAACTATGGCTCCAAAACTTCTTTCAACTTTTGCCAATTATCCACAATTACATGCAACAATTTTGAGTTGGAGTTCCAGCGGACAGATGGAATCCGTGGTCCTGATACAGATGTAATTGTATGGGTTCTCTTTGCTGAGTGATGGAAGAAGCTGGTAATCGAAGAAGAAAATATTGTATTTTTTGCAACCTTGTTGCAAGACTAATTAGACGATGTGCAAAACAGTGTACAAATACTGCAAAAGGAGCTTTTTCCTTAATTTTTTCTGGTGTCTATTTAAATCGCCAGACATCATGCTTGCACCATCATAACACTACCCTACTAATTTATGCTTGTAGCCAAATGGTTTCAAGATGTTTTCCAATAAAATAAACAGCATTTCTGATGTTCTGTTGGAACTTACATTGTAGAAATCTAACGCTCCACAACAGATCCTTCAGCATACGTACCTCACTATTACGGAATACAGACACCTGTGTAATATCTATCATATCACTTACCTGGATAGGAAAAAAGTCAGCAGTTTCCAATTCAGTTTTTACGAATGCATTGATGTAGTCTGAAATGTATACTTTTTGATTCACCACTAGACACACTTTTTGTCTTGAAACATTAGTTCTGTATTTATATGACTCCTAGATACCAGCAAGTCAACAGTTTCTTAAAATTTCCACGTTTAATTGCACTTACTGCTTTATTGTGACCGCAGAATGCTAATTCTTGCTAATGCATCAATGACTAATTGCAGAGGAAGCCTGTTCAAATGTACATTTTCAGTGTTTAAGTTATGGAACTACAAACTTTGATGGAGAAATTGAAGCAATTCGAATGGCCCTACAAAATCTTTTGTACAGAATTTCACATTTTCAGCAAGCAGTTATTCTCTCAGATTCCAGGGCAGCAATTATAGCAATTACTTCCAAGTTGTCACCAAAAAACCAAACAATTATAGAATGTTGGAAAATCCTTACCCATCTAACAGCACTTCAAAAACACCTAGTCTTCCAATGGATACCAGCTCACTGTGGACTGAGTGGTAATGAGAAAGCTGATTTTCTTGCAAAAAAGGGTACCGGCAATGTGCAGAAATCAATAGTTAATCTACCATTTTATGCAGCTAAAAGATTAGTCAACTCTGAATTCAAAAAAATTATTGAAAAATATTACTATGAAAAATCAAAAAATAAAAGATGGGAACTACCAAACATTCAAACAGTAATTCCTGAGTATCCTTGAAAAACAGCAGTTGTAACCTTCAGGTTGATTACAGGACATGATTGTCTGGCAAAACATTTAAACAGAATTGGGATATATTCTTCACCACTCTGTCCTCTATGTGATCTGCAAGAGGAAATGGATCGAGACCACCTTCAAATATGCCCGGCCACTTCTAATGCCCCATCCATCAGTGAAAAATATTGGAGAGCAAGAGGATTAATGACTTCATTGTCAGAAATCCAGCATTAGCTAACAACAACAACATTTTCAGTGAACTGCACAGTATGTCTAGCATTCTCCTTTAAACTAAAAACTAAACCCCTAGTGCAACAGCCTATCAAGGGCCAAGGCTTGTCGCCCAGCCACTGCATCCCCCACCTCTGCCCACTACAGGCGTCATTGGTGGGGTGCAGTACTGGAGGGTGGGACATGGTCAGCGCCCCGAGCCCTCCCGGCCAGTTATATGGCCTTCTCCATCAAGTACCTCCTCAATTGGTCCTCCCGAGACCTAAAGAGGCTGAGTGTACCCCTTGCCAGACCTCCCAGAGGGGATAAAATACCCATGCTGTTACCGGGGATCGAACCCGGGTCCTCCACGCCAGAGGCAAGCGTGCTACCAACTGTGCTATGGAGACGGTCAGCATTCTCCTTTAGTGCATCTAAAATTGTATTTCGACTTCTTTCAAAAGTTTTCAAATTAACCTGGGATTTTAAATGCTCTGCCGAAACCATGTGTTTGTGTAATGATTGTATTATATTCAACAAAGCAGCAAATCCTTCCCTATTCCAAACATTGATTTTATTACTAAAAATCAAGCATGGCTAACAAAACAATTTCTGCAGAGTTAGGGAGGAGCACAAACATGGACATTCCACAAACCACGATTGAAACTAAGATTTTATCATTTTACAGAATGTTTCACTTCTTTTGTACCATATATTTGTAGAGATTCAGTAGGGCACCCACAATTTAAAACTTCCTTTTTATCTTTGTCTTTCCACCATGAAAATGGTGTTTCTAATAAAATACACGCTGTATCATAAGCAGGATTCATATTTAAAACATTATGCCACTAAACACAAACAATAGACTACTCCATGTGTATCACAGCTAGGGAGTAGTGTGGAGAAACGTTCCATCTACTTCAATTAATATCTCCTCCACAAACAAACTTAAGTAGGTGACATCACGGTTGCTATAGCAACCATGCAGTAAGCTCGGCCCCTCGGAGGTAGAGGAATGAGAAGGAAGATCCACTTCACTTCTCATGAGTCCGCTTGGTCAGAATCGTGCACTTGCTTCTACAGCAGAGTACTGCACAATACAAAAATAAGAAAATAGGTAGTAAAGCGCACATACCTGTTAAGATAAATATATTTTAAAACTAAGTGTGGTAAGATACAAATATTGGTGAAGTGCTATTTCACCTGCTACCCCTGAATAGCCAATCCTGGGTAAACCACAAGGGGATCTCAAATTATATGAGATTACATATCCTAAGGGAAACTTATCATGGCTTCGTAGTGTAACCAACTGAGAGGTCAATCAATGGAAATTAATTACTCTTTCATACTAGCCATGTGTATGACAAGATTGGTAAGGTAGAATCGAACCAAAAATTCAATGCCATAACCAGAATTTGAATCACTGATCTTCCAGTCTCTATCCAGTTGCATTGCCAACTGAACTACAGTGGCAACATGCTTGCATAAGCTGCCAACTGACTCCCATTAAATCACAAAATCTCAACTTCATATGAGGTAATTTACTCTAACGGCAACTTACAATGCTGTAAGTACTTGAAGTCCCAGGCTTCATAGCTTAACAAAGAATTAGGTGAGTAAATGGAATTTCAATGCTATTATACAGTGACCTGCTCTTAAAAGATTTGATTATCACTCATGGCTTACTATAGTCCTCTAATCCCTTGTACCTACAAAGAAATATGCAATAAGGCAACTTGCAAATGTTTCTCTTGAATAACATGAAGCAAACAGAGTAATAAGCATTTATAAGAATGGATTATATTCAAGAGCAAATAGAGAAAGTCATATGAGTGTAACACATCAGATTTTTTTTATTAAAAATGTAGAGTTGTTTAAAAGGGACATAAATTTTGCATTTTGCATGAAGTAACTTTTTGTGATAATAGTTATTTTTGAAATATTTTGGTCCATGTATGTTCTCAAATTGAAATCTGGGAGTGTGTGCAATCAGTGCATTTGAGCTATTTTTTTTTTAATTTGGTGAGCTTGTAATGCAGACTCGGTTTGGCTAATAGGAGAGATTTATATATCAAACTTTTGAAATGTAAAATGAATATCAAAACTTCAAAACTTTAGGGATAAGTCACATTGGATAATGCATATTTTTGTTTAGTAGAAATGCTTAATCCCTGTTCTTCCTACATATGGCACCACAGTTGGTGGACCTTAATGATGCACACAATAAAATGATATTTGAGAAAGAAACGTTCCAGATCTCAGTTTGAGGTAAACCTGGAAAAATCCTCAAGTAGAATGATTGTGGTGGGATTTTAACTGTGGATCTCTTGTTCACAAGTTGTGCCTTAATAACTTCAGTCACTCATGTCGATGACCTTGTTGAATGGCCTTGCAAGATTGTCTCATAGATGGATGTAAGATCGGGCTTTTGAACTATGCTACTACTAAAAGAGCAAAAAAACAAACCTCCAAACGGGCTGCACAGTGCATTTGCCTTGTGGACTTTATGTTTTAAGTTACCCTAGAGATAGAAATCGCAGTGAGTTAGGTTGGGGGATCGCAACTCTCTACTAATAATTATATAGGACACGCATATATAGGCATCAACTGTTGACTCGAAAAAAATTGGCCCTATAACTCAGACCCCTTCATGATGAAAAATTTGGTGTATGTTGCGCCATTAGCGGAGAAAGGTTTCTCAGGGCTCCAATAAGCGATTTCTAACTTTGTGGTAACTTAAAACATAAAGTGCACAAGACAAATGCACATAGAAGAATTAAAACAAAATATCCACCAGGAAATTGCCAGCATTTCTCAATGTGAATTACAAGAAATAATGGATAGTGTCCTAAAGAGATGCCAAAAACATGGACAGTGGTGACCAGTTTTAGCATCTTTCATAAAGTTGGTCAGTAAATCCCTTAAAAGTAGTTTTAAAAATATTGTATGGTTTCATCCATGCCTTTCTGTGATAGCAGCAGACGACAATGAGTGCTAAGGATGCTGACAAGTAAAACCCTATACATCCTGTTCGTAGGCTGGTTGCTCACCCAGTAGTTACACATTGTTTTATGTGTTAGAGATAAGGTGTACTGAGGTATAACACATGAAGAAAGCAGATGTAATACCAGTAATAGGAAAGGTAATATTTGGAGTAATTTTATTTTTTTTATTTTTCATAAATAGCAATAGCATTTAGAACTATTCCATTAGTTAAGATTTTGAGTGTGCATTGTTTAAGAAGAGGAATTGAAACATTGCTTTACAGGATGGAAGAACAGCACTGGAAGAGGCCCAGAAAATGATTCGACAGCTGTTTGTGCATATTGCAGATATAAAATCAAAAGCGGAGCAGTCAGAGGAGATGGTGAAGGAAATAACTCGTGATATCAAACAGTTGGATTGTGCTAAACGAAATCTCACAGCAGCCATTACCACTCTAAATCATCTGCATATGCTTGTGGGTGGTGTTGATACATTAAAGTATGTGAAAAGCAATTATTCTTCAAATGTGATACAGTAATAAAAATAATTTTAATGAATGATTTTACATAATTGTCCATATGAAACTCCACCATTTCAATCACTAATATCTACTGTATGAAAAGGAATACTCAAGTACAGTCACTTTTGGACCAACCAGTAACTGTGAAAGAATAATTTTGGCATTATAAATGGACATTTTTTCCACCAGTATTTAAACATGTTTGGACTTGTCACATTTTCACTGTTTTCCTTTCATATTGTTCATTCCAACAGATACGTTCGAATTCAGTGTCTATTGCTACATTCTCTTTACTTCAAATAGTTCTATGAGTAGGAGTTAAAAAGAGAAGCTGAATGATCAGGGAGAGGAAGGGGGCTAATGTTTGCCTGTAAAAGAGTGTTAGATACATGGATGTATTGCATGATCTTGTTGGAAGTCATCATTGAGTTGTTGCATGAATTCAGATACATGCTGAATTTAACAATGGATGAGACTGCCTCTGTGGTGGAGGGGTCAGCTTTCTGGCTTCTCAACCCAGAGGTCTCAGTTTGATTCCCAGCTTGGGGGGGGGCAGGGGGGGCGGATTTTTCTTTAACGAGAGTCCTTCCCTATTCTCCTCAGTATCTGGAAGTATAAATGTGGGAGTGAATGTATGTGTGTTTGATAGCATAAAGTGTTAATATTAAAATCCAACATTGAGATAACTTATAACTCAGAGAGTAATAAGATTGTTTCTCAAGTCAAAGTCTCCAATATGGCCACGAAAGTTAAAAAAATAGATTACACAGATAATCCCAGAACCGGAGTTCATAAAATTTAATTTACAATCTCAATTATTTTCTAAAAAGAAATTACAATGTAATTCCCCTTTGTAAGCAAAATATAAGTATATGTTTGTACGTGTGTGTGTGTGTGTGTTTGTGTGTGTGTGTGTGTGTGTGTGTGTGTGCACGTAAAATATAAATCAATTGTGATTCACCATATTTATTATTGATAAATGCAAAAGCAAATTCAATTACATTTAAAAGCTGTTACAAAAAGAGAACCAATTTAATTAGAGTACAGGTATACACATTACAGCATGTAAAAATAATTCAATAATATAACAAGAAGGAAGCAGTTGTTTGACATACAACTCATAATAAAGCATTGTGTGATACATGTGCAACTCTTATCATGTAAATGAAAATAAGTCAAGGAGTCAGCACTCTGTCCTCTTAATCCAGAAGTCCTGGGTTTGATTCCCAACTGGGGTGGGGAATACTTCTTTAACCAGAATTATTCCCTATACCCCAAAGAGTCCGGAAGAATGAATGGGAGTGAATGTGGATATGTTTAGTTAAAAATTGATAAATTACTTCAGCAAGCAATAACACCATCAATTGTTTCTCGAGTCAAAGCCCTTTATATGACTAAAGAACTTAAGGGAATACAAAAAAAGTTGCAAATTTCTATTGGTGACTATAACATCCATTATCCATGACTTCTGGGTGTGGTAGGGTCCATCAGATAAGGCATCATATGAACCATCCTATTCACTGATAGCTTGCAAATGTAATACTGCCATGTAAGCAAAAACAAAAGCTACAAACAGTTGGATAACCATAGTAAATTTCTGAGCTGTTTTTATATGATCTATAGGTTAAAATAATTTCACTCACTGTTTCATCGCTATATGCGAGGAGCATTTTCAGAGAGCTTGTCATCATGTTGCTTTTTTCTCTCTGGACCAAATGCATGCTAAAACAGAGCTGGTGTAAATACTCATGGATCAGTGAACAGAGCCAAGGGAAAGAGTTATGTTATTTCTTGCCTGCATAACTCTGCCCGTTGGGCTACACATATCGAATCATTAAAATATTGGTAATGCATTCACAGGCTCTCTCTCCTGTGTGAGAGAACCAAAAGTTGCCAGGAAAATAGTCTGGCAGAGGTGCACTAAAGTCCTTACCTATCAAACAGGCAACATATCTCTTATTGTTTCATTGAACAAAATGAGCCATTATTTTGTTACCACCTTTGGCACACCACACTAAAATGTTTAGGTCATAGAGAGGTGTTAATAAGCTTGAAGCTTTGGGTTTGTGTTAGACAGGAAACATTCTACCCCCCCCCCCCCCCGGCGCTTCAGTCCTTTTCAGGCCAAGACCTAGCACCTGGCTGCTGCATCCCCACCTCTGCCCATGATGGTCGTCATGAGTGGGGTGCAGTACTGGGGGGTGGGACGTGGTCAGTGCCCCGGTTCCTCCCAGCCAGTTATACAGTCTTTGCTACCAGGGGCTGCCAATTCTCAATCAAATAGCTCCTCAATTGCCCCCTCAGGGACCTAATGAGGCTGAGTGCACCAGGGACCAAGTCTCCCAGAAGGAGAAAATCCCCACGCTGGTACTGGGAATCAAACCTGGGTCTGCTGCTTGGTAAGCAGCAGCCTACCACTGCGCTAAGGAGATGACCCATGGAACATCCTAGATCAGCTTTAACAGAAAATAAACTACATGAAACGATTGCCTCAAAAATTGGTTAACAAACTAGCTGAACAAATTAATGCAAACACAGTCGATATTGAGCTTCAGAAAATACTGTGGGATTTGTGGTGAACGAAGCAGTACTGGGGCAGGTTTCCTCTGGTTTCTCCAGTTTCCCCCGCAATCTCATTCCACCGGTGCTCCATCTTCATTCCATGTATCATCAGTGTCACTACCTGTGGCACTGTAAGTATTAAAAGCGGAGGTTAAACACTACCAAAAAGAAAAAGAAAAACCTGTACTATTGCATGAAATGCTATTATCTGAAAATTGCTGTGTGGTGCCCGGAGGTTGTCACAGTAGCTTAATGGTTACAGCACCTGCCTGGTAAGCAGAGGGTCTGTGGGTCAAATCTCAGCTGTGGCATTGAATTTTTCAGTTCTGATTGTATCTCTTAAACATTGTCCACATAAGGCTTGTATGTTTAAAAACATCAACAGTATGTTTGCTTGCATAAATAAATAATATTTATGCATATATTTTATTTAATAACCATTTTTGCAATTTTACACTACTCTCAAGCGCTCTTGGATCTCCAAAATTATGCATGTGCAACTACAAAATTAAAGATACATAATAAAATTAGGTAAATCAAAGGGGCCATAAAAATAACAAATAGCAGAAGAACATTATGGGGTTCTCTTGCATTAAGTGATTAAAATAGTAAAGGTTTATGTGAACTTTCTCTGAGACTGTAGAGGTACATTTTCTATTACAACTTAAAGAAATTTGTCATGTGGGTTTGGCATATGATAAATTTAACCAGGCCTATTTTGTCCAAGATAGCATAAGGTCATATACATTGTGCAGAGGTATTAGTTTCGTGCATGATGTTTTTGGGTCTGGAGTAAGATACAGATACTATGTAAACATAATTAATGCAAAAATTATATATTTAAATGTGTCTTTACAGAACACTAACTAAAAAACGACAGTATGGTGAGATTGTCATGCCTCTTCAAGCAGTAATGGAAGTGATGAAACATTTCCATAACTATATGGACATTCCCCAAATAAAACAGCTTGCAGATCAGGTAAGACTTTGTATCATAAACAGTTTTTTTATTAAACAGAGGAAAACCTTTATTCAGTGTAATAAATCTTTTGCTTTAACTACATATTGAAAGAGAGAGATGCCTTAATTTTTGAGTCATGCTGCACAAAAGTGATGTCTTTAATATGGTCTTTCAAAGAACTACAGCAGCTGTTATTGTTTGACACTTGGCCACATTTTTACTTTGTCGGCTACTTACTTGTAGCAAGTGCTGCATTTTACCCAAAAATGTGATATTAAGATTTCACCTGAAGTACGTGTTTTGGGATCTTGTTAACCAAAGAAAAGCGTTTTGAGAAAAAGATGCGTGTGTACATGGGAGAGTAAGAGAGAGAGCGAGAGACACAGAGAGAGAAGGGGGGAGTGTCTCTCTGCTACTTACCTATAGTATTTGTTTTTGTTTTTTGTTTTTCTCATGGTCATGCAAAGAGCATGGAAATTCAAAGCCATCAGATAATGACTCTTTTCAAAAATCTGAGTATAGATACGAATCTGAGTATAGCTTTAGCTTACTGCTTGTTATACCTAAAATTGAATGTGTAACAAAATTTTATCTGGATTAAGAAGGAGATAGACTGTCTGTATTATCTGGTGGTTAGCATGCTAACCGTCAAATCCAGAGGCCTGGGGTTTGATTCCCAGCTGGAGGTTGAGTGCATATCTTTAGCCAAGATTGTTCCCCATCCTCTCCAGAATCTGGAAATATGAATACGAGTATGAATGTTTGTGTGAATTTAATGTGTTAGTCAGAAGTAATACTAACCCAAAGACTAACATCACTGTAAGCAAGTGAACATCATTGCTGTTGGTGCTGTTTTTATAATTATGATTTGATGAAGATGAGCTTTTGACTCTTTCGTTATCTCGGGTCGTGGTACTGGATGGAATGAACATACACTCGGGGTTAACTTTAGTGAAATATTTTATTCGCACCTTCTTGTTCACAGTATTTAAATCGTATTACAGTAGTAAGTCTTTTATTTCAGTGGATCGACTTCCCTAGCATCGCCGAGATTTAATGTCTGAAAATTTAGCGATATTTCGCTAAATGTGTTTTCTATCACTTTACACTTCGTCTATTTTACGTCCTTTTATTTAATCACACACTTCGTATTAACTAACTTATTAAAGTTAGCTAATGTTTCACTTATTTTACACAAATTAACGGTCTTTAAACACTTAGTAAATTTACTTTCACTATTTTATGACGTGCACACATAAAAATGCATCCATCTACACCAAAGACCCAGACACTAACTAGACAATTGGCGCCGCACTACACTTCTTTTTGTGTACATCCGCGTATGCGTCCATCAGATAGTTCCTGTATTGTTAGGGAAGCGATCCTTAGCCATTCTCCCTTCGCTTTCAATATTGAACACATAATTCTTTTATTTATACATATATATTAAAATTAAATATGGAAATATTTATGACGTCTTTAAACAAACTTAATTGTTTGTAACAATGAACATTAGTAACACAACACAATACAACACTTCTCCCTATTCCTCTAATACTTAATACTTTGTACAATATCCTTTTTTCTTTACAGTCTTCTTTGCTGTATGTTTTTGTCTTTTGTTTTGGCATGACACAGCATGTCTTTATAAATTTTACATATTCAGTTACCACACAATACAGGACCTAGAATATTCCTAAGTTTTTACATTTGACATTGGACCGAATCACAGCGGTATAACTGTTTCATCTAAAATGGAGGAAATGTCATTTACATATGTGCTGGCCTATCACAGCACAACAGCGTCCCTCAGAGGCACATGAGGGGAAGGTCGGTGGATCTAAATACCACCTATTTAGTCCTCCCGGCTAGGTCCGATGGACCCATTGACCAACGATAGGTGTGGTCCCCCTTGCAAAATGGGGGTTTAAGTCGGGTGATGTAACTGCCACATTGTAAAACTGGTGCCCGTTAAGAAAACAGTTACATGAAAGCCACATACATGAGCACGAATGCTAATGGCTTCATTGCCAGATGCAAGGCACTAGAAAACAACAACATTTGACATTGACACAAACATTATTTTTTTAAGTGTATCATGGTTTATTGTGTGCCTTTTGACTTATGTTCCTTGTTATGAGAAGAGAAAAACAGGATACAAATCTTGAGCTAATGATTATGATCATCAATTTTATACAGTTCTTTGTCCTCTGTCTTGCAAGCTTATTATGTATAGGCAGATCGTTGAGTCAATTCTTAAACTCTGATGTAACTAATGATGCTATTATGACATTGGGTTCTTATTCACTATTGTTTAGTTCGACATTTCTTCAAGCTTAATATTGGCCATATCCATCTTAATTTATGGGCATTGCTTTTCTGACTATAGTTTTTCTTACTTCACTAATTGTCACTTTATCTCTTATCTCTATAAGAGAAAACTTCTATACTTATAATTATTCTGCAACTATATTATTTTTCTTCTTAATTCACCCTTGACACCCTTGTGTCAAAAAATATTTTCTCGTTGTCATCACAATTGATTTCTTTTTATTTTTGTCCCTGACATCCTTACGTCAAAAGCACATTTTTTTGTTGTTATAATTCACTTCTCTAATGATAATCAGTATTCTCATCTGTCCTTGTTGACAATGTTCTCAGTGGTCATTATAGCCAAAGACTATGTTGATTTCCTTTCTTGTTGTATTTTCCAACCTGTATATAATTTTCTATAAGAAACCCATTAAAAATTATTTTTCATCATCTCTACTGTTCCTGCCTTACATGTTTGTTGGCAAAAACTATTTGGTCCTTTCTTTGTATGGTTTTAATTTGTTTTTATGGCATCTTCCTACTAACTTGCCATTTGTATTCAGTAGCTCATATGTATGGTCGCCCAGCTGTTTTGTTATGACCAGCGGTCCAGTATACAGTAATTCCATTTTCTCTTTGTGCAGCCATCCTGTGTCGATGTCAATTGTCAATCGCTTAGGTCTTATGTTGGTCAGCTACTCGATTGGGACGAACTTAGTCGTGGTAATTTCCCTGGGTGTTGGTGATGGTTGTTGTTTCTGTATTCTGTGCAACTTCGGCCCTATTTGGCATGTTTCCATCTACTTCCCGCTGTCTTATGTTGCCGGTGTTCCATTGGTTTCTGCCCCTTTGGTGTGAACCCCTATTGTATGACGACCTTTGGCTGTTTAAGTATTCCCTACAGAATCTTATGTGATTCACTTGATGGGTATGGTCTCCTGGTGTCCCCCGATCATACCTATGTGTTCAGAATCTCAATTCACCCCTTGGTATCGTGTCGTAGTACCGCTGTCTCGCGTTCTCCATCCTTTCGCCATGATTGTGTGGTTGAGGGAAATGGTGTGCACCTCTCCCCCTGTCATGGGTGCTCCTAATATTTCTATCTTCTCCCTCATTCTGGTTGTTCGTAGCCGTGCTCCGGTTTAAGATGGGTGAGTTTGGGTGACCGTTCCTATGTCTATGCTCATTAGGCCGACCATTTTGTGTTTCAAAGGCTGTCAGTAATTCTATCATGCCTGCAAAATCTACTGGTCTCGCAACAATTAACCCTGTTCTCACTGTGTCTGGGAAATGTCTTGTTATGCTGGAAATTAGCTCTGCTTCCGACAGGTTAGGGTCTAATAGCTTTCCTTTGTTGGCTACTTTCATAAAATAATCGACTAACCCTTTGGTTGGATCATATCTACCTGTCGCTAGCTCTACCCTAGTTTGGTTTTGCTTAGCTGGGCCCCAATACCTTGATAGGAATAGATTTCTGAATGAGCTATACGATTCATGACCAGCTAGTGTTAACCTAAGCCATTCTAATGCCTTGTTTTTTAAGCTTTTCTTAACTATCATCATCCTAAGCTCATTTGGTATCCTTTTCACTTTAAAATACTCTTCCATCTCCTTAACAAAGAGTTTTGGATCATCTCCCTTCTCCTCGTCAAATGTAGGTGGTGTGATTTCATGTAATATGCTGTTGGTGTAGCATGTGTTGTGTCATTGTTTGGTTGTGAACCTCTTTCTCTGTATGGTGAGTCAACATTTTGTACATTATTCAAATAACTCTCATCTTGTACATTACTTACATCTAAATCATCGTGCCTTTGTAGTGCATTCACAACATCATTTACATTAGCCAAACTTTCTTTTCCTTTTTTCATTTCTTCACAAATTGATTTTAAATCATTCTTTATTTCTAAGTGACTTTGTTTCATATCATTCATAGTATCTTGTTGTGATTGTACTACATCAGCCATAGTCTTAATTTTAGGAATTACCCAATTAAAAAATGGTACCATTAGTAACATCAGAGTTTAAGAACCAACTCAACGACCTGCCTATACATAATAAGCTTACAAGACAAAGAAGGCAAAGAACTGAATAAAATATTGCCATAAATATGATCATAATCATTAGCTCAAGATTAGTATCCTGTTTTTCTCTCCTCATAACAAGGAACATAAGTCAAAAGCCACACAATAAACCATGATACACTTAAATTATATTTATGTCAATGTCAAATGTAAAATCTTAGGAATATGTGTTGTATAAGAACTGAATATGTGTTGTATAATAACTGAACATATGTTGTATAATAACTGGATATGTTGTATAATAACTGAATGTGTTGTACAATAACTGAATATGTATTGTATAATGACTGAATATGTGATGTATAATAATTGAACATGTATTGTGTAGTAACTGAATGTGTGAAATTTATAAAGACATGCTGTGTCATGCCAAAACAAAAGACAAAAACAAACAGCGAAGAAGACTGTAAAGAAAAAAAAAAGTATTGTACAAAGTGATTGTATCAGAGGAATAGGGAGAAGTATTGTATTGTGTTTCAAGATTGTAAATATAGGTGACAACTTGAAAAACAAAACAAGGGGCATGTGAGACAGAATATTAGAAGACCCCAAAAGAAAATCGTTTATGTGAATATTTGTTAAAGGTGTAATTTGTTTTTTGATGTTGGTATGAGTTGGTTAAATGGCGAAAACGTGTTGCAAATGCTCATTGTTACGAACAACTAAGTTCGTTTAAAGACGTCATAAATATTTCCATATTTGATTTTAATATATATATATTAAAATATTAGAATTATATGTGTTCCATAATAAAAGTAGGGGAGGATGGTTAAGGATCGCTTCCCTAACAAGAAAGAACTATTTGATGGACGCATACGCGGATGCATACGAAAAAGGCGGTGTCACGTGAGGACGCCATAATCTGCCCATTCGCGTGTGTGTGATCAAAACATAAGGACGTATTGGTGTGGCGTGTGAACATAGAACTTCCACCAGACATTCATCAGGCATTAGTTCCACTAAATGAAAAAGTGGAAACGTTTTAAATCATTTAGAATGGTGCTAAGAGGAATTATTTAATGTAAAATATCGATAAAGTGTTAATAAAATAATACATTGTGGTGAAGAAACATTGTGTGATTTTTCATTCCATCCGTTACCACACCCTGAGATCACAAAGATCTCAATAGCTCAAAGACACAACGTCCTTAATAATAATTGCAAAAACCGCACCAATATTTACTAACTTATTAAAGTTAGCTAATGTTTCACTTATTTTACACAAATTAACGGTCTTTAAACACTTAGTAAATTTACTTTCACTATTTTATGATGCGCACACATAAAAATGCGTCCATCTACACCAAAGACCTGGACACTAACTAGACAATTGGCGCCGCATTACACTTCTTTTTGTGTACATCCGCGTATGCGTCCATCAAATAGTTCCTGTATTGTTAGGGAAGCGATCCTTAGCCATTCTCCCTTCGCTTTCAATATTGAACACATATAATTCTTTTATTTATACATATATATTAAAATGAAATATGGAAATATTTATGACGTCTTTAAACAAACTAAATTGTTTGTAACAATGAACATTAGCAACACGTTTTCGTCATTTAACCAACTCATACCAACATCGAAAACAAATTACACTCTTTTAACAAATATTCACATAAACAATTTTCTTTTGGGGTCTTGCAATATCCTGTCCCACTGTTAAACAATTGTACTAAGGATAAAAAGCCGCCGATATGACCTTATATGTTAAAGGTAGCATATAAATGGAACAAAAAAAAAGTATCTTAATTAACATGAAGCAGATGTGTCATGTGAATGCTCTTACAATTTTGAATTTTGTATTTTTTTATGTAACAACAAAATCAAATAAATCTATAGACAAAATTTAGAACCACTGTATTTCATTAGATAATCGCTGCACCTTGATTTATAGACAAGGGATTAGGACTTAGGCATTTCACAGCATAATTGTTGCATTAATATTCCAGGTATTCACTATCGAGAAGTAGTTCTGAAAAATAACATGTGACCAGTGCAACCTGTTACATCCATGGAGAGAGTACAGGGTAAACAGTGTAATATATTCCTCATTGTTGATGCCATCAATTTGCCGATTGTTGAGATGGTAGCTAGCCCATCGGTGAATCTGATTGGTTCAAGTACCTAAAGCACAGGAATTAGCAGTTGTGATTAAGCGATAAGCAAATGAACTGGCAAGGCATATGAGCCACTTGCTTAGCATGCCCCAAGTCAATAACCATCTTATGCTTCAGTTGTGTACAGCTGTTCATTTGTATAGTTGTTATAATAAATGCTTATTTTGTGAAAATCAGTATGGGGAAATACAGAACTTATACAGCAGGTTTTAAACTAAGAATGATTGCATTCATGTAACAGAATGGTAATTGAGCTGCAGAAAGGGAGTTATCCAAATTATGGGCTTGTTGAATAGGCCAGTAATATCGACTCCAGTTAAAAAGTACATGCAATTCATCAGAACAGCTTCAGCTACAGTAATTGCCAGCTCATCGACAATGGAAGCAGCCCCCACTTTAAACCATCCCACGCAGCAGCCAAACCAATAAACAAAGACCAGACCAACTGTCATACGCCCACACATGCTAAGCATATAAAACCTGTGAAACCAAACTGCACCATATCAGTTGTCACAGAGAGTAGCAGAGTACTACGGTCACACCACTGAGGGTGTTTGATGCAGCTTCGAATGTAACATCCACCCCACAAGCCCGGATAATCATTTTGTATTTTATTTATTCTTACAAATGCTTATTCCTCTATCTCCTATGTGTTAATCAATACAGACATTTTAGCCAAATCTTTTAAGAGGTGGTTGCTATGTGAGCCCTTTGAAATTCTGTTCTCTTTGCACAGCCAAGAGTTAAAAGAATGATTAACATATCCCTGTTTGAGAAAATTAAAGAGGACTTCTAAGGATATTCCCTAAATATTTAAGCTATGCATTTCATTTGGCAGGAAAATATCTTAAACGTGGTATTTTAATTAAAAACGTTAGAGCCATTTTTGAGAAAATCAACATTTTTTAAAAATGTTATATGCAAAGGTTATGGCATTGAATTTTTCAGTCTGATTCTATCTTTCCAATAATTATTGAGTCGTAAATCAAAAGACATGAGTTTAGTTTAGGGATGCCTTTTGAGGCTATGACATAAATACTGATCATTGCTTACTACAAGAAAAATAGGCTTACATTGGTAGTGAGTCAAAAAGAAAGGAATACCAACATATACACTTTTAAACATATACACTTAGTGTTATAATACTGGCTCATTTGTTTTATAGGTTCGTCAAATTCACCTGGAGCTTGCTGAACAAATAACAGCTGATTTCCATGAGGCATTTACTGGTCCCAATGCTAAACACTTTTCTCCTAGCAAGCAGTTAGCTGAGGCGTGCCTCGTTATCTCTGTTCTTGATCCAAAAGTCAAGTAAGTTTTAAGTTTAATTTTAAAATATTCCAAAGTAAACAATATATTTGCAAGTATAACTAGACTTTTTCCTAAGCAAACACTGATGTAACATTTGTTTCAAAATGCTGTAGTTTTGCAGAGGTATTTAAACTAAGGTTCTGTAAGGGCAATGCTTATGTTTGTGATCCTAGCTGCTTATATGCATATTTCCACCTTATTTTGAGTGATATTGATGATAATTTATGTATATTGTTATGTCATTTTCATGCATATATGTAGTTCTAATTTTAAAATGAAAATTTCAAATAAGTTTCTGCTCTTTTTAATAGGGTACAGAGGGGAAACTCTGGCAGTTTATTGTTAGATTTTGATTGAAAGTAAAATGTTGCAATGTACTGAGTATTAAAGTAACCACAAGTAGACCATTAAAGCCCTCAGTGGGTTAATATCACTGTCATTAATGCTATTTTAATGTTGAAAAAAAGCTCTCAGAAATTGGAAATGGAGAAGTTACAGGGATACGACTGTGGGTTAAGATGGATAACAATAAATACTGTAAATGGATAAATGAAAGTAAATGAATATAGTGCTTTTAGATTCTGAAAGAAAATGTAGTACTAGTAGTAGTTTATTACTGTCAGTAGACTCATGCAGAGTGTATGTATTCTAAAGATGAGTTATATATGTATAGTAGAGAATATACATGTAGATTTAACAATTCATATGGAAGATTAATAATTGTAACAAATACAAAAATGTAAGGAATCATTAATTATTTTTGAATTGATTTTATATTTAAAAGCATTTGTCACAAGTAAATCTTTCCTTCCTTTAGCTCTTTGCACTATTCGTGGATCATACATTCCAGTCACCTTTCAGAACAGATGACTGAGTAGTAACTGAACAGCAGAACCCACTTTAGTAGTTATTTGCATTGGAATCATTAGAAGTATTCTCTTCACTAGATAACAAGTCAATGGATTTGATTTGTTCTTTTTTCACTGAACAACTTGTTTCCCACAAAAATTTCAACTCTCTCTTTAACAACAGCTGCACTGTTTAGTGATGTGTGTGACAAGCTCCTTGCACAGTTTTAACTATTGCAGATATAGCTATTTAGTTCATTTAATTTAACTTCTGCATTCATAGTTGTATATGGTACCTTGGAATTTGACTTGTGACTAGTAATGGAAGATCCCTTTACTACATATGAAATCACTTGTCCCATTGCAGCCATAAAATCTTCATTTTTTAATGTTATAGCATAAAAAAAATGAGCAGGTAATAATTAATTTATAACATTGACACTGATAGAAACAGAAATATATATCATGCATAGATAGTAAAAGTGAATCAGTTTTCTGACACTAGCTCACGTACCTTAAAAAATGGGACATATTTCGGATGAAATACATGAGAAGAATGGTGGGTAAGACCAGAAGAGATAGTATTAGGAATGAACAATGAAGAGAAGAGGCAAAACAAGAGAAATCATTAATAATATAGAAGAAAGACAACTGAAATGGTATACTCATGTCCATAGGATGCCTGAAAATTAAAATTACTTTGTTGTTTAATGATGCTGTCAGTAAGTGGAGGGAAGAAGGGATGACCGAGGATAAACTGGGACAGTACAATTGAAAGAAAGGGATTTAAGAGGGGGAAAACAATGAATGAAATGAGGAGAATGTGTAGGGGCTGGAAGGCTTGAAGGGGCTGGTTGGATTGCAGTGAGCCTGATACTTGAAAGGTACAAAGGGATAGAAAAAGAGGAAAAACAAGAAGTGGAGGAGGAAGAGGAAGACGTATTTTGGGAGCTCACTTGCTCCCTTGTTCAACCTCTTGCTGACTGCTGCAGTGTGGTGTTTTCATGTTGAAAATTGCAGTGCTGTCATCTTCAGGTGTTTTAAGGAACTTCTTGCTGAGGTTATCATTTGGAGATAACTGAAAGTTGAAAACTCAATCCTTATTTTTCAAAATGAAAACATTCTCCCAGACTGCTAGTTGTTTCATGTTTGAGATGCTTGTTAAAAGTGTATATTCAGGATCAATTTCATGGTTTTCTAGCCAGAATGTGCTGCTACTGCTGATTTTGCTACCTCTTTATACCTAAGATTCCTGAGATGTTTCTTTGCCCTTGTTTTCAGTTTTATATTTGTTTTCCCAGTTTATATTTTGGTGCAGTCTTTGCAGTTAAATTAGTGTATTGCTGATTTTACTGTTGCTGATATGGTGTCCTTTAGTTCAGAATGTAGGAGGTTTTGGATGGAGTATGGGTTTTAGGTGCCAGAATAATGTTGTAATCTTCAAATATTTTCTGGAACTGGGTGTGGGCTGTGAGATGGATGGAACTTTGTGTTTGTGTTGACAGTTCGGTGGTTTCTTGTATCACCTTCAATTTTTGTGTCATTTGGATTTTTTGTATATTATTTTTCTCTTGCAACCATGGTTTTCTGCTATTTTGTGCATTGTCTCTTTTACTTTGTTAAATTCTGCTCTGGTGAGAGGTAGGTAAAGAAACCTGTATATCAAACTGTGAAGCTATTAAGTCGTTCTTCACTTCTTGATGTATCGCCATTGATGCTTAAATGTCGTTGGTCTCGTGGTGTTGCCCTTTGATGTGGTTCGCTCCGGCTAGTCAGGATGGAGATCTCTTTATCTCGGGTACGCGCAGATGTTTTCGAATAGACTACCCAAGAAAAGCTTTATATATTGTTTATTGCATCTTAGATATTTTCGGGAGCTATGCCGATTGTATATGTAGAGGAATCGCACTCACGTCCGCACAGCACAACCTGCAGTACTGGTCTGGGTAGTGACCAGACGCTTTCTGGCGTACCCACGCTAAGAAACCGTTCTCTCTCCAATTTTGAATGTCATGACGTCATCCAAGAAAGCCTCGTATCCAAAATGCTATTTCCTTTTCCCGCAATTTAGAAATGTCCCTTTCTATTATAACATGTTCTTTTATGAATTTCGAATATATAATTACCTTTTTAGGATTAAACGATGTTTACTTTATATTTTATTAAATATATCGCACGACTTTTAAGGTTGGTAGACTTGACTTTCGAACGTGTATTTAAACTATGTAGTATGACGTCATGACTCGTTAATTTCAAACCAATAATGTGTTTATCCTACAAATTTAACGACTATTATTTACTCATATCTTGCTCACCTTACAACACTTCCTGCTCTATTATCTACTTATGTTATTACTCAATATTTATCGCAAATCTCATATCCGGCAATTAAATTAAAACGTGTCTTTATCAAGCCCATTCGATTGGAAATCTAAATTTCGGTATCAAATGCCCCCATTTATGTTATTTTATTATTTCATAATAAAATAATGTAAATGTCTTGCCCGAAAGAAAAATTAAAAATTACTCCTGTATTTTGAATAATCGGCAACACTCCCATTATATACAATTTTCAATTACACTGTTTTGAAATTGGTTATTAACATATCTTCTCATTAATCTTTTTAACATGACAAACAATTGTACAGTTGACTAAACATTAATCCTTAAATACTAATTACAATATGTCATGGTTTCTTCTGTGAAGCTTTTATATAAAGGTTAAATTTCAAGAGTCTTTCTTTATACTTCCTTCTTTTAGTTCATGTTTGCTCACTTCGCTCTCACTATCACTTGCACTGTGATTTTTCACTTTTGTTATTGTAACACATATCTGTACTAGATCCTTTAAGCACTAAAATGTACATATATTTATATAAATCCATTACACTCTTCAGACAAGTTCTTTCTTTGTCTTGTGGTGATAACTATCTATACATCTAAATATTTTAACAAATGTTTACAAATTAAATATTCTGTTTTCTCTCTATGCGGAGATGAACATTTTAACAATCTTTCTGAAGCTGTTATTGTGAGCTCTATACAATACATTTTTAAGCTCTTTGTAGTATATAGCAATTCACATTCTGCATTTTTCATGAATATGTAAGTACCTGACCAATATATGGTTTTCAAGTAAGCTAACATTTAAATTTTATCTCAAAGCTGATTGGGCGCCAATATACAAATGACACTTCGAATTCTTTTTACATGAAGTCAAGGTTCCAAGGTACCACACGGTTTCTTGTATGGTCGAAGGAGTTGTTTATGCCACCTTCCCAGACATTTTTCATTTTTAACATCTTTTAATTCATAGGTATGATAACCAAATTTTGATATAATTTCTGCAGGACCTTTATATAACAATTCCATCCTTTTGTTCCTACCTCGCAAGGCACTTGATAACTTATGGTCTTTAACTAGTACCCAATCGCCTATCTTAGGTTCCCATTTATGTTTTCTACTCTTTTTCTTTAATTTTCGCTTCTCTGCCTTTTTCTTGATTCGTTCAAAAGCAATTTTCGCTCTTTCTTCTTCACTTAACTGAATGTCATTAATTTTCAGTGTTTTTGGTACCCCGATCAATATTGGTTCTGGTTCAATTCCTAACATTAATTTTATTGGTGCAAACCCAGTAGTTACATTAATGGTGTGATTGATAATCTTTTCTATCAATGGACAATATTTCACCCAATCCTTGTGATTATGATGTGTAAGTACACGTAAATAAATTCCTATATCTCGGAGGACACGTTCTGTTGGATTCCCTGATGGAAAGTATGAGGAAGAATGATTTAGTTTTCTCGCGTCTAATGTCACCCTAATCTTCCATTGGCCTTATTTACAATACATAGGGGATTCACAAATTCTGAATTCGAAATTTCAATAACCTCATCTTCTAACATTGACTTTATAACTGCATCTACCTCTTCTCTTATTGTACTAGGGATAGCTCTCGCTTTATGTGTAAAAGGTTTGATGGGTATCATCTCAAACGAATGAGTATAAATATTACATTTACCAGGTTTCTCAGAGAATACTTCTTTATTTCGGATTAATATTTCAAACAGTTTATCCCTCTGTTGTTCATTTAGTTGATCAGCCTGAGTTACTTTTTCCCTCAACAATTCTTATAAGTCTTCACTACTCTCCCTATCATAGTACCTAGTTGCGTCAGAAAACCTCAAATTGTCTATGAAATCATTTTTATCCCATTCTACATTTTCTTTATTATCGATACTGTACTCTTTGACATTTACTTCAGTTAATTCCATAGCTCCTACTTTAACATATTCTACAAAGAATGTATCCCCTTGGATTTCTTCTTCCTCTTTTTCTCGTACAATAGTTTCTGAACTACTATCTTCCACAAAAGGCACTATAATGGTCTCATCTTCAACTTTCATTTCTAGAATCATGTTTTTAAAATTCACCACAGCTTCCCAGGCATAAAGACAATCACAACCTATTATAATATCTGTCACAAGTCTTCCTACAATCAGAAATAAAATTCCTAGTATTCTCCCATTTATTTCAATATTTATCATTGCTTGAAATTTTACTCTCTCTTTTCGTTTTCCCACAGCTAGCGAGCAATATATCCCATTAACTGGTAAAGACATTACTTTAAAACCACTACTTCGTAAATTATCATAAAAATTTTGTGAGCATACTGTGCTATTTGATCCCGTATCTATAATTGCATTGTATTGTTTTCCATTTACTCCAATTTTGATTTTAGGTGGATCTCCTACTTTTTCGTTTTCGTCAATTCTATTTTTCCATTCTCTTTTCTTTTGTATCATCATTTGCCTTCTAGGACTATTTATTTCCGAGTACTTATCACAATCATTACTAGGATACCCAGTTCTCACTGAAGGCACGTTTGACCGGGTCTGGCGTTTCCCTGATTTTTAGGTATTGCTCCTGTACTATTTCCCGAATTGTTACTTCTGTTTTCCTGCATTAAATCGGAGTTACTTCCTACCATGTTTTTGACCGTGTTAATGGCCTCAACCATTTCCGCATTTTCGGGGGAATTTCGTCCATTAGAATACCTTTCTCCCTGTCTTGGTGACCTCGGTCTAAACTCATTATCTCCGTTTGTCCAATACCCATCATTTGAATTTCTACTATGTCCAAAATAACGTCCCCGTCTACCTCGATCAAATCTATTTGTATTCATATAATTCACCCTTATATTTCTTCCCCTTAGATTACCATTTCTATTTTGGTGATGCCCTTCCTGGTTACATCTACCTTGATTTTCCCACCGGAATGATTCCATCCTTGGTACTGGTCCTTTATATCTTTCCCTAATCTCACTTCTATTCTGATAATACTGTGGCCCTTGCCCGAAAGAATTTACAGTTTCTTTTTCTTCATATTTATTTCCAAATGCATGTTTTGGCTTATTGACTTCTAAGGCTGATAATAATTCGATCATAGCTGCAATGCTATCGGGTCGGGCTATGATTAGGTAGTGTTGAAGCGTTTCCGGAAAATGTGGAGTAACTATATTTATTAGATCTTTTTCATCTAAGGGAGGATCCAACATCTTCGATTTTCTCGCTATTCTCATAAAATAGTTGACCATCGATTCCTCTGATCTAGGATTAAACTTTCCATTGCTTAATTCAACTCTAATATTAGCCTGCCTACTAGCTCCCCAATATCTGGTTAAAAAGATGTTCCTAAAGGTCCTGTAATCATTATTGTTACCCATAGAAAGGCCTAGCCAATTAGCAGCATTACCCTTTAGGCATTTTCTTACTATCACCATCTTGTACTCCTCTGGTATACGTTTCACCGTGAAGTACTCTTGTAACCCTTCTAAAAGGCTTTAGGATCGTCTGAATCTTCATTTTCAAAAACTGGAGGTGTCATTTCATTTAAGACATGGTTAGGCCAATGTAAATTTGAATTGTCACCTATCCCTGAGCTATTTCCGAGATCAGAATGGGAATTACTGTTACCCCTATTTTGCATCGAAATGTCAGCTGATACACCTGGTATTGCCTCGTTTCTTGCAACTTCATTACTAAGATTGTTGTGATTACATGCATTTTCATTTAATTTCAAATTTTCTAAGGCCTCTTTTACCTGAGTAATTTCTGTTACTACTCCTTTTATTTGGTCTGTAACATCCTCCAAATTTCTAGCCTGCCTTTCACTTTCTACATCAGATCTTTCTATTCTAACTTTACACCCCTGTAACTCTTCTCTAATTTCTTCCCTTTGTTTGTCTAATCTATATGTTACTTTTTCCCTTTCTTTATCTAATTTTTCACTCACTTGTTGACCTAATTTCTTTTCAGAATTCTTTACTTCTTGCCTTATTGTCTCTAATTCTCCCTTAACCTGTTCTCTATTTTCTTTTACTTCACTACTGACTTTATTAATTTCCTCCCTAACTTCTTCCCTAAAGGTTTCTAAAGCTCTCTTCTGATTTTCCAATTGCATTCCCAATTCCTGTTGTCCCTTCTCTAGTTTCTGTCCTAACTCTATACTAGTTTCATCTATCTTTTGACTTAACTCTGTACTCATCTTTTTCACTGTTCTTAATTCTTTACTATTTTCATCTATCTTTTGACTTAACTCTGTACTCATCTTTTTCATTATCTTTTGAAACATATTCTCTATTTCTGACATAATTGCTGTCCTTTCTGAATTACTACTAAACATTTCTGAACTACCTCTAGGTGTTTCTCTAACATTCTGATCTTCTAATTCTTGGCATATTCTGCTACCAATTACATTCTGATTATATTCTTCCATCCTAACTACACTTTTCTCAATTTTCGGACTCTCAAAACCTAGAAAATCGCTATCACTGTCTTCCATTTCTAAACTATTTACACGTGTTTTTCTACTCACCAATATTTCATTTTTTTTTTTTTTTTTTTTTTTTTTAACTGCACTTAAACTTGTTCACTACACGTTTCACAGATGTTCACACGCTGGGCACCTTCTTGTCTGCTGGCTCGATGCTGGCCTGGTCGTCTTGGGGTTGGTCCATTCTTTCGACGCTACACGTTGGGTCACCTTCTTATTTGCTGGTTCTATGCTGGCTTGGTCGTCTTGGGGTTGGTCCATTCTTTCGACGCCACACGTTGGGTCGCCATTTGAAGCTATTTAGTCGTTCTTCACTTCTTGATGTATCGCCATTGATGCTTAAATGTCGTTGGTCTCGTGGTGTTGCCCTTTGATGTGGTTCGCTCCGGCTAGTCAGGATGGAGATCTCTTTATCTCGGGTACGCGCAGATGTTTTCGAATAGACTACCCAAGAAAAGCTTTATATATTGTTTATTGCATCTTAGATATTTTCGTAAGCTATGCCGATTGTATATGTAGAGGAATCGCACTCACGTCCGCACAGCACAACCTGCAGTACTGGTCTGGGTAGTGACCAGACGCTTTCTGGCGTACCCACGCTAAGAAACCGTTCTCTCTCCAATTTTGAATGTCATGACGTCATCCAAGAAAGCCTCGTATCCAAAATGCTATTTCCTTTTCCCGCAATTTAGAAATGTCCCTTTCTATTATAACATGTTCTTTTATGAATTTCGAATATATAATTACCTTTTTAGGATTAAACGATGTTTACTTTATATTTTATTAAATATATCGCACGACTTTTAAGGTTGGTAGACTTGACTTTCGAACGTGTATTTAAACTATGTAGTATGACGTCATGACTCGTTAATTTCAAACCAATAATGTGTTTATCCTACAAATTTAACGACTATTATTTACTCATATCTTGCTCACCTTACAACACTTCCTGCTCTATTATCTATTTATGTTATTACTCAATATTTATCGCAAATCTCATATCCGGCAATTAAATTAAAACGTGTCTTTATCAAGCCCATTCGATTGGAAATCTAAATTTCGGTATCAACTGTTAAATACAACTTACTGGTGTGGTTTTGGATTATAACATTTTATGATTTTATGTAGTTGTCGTATGTGTGGGTTTTCCATATATGCCAAACGTGAGATTTTCATGGCATTTAAGATTGTGAGGTCTAGGAAAGGTAGCTGTTTTTCAGTTTTTGTTTTGATGGTAAATTTGATTGTTTGGTTCTTGAAGATTTAGTAATTTCAAGGTATCCTCAATGTGTTGTTTGGGAATGATGGCAAATATGTCGTCCATCGTCCATATATTGGTGCGTGGTATTGAAGATTCATGGGAATACTTTGGTAAGCCTCATTTCCAGGTGACTCTAAAAAGAAAGCTTAAGTCGGTGAAAGTGGGTTTCCCTTTGCTAGATCATTTCTTTGTTGGCAAATCTGATAGTTAAACGTGAAAAAGTATGTTAGCTATAAGTTACACCAAATGGATGCTTAATTATTTATACATCTAACACTTCTCATGCACTAATAATGTGTTCCACTTATACAGAATGGAAGTGAAATAATCTGCCAGACTGAAGGAGGTGAGAGAGTGGATGTAAACTAACAAAAAATTCCAATAACTTTTTTAATTAAATGCACCGTTAACTAGTTAATCGCCTTTAAAGGTGAGAGTGCATGGCAACGTGGCACAACCTGTTGATCAGGTTCTCAACTTCTACCGGCAGATCAATGAACTATTCTAATGCTCTATAAAACCCATTTAAGTAATGTTAGCCATGCATTGAATTTAGATGTTTTGTCACGCTGCGCCAGACACCAGAAAGTTATGTGAAAAAGTAAGGTTACGGCTGGCCCCGTAGAGCAGTTGGTAGAGCACCTGCCTGCTGTGCAAGGGGTCCTGGGTTCGATTCCCAGCAGGGGGGTAGAAATTTTTCTCCAGCCAAGATTGTTCCTCATCCTTCCCTGAGTCTGGAAGTATAATGGTGGCACTGTGGCTGAGTGGTTAGAGCACTCGCCTACCGCCTAGGCAGCCAGGGACCCACATGTGTGGCATGCGAAGTGGCATCTGGACGGGTTTTCTCCAGGTTCTCTGGTTTTCCCCACCATTCATTCCAATCATCCATTTCACCTGCATTTCATATCATCCTCTTCCTCACCATCATACCTGGTGCTTGACTGACCACCTGCTTCCAGGTCTTCACTCTGTCTGGTTCAGAGGTCCCTCTGCTCCCCGACAGGCATCTGACCCTAGGCACTGGCTTGTAAGTCCTAAGGGTTGTAAGTGCTACATAAGGGGAGGGTAATCGGGGAAAAAAAGTAAGGTTATGGCTGATTGCCCCATATGAGAAGATTACCTCAAATCTTACATTCCTGCATAAGTACAACAATTTTATTTGGTATGTTTAAAGGTCTGAATATCTGGCCTGTTCTATTTGAGAGGCTTATGTCTTGATAAGATAATGACCCCACTTGGAATCAGATTCTTCTTTTAAATGCTGTGCAAAATTGTTTAACTTCTGACACCAGTTGCAGTATTATATCCATTAGGAAGCCACAAATATGATAGAAACATAAAAAAGAAACTTTCAGTATGCTCTAATCAGTCAGAAATACATAAATTTGCTTGCAATGAAAAAAATACATGCTAAGTTCATGTCTACTTACTGCACATGCATGCTGAGCAAAAGCGAGTTGCCTTATACACTTTATTTACTGAATGGTAGGGACCTAACATGATATTCATGTTCACAATAAATAGTAAGGTAGTTTGTTTCTAACACATGCAGTTTCAGTATCCTCTGTAAGATACATGTATGAAGCATTGGTGCTGAGGCTGACAGCTTATTGGCAGGAAACAAGCAACACAAATACACTATAAACAAGGGAATTTAACAATAAAAAATACATCCAGTTTCAAAACAGTAAAGTATGGGGTTCCGCAGGGTTCTGTGATGGGCCCTCTCTTATTTATACTGTATGTGAATGATATACCCAACAACGGGAACAGTAAAGCAATCTCATATGCAGATGATACAACAACTGTATGTTGGGGCACTTCCATTGAAGACTTAAATAATACAATGACAAACTATTGAAACACTGTTTAAATACTTTAAGGAAAATAATTTAAAATGTAACATGTCTAAAACAAAGCTAATTCAGTATAATCTAGGTAATTCAAATAATGAATCAAACATGATACAATTATCAGATTACAACATACATTGTGAAAGTAAACAGCCCTTCCTAGGTCTTATAATAGATCAAAAGCTCACATGGTCGGAACACATTCAATATATCAATGGTAAAATCAGTAAATCGTTGTATTTACTTAGGCACTTTTCCAGTCTTCTTGAAGAGAAAGAATTAAAAATGATCTACTATGGTGTCTTATACCCTCATTTGGTGTATGGAATTGAGATTTGGGGTTGCAGTGCAAAAATATATATGGAGAGAATATTGAAACTGCAAAAGAAGGCAATTAGAATAATATATAAATTAAACTATACAGACTCATGTAAGCAATACTTTAGGGAAAAGCAAATCTTTACAGTATTCTCATTATATGTATATAGGGTAGTTATTTATGTGTGGAGGAAGGATAATCTAAGGAACAGTGACATACATCACTATAACACTCGAAACAATAGTGATTTTTTCAGACAGGGTTTTAGAATGAATTGTAGCATTAAAGATCCAAATGTAATGGGAATAATACTGTACAATAAGTTACCAAATTATATTAAAAAAGCTAAATCCAATAATGGTTTTAAGAAGGAGCTCAGAAATTACTTAATAAACAAGGCCTTGTATACTATGGATGAATTGTAAATATAGTGATAAGATATTAATTGTAAATGCAAATTGTAGATATGTAATCTGAATAATTGTAATGAAAGTGTACATATGTAATTGAACTGACAATGTCAGAAACTACTTGTAGTCTATTGACAATAAATGCATTATTATTATTATTATTATTATTATTATTATTATTATTATTATTATTATTATTATTATTATTATTATTATTATTATTATTATTATTATTATTATTATTATTATTATTATTATTATTATTATTATTATTATTATTATTATTATTATTATTATTATTATTATTATTATTATTATTATTATTATTATTATTATTATTATTATTAATTATTATTATTAATTATTATTATTATTAATTATTATTATTAATTATTATTATTATTATTATTAATTATTATTATTATTATTATTATTATTATTATTATTATTATTATTATTATTATTATTATTATTATTATTATTATTATTATTATTATTATTATTATTATTATTATTATTATTATTATTTTTTTTTTTTTTTATTTTTTTTATTTTTTTTTTTTTTTATTAGCTATAACAAGCATGCCCCATCGCAGTAAGCGATACTACATGCTATTACATTGATACCTATTACATTTATTTCTATATTCACTGTCACTATCACTTCTACTATCTTCCAGTTGTCCTTTAAATTGAACTTGCTGTATTTATATCTGGTCCTTTGTTTATTTTATATCACTACACCATATCACTTCCACTATCTTCCTATTAGCAGTTGGAATATACTATTTTAATTCACCAAAATTAATGCTTTGAATAAATGTTTTGAAAGCCCTTATGTTGTTTGTGATTAGCTGCTCTTTAGTCACTGGCCATTTGTTGTTATTAGATTCAATGGCTTTCTTCATTACTTCCCTTTGCTGTTTTAGTTTGCCACATCGATATATCAGATGTTCTACTGTTTGCTCTTCTTGTAGACAGATGCATCTAGAGTCCTGTATTATTCCCAGCCGGTGTAAGTAGGATTTAGTTAGTCCGTGTCCCGTAATCATTGCTGTCAGTGTGAAATTCAAGTTAATTTGTGTGCTCATTCTTCGAACAACTGATGGGATGAACTCCTTGCAGGCTGCTCCTTTCGTTGTATTAGTCCACTCTTCTTGCCACTTCTGCATCCCTTGTTCTTGGATTTCACTGACATATGTTGTTTTTGGTTTTTTGTTGTACACATAGTCCGTAGCATTATCAATCGCAGCCTCCTTAGCTAGTTTATCAGCTAATTCATTGCCAAGATATCCAGCATGTGCTTTGATCCAGGCAAAATGTATGATCCACTTCTGTTCTTTAAGGCTTTTGAGATTCTTTTGAATTTCTTCTATTAATTTATTATGTTTTGAATTATTTCTGATTAGATCTAGGGTAATTTTGCTATCTGTATACACTGCAGTTATTCTTTCTTGTACACTTATGTTCATATCCTGAAGTGTTGCTAATCCTCTAATGATTGCCACTTGCTCTGCCTGGTTATTGGAGCATCTGTCATGTAATTTAGCCTTGATTTTATGTATAATTTCTCCGTGTTTAAATATTACTGCTGCAGCTCCAACTTTTCCATGGATTTTACTACTGTCTGTGAAGATTTCTATTTCATAATATTTTCCTTCATTGACTTCTTCCATAGGAATACACTCCGCTGGATGGGGCCATTTTGCTATATGTAAGGGTGCATCATAATATGACGATTCTGGTGTCATTCCATGTGTTATATTGTATAGTTTTGCTGCTTCTGCTATTTTAATATAGATAGGCTTCACTCCAGCTACTACACATGACGCATCAAAAGATATGGTTCTGTATGCTTTGGCAATTTTGATATTAATTATTCTCTGTGTTCTCTGAAGTATCTTTATATTTTTCTTCCTCTCTAGTGCCTGTTCCCAGACTGGTGAACCGTACGTTAGTATAGGTGCTATTGCTCCTCTGTATATAGTTCTAAGAGACTGGTGGCCGAGTCCCCACTGTAGTCTTGCAACTTTGGTTAGCATGTTTGTTAGTAGGAGTGCCTTGTCCGTTATGTTGTTAATGTGTCTACTGAAGTTGAATTTTTCATCTAGGGTTATCCCTAGGTATCTAAGTTCTCTAACCTGCTCAAGTGGTTTGTAATTCAAGTATACCTTGATTGGTTCATTACCAGCTTTCCTTCTCCTTGATATTAATAGAACCATTGATTTTGAGTCGTTAAATTTCAGTTTGTTTTGCTTTGCCCAGTTCTCTACTTTCTTTAAGTCTGAGTTTGCATAGTTTTCTGCTTCTTTGTTGCTGTTACCTCTTGTAAGTAGAAGTAGATCATCTGCAAAAGCCACTACTTTTGATTGGTTTGTTAGTTTCAAGTTGAGAACTGAATTGTACATTATGTTCCACAGACCAGGACCGCAGCTTGAACCCTGTGGACATCCCCTGGTTACCTCCTTTGTGATCTTGCATTCATTTGTTTGTAAGGTCGCTGTTCTGTTACTGAAGTAGCTGCCTGTCAACCTGTATAAATTTTTTGGGCATTGAAGTTCTTTGAGGTTGAGCAAAATACGTGGCCACCAGGCTGAATCAAAAGCGCCACGTACATCTAAGCTAACGGATACAACACATTTTTTTGCTCAAAGGCTTTCCTCTGTGAAGTGTTTCACAGCCATGGCTGCATCCACTGTCCCTTTCTGAGGTGTGAAGCCAAACTGGTTTGCATTTAACAAGTTGTTGATGTTTATCTGATGCAATATTCTGTTGATCAAAAGTTTCTCCAATACCTTTCCTCCAACATTTAGAAGACTGATTGGTCGATACTTTGTCACTTCTTCACTATGTTGCTTTCCTGGTTTAATTATAGGTAATATATTTGATTTTTTCCATTGTGTTGGAAAGCAGCCTTTTTTAAGGCAATTATTGTACACTGCAGTAAGAAAAGATGGGAAATGATTGAACACTTGTAGAAGGATCACACTTGTAATTCCATCTTCTCCTGGAGCTTTGTTGGGGTTAAAGCTCTTTATTACTGCTCTAACTTCCTCTACAGTGAATTCTGTGTCTTCATCTGTGTTAGGAGGCTCCTTAGCCATTATTCTTATATTCCGTTGAAGCTCAGAGTCCTCATCTTCTTTATCATCAGGAATGAAATAGTCTATCATATATTTTAACGTGCTGTTGAGATCTTCGGTATATGTTCCATCGGGTTTTTGTATTGTTGTCAAAATGGTTTTATCTCTGAGTTTCCCTGCTGCAATCTTGTATACTTTATTCCAGGGATTTGAACTATTGCTGGCAGTACAGAATAATTTCCAAGAATTCATTTTTGCTGTTTGTAAATTGTTCTGATACTGTCGCTTTTCGACGAGATACTGAGTTTTCCTTTCTTCTCTCAGGGCTTCATTATGTTGTGTCCGTTGGTATCGCCGTCTCATAGCATTGATCTTGTTCCGTTTAATTTTTAATTCTTCGTTCCACCACGGTACCGTTCTGTACTTAGTTGAATTTTTCTTTTGTAAGGAATGGTTGAATGCTGTTTTGCATGCAGAAGTTATACAGCTGGTGAGATTTTCACATAATAATTCTGTTTCCATTTGTTTCTTGGTTTTTTCACTGAGGTCGTTGTCCAGTTTAGTAAGATCACTGCCCTGATATTCACAATTAAATTTTGTAATGAATTCTTTTCTTACTTCCTCCAGGAAATTAGGAATATTATCAATTTTAACTATGTATCTTATACCTATGCTATGGGTGTTATCAGATCCAAAGTTTCTATTCAAGGTATTTGTTATCACGTTAAATGTTATTGCTGTATGGTCAGAGCAACTTTCTATTTCTCCACATCTCCAATTTGTGACCCTATTGACCATACTACTGTTTGTAATAGTTAGGTCTATATAGCTCTTGCCTTTATTTGACTGAAATGTTGGAATACCGTTAGCTTCATTAAGTATGAATAGGTTACTGCCTGTTATAAATTCTTCTAATATTTTCCCTCGGTGATTTGTTGTCGTGTCGTGCCACATTTTACTCCTCGCATTTGTATCCATAGCCAATAATACATTTGCTCCGTTAGCATAGTTCATTATGGTTTCAATTTTATTTATCGTTCTTTCCATATTTTCCTCTATATCGCAGTACTTGCTTACGATATACATTTTTTTCCGATGGATGTGAACTTCTGCAACTACGCAATCCTCATCTGAGAGCTGATTTATAGTAATAACGTCAAGCTTATTATTGTTCACGAGGATAGCTGCTCTTTTCCTTCCATTTCCCTGTGTAAGAATTTTAATTGATTTTGGAATCCCAGCTGGGTTGTTGCGAATTAAGTAAGGTTCCTGTACAAATATCAAATCAAGTTTGTTTTCTACAATTTGTTGGGCTAGGTTGCTAACTGCTGCTCGTGAATGTTGAAGGTTAATCTGTTGACATTTAAGTGGTTTATTGGGTATTGTATGTATCATGGTTTGTTGTGGGATATTCATTTCAGTAATCAATATTCTTTATATAATTATTCAAGGCTATTTTATGACATCCACATTTTTTGTCTAGAGCTGTGTGGTTGATGTCTACTGGCTGTGTTTGGTTATGTTTGTTATAATTTATGCAGTTTATGCATTTATATACACCCTTTGGAGTTGTACACTCAGCCAGCTTGTGTTTACCCGCGCATAGTGGGCAAGTTTGGTCACCTTTGCAGTCCTGAGCTCTATGATTAAACTTGTTACACTTGAAGCACCTGTTGACTCTAAAATAGTCCCCAATTGTGTTCATAGTCCATCCCAGTTTTATCTTTCTGCCTAATAGTTTCTTTCTTGCTTCCGATGTAACTTCTATTACTAAGTTTGTGTTGTTCTTCTTATCTTTGAAGGAGAATTTTGGTTCCATTTCATTGGTTTGCATTCTGTTTCAAAATTGCTTCCTTCCAGCTGTTGAGATCCCCTTCTGCGGGAACATTGTACACAATTAGGCGAGGCTTCAGCACTTTGGTTCCAGTAGCTTCAATTTCATCGCCACACTTATCATTGATATTGTTGCAGATTGCGTCAATCTCATTCTTGGTGCGTGCCTGAATTAGCAGATTCCCATTCCTAAGAGGTTTGAAGGCACTTATGCCTACCTTCATGTCAATAGGATTTACTTTAGTTTTAATTACATTTTTGATGTATTCTGTTGTTTGATTGTTTTTTGATTTCACTATTAGGCTGTATTTTCGCTCCTCTATGTCCTGGTTCTTGGATCTTATAATGTCAGAATATAGGGTTCTGTTTGATGTTCCTGCCTGCTCCTTAGATTCTTCAATTTTTTTCCGTTCGTTTTCCAGGCTCTTGATTTTTTCATTTTGCTCTGCCATTGTATTTATTATATTATTACTCAATTCTCTAATTTTGCTTACCGCTTTAGTAATATCTTGTTTCAGATCTTTTCTCATTTTTCCGCCTTTTTCGTCCAAGTTTTGAAGAAGCGTATCGAGGCAGTTCGCGATTTCATCACCAGGATCGCTGGCCATTCTGAATCGGTAATGATGGATGCTCTCTGGTTTCACAACCCTATCCGATTTAATCTAATATGGCTGCTTCCTCCATAATAATAATAATATTATTATTATATAATATTATATAATATTATTATTATTATTATTATTATTATTATTATTATTAATTATTATTAATTATTATTAATTATTATTATTATTAATTATTATTATTAATTATTATTATTAATTATTATTATTAATTATTATTATTAATTATTATTATTATTAATTATTATTAATTATTATTATTAATTATTATTAATTATTATTATTAATTATTATTATTAATTATTATTATTAATTATTATTATTAATTATTATTATTAATTATTATTATTAATTATTATTATTAATTATTATTATTAATTATTATTATTAATTATTATTATTAATTATTATTATTAATTATTATTATTAATTATTATTATTAATTATTATTATTAATTATTATTATTAATTATTATTATTAATTATTATTATTAATTATTATTATTAATTATTATTAATTATTATTATTTATTATTATTATTAATTATTATTAATTATTATTATTAATTATTATTATTAATTATTATTAATTATTATTATTAATTATTATTAATTATTATTATTAATTATTATTATTAATTATTATTATTAATTATTATTATTAATTATTATTAATTATTATTATTATTAATTATTAATTATTATTATTAATTATTATTATTAATTATTATTAATTATTATTATTATTAATTATTATTATTATTATTATTATTATTATTATTATTATTATTATTATTATTATTATTATTATTATTATTATTATTATTAATTGCTGGAGGTTAGGTTACCTGACCTGCATTGGGTATTTATGTGGCAAATGTGCATTGGGCATTCCAAAGGTTTCGTCATTCTTGCGTAAAACACCTCTTGTGTTATTGTGACCATTATTCCATGTTGAATTTAACAATGTGATACTAATAATAATTGCTAAACCTTAAGGAAAGCATAATTTATAATGTGAATTTGCGCTCTACTGCAATATGTTTAAACAAAAATTTTTGTGCCATTGTTTACACATTTGGCCTGGTAAGTGTGCAATTCTTTTTAATTTTTAATATACCCAATTTGAAATGGGACTAATGTGCTTTAGGCAAGCACATAACTACATCTAAAAAAGAATTTGTATAACATTATACAGAAGCTTTTTGAAGCACTTTCGCTTCCAACAATTACTCCAAGTTTCAACAGAATCTTATGAGTGCCAAAGAACTCGAGTTAGTGAAATTTGCAACACAAAGTTTCTTACAGATAAGCGTGAGTATGTGTGAAAGATATCAAAATATGCCAAGAAATGTAGGTAAACAAATTTGACACTGGTGTTCGTACCCAATGAATTCCACAGTCATGGACTGACCATTATTTACGTATTAGCTTTAGAAACAAAACTGGCCCTACTTTTAATAATTAGCATTTATTAGCAGTAACAAGTATGCAATAACATTGGGATTAATTTGAAGTAAGAGTTTAGAGCAAGTATTTAACATCTGTAGACAGGTTTCACATCTTTTGCAGATTCAACAAAAAAACAATTGTATGTGATTAAGTAAACATTCCGCACGATCTACACCAGTATGCAAAGAAAGTAAACACAGCTAATGCTATGTTGCCAGTTCTACCAGAATTAAGAAAGCAACAAATTGTGGGGTTTTTAAAATTTAATTTACACAAAACCTTTTGAATCTATTGAAGTACACCAAAGGAGAAAGTTGTCATTTATTCAATTTTCTATGAATCTAGCCATAGATAAAGAACATTTAATCAATAATAATTCAGCCAGGCAATGATAAATTTTTTTGATTAAAATATTTTTTTCAAGAAAACTGAACTTTTCAGCCTTTTGGTATTACACTTTCTTGTTATTTGCAATAAGAGAAATTTGCTGTTCTGATGGATTATTTCACTTCCACACTGTATACTTTGTTACTAAATGAGTTAAGTATGGATATTATAACCCATGTTAAGTTCTCTATCTTGGTATCAACTGCAGTTTATGAACAAGGCTTGCTCAAACCTTGAAACAGCAAAAAATTCCACTGTGCTTGTGAAGGAAAATAGAGGCTATTTATTGCGTCCTTGGAGATACTGATGTCCAAAAATATTTTTACAAAATTCAAGTGAGTTTATATTGACCTATCTTGCTCTGAAAGGACAACTGATGCAGTACAAAGAGTCAAACAGTTTGTTTCATTTCTGTGGCTACAGTCCAGATCTAAAGTAACGACTTTGCTTTTTATTTAAGTTGTTTGCTTGAAGATTTTTACAAGTTCCTTAAAAATAGCATAGCAAATGAAGTTTTTATATACTATATTATCTTTAATGTTGACATTCTTCAAAGTACACATTATATTAAACATTAATATTCCTTGAGGAAGTGAAGAAATTTAGTTTAGAATTAAAATATAATATGTGGTGTATACATTTTGTTATAGAGTATAGTTTGTTGTTTCTTTTCATTTTTTTCCTTTAAAATATGTGAAAAAGGGCGAAGTATTGGTGTTTTTTTTAAACATGAACCTAAGTGACTGGTTTACATAAGTATTGGATGGCTTCAGCGGTATGGGCATTTATTATACCTCCACTTTTATAACAGAATTTTATGTAAACATAGGATGTAGTTAATTAGCCTGCGATATGTGGAAAACCGAAGTACACTATAACATACAGCATCTTAAATATGCATGATTATTTGTGGGTTTTCAAGAAGCATGTTAATCAAACAGAAGCTTTTGATCAATATGAAATAGTAAATGCTACATAAAGTAAACTTAAAGAAAGGCATAGTTTCTATTTAATTCTCTGTGGTGTCGTTCACCTCTCTTCCACATTATACAACAATGCTGAACAGTTTGTTCCTCACAGCTGGCATGTATGTGAAGCTAATGTGTAGGGATATAAAATCTAAGGCTGGATCAACTACAAATGCGCTGGTGTAGATGTTAATTTATGCCAAAAGAATGATTGATAAAATTATACAAGTAACTTTCACATCATCCAGTATTATTTACAAGAGATATCTGGGTGGGAATGAATTAAAGTCATAGATCAGATGACAATAGACCACATTGCTTTATTAAAATTGTTGTTGAATTTTACAGGCGAGAGCTCCTTAAATGGTTCATAGAATTGCAGTTAGCAGAGTACCGCCATTTATTCCAAGAGAATCAAGATACAGCATGGTTGGATAAGATTGACAGAAGATATGCTTGGCTTAAAAGGCATTTATTGGAATTTGAAGACAAATTTGGGCCAATGTTTCCTCCAAATTGGGAAGTCTCTGAAAGAATAACAGTGGAATTTTGTCATATAACCAGGTAGATGTTATAAATATTTAGAAGAATGTATTATTACATCTTGCCAATAGCTTTATGGTTATTGTGACAATGTCAGTAATTATTTACTGCATATAGGTCTGAGTTATCCAAGTTAATGGCAAAACGAAAATCTGAGATAGATGTGAAGCTGCTGTTGTTTGCCATTCAGAGAACAAGCAATTTTGAAAGCCTCGTTTCACGTCGTTTCACTGGAATTACATTAGAAGAACCTGGAGACAACATTCAAACTGAAAGAAGAAAGCCACAGGTAAAAGCACTTTTTTCTTTTCATGTATTTATGATTCTGGTAGTTTCATAGAGGATGTTGTAAAACGTTTTTAAATGTTGAGTTTATACAACTCAGTTTCCAAGTTTAAGAGCTAATATTTTCAGGTAGGCGTATGATCTGGTGACACTGATGGTGAAAAAGTGAAGTTTAAACTTACTTACATTTGGATTTTTGCATCTAGAAACTTGCAGTCACCCTTTAATAAGTGCATTACTGTTAACACATATCAACATCTCTTTCTTCATTTGAATAGGTAACAGCTCGTGAACTGTTGCATAATATTTGGAGTTAACATTTTATATACAAGAATGTGAAGAACACTTTTCAACACATTTTAAGTTTGGTAGAAATTGATGCAAAAAAAAAAAAAGAAGGAAGTTTAATTAGTGAGAGAATATAAAAGTTTTAAGTTTTAAGCAAACCATTGCATATGTGGAGTTTAAATTCTTTATATGAGAACTTGTGGAAAACAATCCACAAAAACTTTGTTAAAATTGGTAAAGAATTAAGACGGTTGTTTGGAGAGTCTAAAATGCATAATTTATAAGATTATTTCCCAAATGCCCACAATAACAAATTTTACCAGTGCTACTATCAGTCTGGGTGGCTCAGTAGAGTTGATGCTGGCTTACTGATTCCAGGGTTGCAGGTTCAAATCCAGCCCAGACCGATGGTTTTTAAGTGTGCTTAAAAGCGACAGTCCCATGTCAGTCAATTTACTGGCAAGTAAAAGAACTCCTGGAGGATGAAATCTGGCATATGGTGGTGCTGATATGATCGCAGTAATTGACAGCATCTTTAATAAAGAAAATATTTATTTTACCAATGCCATCATATCTGTTCTTGAAATCTGTGCTCTGTGTACAGGCTTCCAATTCCCCTTATACAATACAGCTCACTCTACTAACATTTCCACACAAAACTATTAATCTAATAAAAAAACTTAATCTAATATCAAAAAACTTAAGTTTCACTTGCAACTTCAATTCTTATTCCCAACCATACATAACAATTAATATTGATGTAGTACATGCAGCATAATATTTTGTTGTAATGCATCAAGAGCTGACTGGCACACAGATATGTTTGTAGTGTTTAACGCCCGCTTTTACTACTATGGCACCGCAGGCGGTGACACTGATGATACATGGAATGAAGATGGAGCACCGGTGGAATGAGATGGCAGGGGAAACCGGAGTACCCGGAGAAAACCCGCCCTGACGCCGCTTCGTCCACCACGAATACCACATGCGGGTCCCTGGGATCGAACCCGGGCCGCCTAGGTGGTAAGCAAGCGTGCTAACCGCTCGGCCACAGCGCCGCCTGACACACAGATAGCCAAGGTCTTTAATATTCAAGACTTAAAGGGATGTGTGCATTCAAATCCTGCAAGGAATATCTTCCCTAACGTATTTTTCCAGTTTCCTGTTTTTATTATTGACAAATGCTGGGGAAGTACCCCAAACATGGACTTGGAATGTTTCCTTCCCTTATTTACTTTCACAGTTATTTCATTAACACAAGTTGCAGGAGGGGGGGGGGGGGGGTCAAAAACCCAACAACAAAAGGACTGAGGCGTAAATTTATTGCCATAAAATGAACAAATATGTAGGTGGACAAAAAAGTCTGCAATAAATGGGAAGCTGAAAAAAGATAGTAATAAACATGTAGAATTTATTATTTATTTATGCCAACAAACTTACTGTTGATGTTTTTAAACACACAAGCCGTGTGTGGGCAAAGTTTGAGAGGTAGAACTGGAACTTAAAAATTCAATGCCACAACTGGGATGTGAACCACAGACCTTCCGCTTACCGGGCGGCTGCTCTAACCAACTGAGCTATTGTGACAAACTGCCAGAATGGCATTAAATTCTCAAACCAGTTCGTATTTCTACTGGTAAACCACAAAGGCAGTCTCACATCAGAGACAAATTACCCCAAAGGTGACTTACTATTGTAAGTACTTTATATCCCAGGATTAAATAACCTTCAGATGGTAATTATTATTTATTTATGCCAACAAACTTACTGTGTATATGCAGAAGTGGATGTTGACAGTTAAAAGGGAAGACAAAGAAGTGAACATAGGGTGTGGAGCTATTGCTGAAAGTAGTGTTTGAATTTACTAATATAAATCATGAAGTATGTGTACAGGATTTCAAATGTGTAAAGTATTGAAAATAGGCATTAGATTGCATTACAGTATGCTCAGCAATAAATAAAGTGTACATATGCTGGCAGCCAAAAATGAACTTATGTTTTCATCATCTATAGTCTCTGCATTTGTAGAAAGCAGCATGCAGAAAACTGCTTAAAAAGATTGTTTTTATAACAAAATTTAACCAAGGCATTGCCTTAGAAATATGCCCAGGAAACCTAAATGAGCACCATCATAAGGCTTGACAGGGTGTCAGATCTCTTAAATACGAACCTTACTGAAGCAATGCATTTCATTCTATTGGAATTTTCACGTTATGAAGGCATAATGGGCTCTTATGAACCATGCTTTTCTTATGGAAGAATCAAGGGTGCCATTGCCAAAAGTGTGTGTTTTCAAATACGACTAAGATAAAGTATGAACATGCATTTCGGTGTGAAATGTGACGAAGAATACTATGGTATGCATGATAAACCTCATATAATTGTACATTTTTTAAAATAATAAAACCTAAAATTTTTTGAAAGCAGCTTTTTTACCATCTTTTTTGCTCCGAATGTTTAAACATGGTTTTAAACCAAAATAGTTGCAGTGAAAAAATCTGAATGATTTGCTTGCTTTCATAGGCCACATAGGTATTTAGATAATATCAATATGTGTAAACATTTTTTAAAAAAATAAAGTTTAAAACAAAGTGTTTGGGCTCTTCATTTATACAGTGGAAAATGTTGTTACTGGCTAATTCTTGTTTTATAAGTCCACATAAAAATTTTCAGTGACAAAGTTGTCAAGGGAATAACAAAATTATTTTTTATATACATATAGAACATCTCTAGTACCAAGGCATTCATGAATCACCATTTAAAGGCAAATGTTTGCCTCGCGCAAGGCACACCGCCAACAAAACCCATTCCTCGTGTCTTGGAGATGATGAAAACCAGATGTGGTGTGACAGTTGAAGAGCCGATAAGAGATTCTACTTCAGTAAAGGTTTTCAATAGTTTTCAGGAATCTGAAGTGTGATTGAGTTTTACAAGTTCTCTGGTAATCGTGTGCATTGCAGTTAAGTGGTCAGTGTGCAATAGATCACAAAAAAAAAAAAAAAAAAAAAAAGAGGACAAAATTGTTAAAAGTGGGGAGCGAAAAACAATTCTTAGAGTGTATGATTATTTAAAGAAAAGAAACCCCGGACACAGTGACTCGCTTATTGTTAGTGAATTTCGTAAGCTGGCTGGTGTGAGTAGACATATTTTTTTAGACTAAGAAAAGAATCTAAAAAGGGTCCCATCACTACACCACGGAGGACAAGACAGAGCATACGTACAAAATCAGCAGGGAAGTGAACTAAAATGATTTTGTACGCAGTGCAGTGCAACGCAAATTTCATGAATTTCTATTTCAAAATATTCCCCCTACAATTCTGTCCATGTTGAAAAAGGTCATTGATGATGACTTAACAAATTTTAAATATTCAACCTTTTATCGCTTAGCGAAGGAAATGGGATTTGATTTTGGAAAGAGAGGAAATAAATTGCATATGATTGAGAGAAATGATATTATAGTGTGGCGACATTTCTGTTTACAGAAAGTAAAACAATTCGGGAAAGAGGGAAGTAAAATCGAGTGCCTTGAAAGTTGGGCAAATTTAGGGCACAGTGTGTCAAAAGTTTGGAAGGATAGGACTATAAAAACTCCTAAAGAAGTGCTTTTGGCCGGGCTATCCAATGGTCTTAAATCACCTACTGCTTGCGGATCACGATTTGTAATATTGCATGCCGGTGGTACGATGGGATTTGTACAAGGGCAAAACTTGTTTTCTTGGCGAAAAAAGGTTTTGCTAAGTGTCATGATGAAATGGACAGTGATAGATTTGAACAGTGGTTCAGGAACCAACTATTGCCCAATATAGAACTGGGAACAGTCATTGTTATGAATAATGCCTCCTACCATGGTGGAATAACAGAGACTCTCCCCACTACAAAATCCCATAAAGAAGACATAAAACACTGGCTGGTATCAAAACATGTCCCCTACTCGGATGATTGCCTTAAAAGAGAATTGCTGACTATTGTGAATTCTGTATGAGATAATTATACTGCCACTACTTTAGACTCAATTTCAGAAGAACATGGAGTAACAGTTTGTAGGTTGCCTACATATCATTGTGAATTAAATCTTATAGAAGTGGTATGGAGTCAGTAAAGGGACATGTTGGGTGACATAACTTTACATTTAAGTAAAAGGAGATGGGACGTTTAATAGACAATGGTTTTGCATCAGTGGTTAAATTACTGCAAATACATTGAAGGGATAGAAGTTGATATGTGGAAAGCAGATCAGCTACAGGATGATATTGAACCTCTAATCATTAAGTTAACCAGCAGTTACTTCAGTTCTTGTGAACAGGCCAACCAGGAATCTTCTTTGGGTGTTGAACCCATGTCCAATTCAGGTAACATTACATGTATTATATTTAGTTCAAATGTAAAGTGCTGACAGTTATTAAGAGAATGTAACAAATTGAGGCATAAATGTATTTCACTAGAAATTAACTGAAAAATATATAACTTGAAACCGTCCTTGTAATAAATGGCATTTGTACAGTTATGAATTAAATATATAGAGCATGGAAGTTCTATAAACAATGTAGGTAGATGTATCTTTGCAAAACCTCATAACAGGGATTTTGCCAGAGACGGGAAGGCATACGGGTAACAAAGACACAACCTAACAATATTTCCTTCCGGCCTGAGGGTGAATGACATAGGCAAGGGTTGTTCTTAGGTGTACAGGAAAATCTGCCGAAATTATTAAAAGTGCCAAGCGAAAAACCATTGTCAAGAGTGTTTGATGATGATGATGATGATGACGACGATGATGATGATGATGATGATGACAACGACGACGACGACGATGATGTAGATGATGATAATGATGATAATGATAATAATGATAAACCTGGTTGTGAGCGAAAGCGAGGTAATCATTGCAGTGGAACATACGTGGCTGATTCTCTATAAGAGCCATTGTGCCTTCATGATGTGAAAACTCCTATAGCTAGCACATAATTAAATTTATCTGTCATGATTGTAAATGTTTCCAAATATCTTTTTCAAAACCAGTTCTGAGATGGAAAGCAGAATCTTGTCTTCCTCATAAATTTCTTTTAAATTCTGTTATTTGTGTGCATTAATTTTCACATAAATACCCCGTAACTTAATTTGCTGCCAGGATTTCAATCTTAAGGCATTATTTTTATTTCTAGACACAGCATTCAACAAATCCATTTGAAAATTCAGAAGAAAATGAGCAGTCCACTAATCCATTTCAAGAAGACATGCAAGAAAAGAAAGATGAACCACAAACAGTGAAACCTAAGCTCTCTCCATTTCATGGTATAATAGGCAGATGCTTCGAACCGTATTTGTATATATACATTGAAAGTTTACATAGGTAAGAGGATTCTAGCTTTTTCCAGTTATACATTTTTGAAGTTCTTCTCTGGCTGTGCACAAAGTTCAGTTTAGTTCAGTTTGTGCTAATAGAACCACTATATCTAAGACAATGGCACAGAATTTGTTTCATTAAGCATCTTTTTGGATTAACTATGACTTCTAGAAATCTTGGACATGCTTTTGAAAACATGTGCACCATTTATTAAAATGATCAATGATCAACATGTTTAAAATATTTTATTCTAAATAATCAACATCTTGCTTTGAATTTTCTTTTTGCAGCACTTTGTAGCTGCTATATTTCAAGTTACTATGGTCAGGACCATCCATTTCCATTTGTTAAAATTTCACTCAATTGTAACACAGTCAGTAAGAAGGATTTGCACTACGTATTAAAGATTTGTTGTTAAACTGTTTCACTTCAGACTCTTTTAAATGTGCTTAAAATTCACCTACTGATTCCCTCTAATTCGTAAAAGACATCATGGCATAATTGTTTTATAAATAATAGCAATCTTGAAAAGTGGCGAATAAATCTGAAGATAAATAATATAAACATATACACATTAAAAATAAAAGTGGTATAGATTAAAGATGTAACGTACGGTTATTTTTGGGTGTCAGTTATAACTATTGCAGTTACAGTATTGGTTACATCTATTTGTTACCAGTAATGATTAAGTTGATTTTGTGATCAGAATTTGGAAACAGTGAAATGAAACAATACTTGAAAGATTGTTGAGACGGATCTGTGACACTAACTTCACTTACTTAAATTTAAAAGTAGAACATGCTTCAGAAGCAATTGCTTCCATCCTCAAACTGGGTCCAACTGGCTACACTGGAGACAGGATTACAGGTGGTGGTTACAGAAGTGGCGTCAGTTGATCTTCTTGTGATCAGACTATTGAAGTTGTTCAAAGTCCCTAACGTGTACTTCCTTTTGATGATGTGGATGTTTTCTCAGACTTTCAGTTCTGCAAACCCACTGTCATTTCTCAATAGTCACTTCAGCATTGATATCATGGTTTGCAGTCCAAAAATGGTTTGTTACAGCTGATTTTTCTATTTGTACTATATGTAGTAAAGAAAGTATTGTATTCCACCCAAAAATTTGACGTCGAGGTTTCACTGAAAATATATGTTTTGAGGCCCTCTGAATCCGAAGAAACCATTTTTAGAAAAAGGTCTCTGTGTGTGCATGGGTTGAGGTGGGGGTGAGTGTGGGTGGTGGGTGGGTGTGGGTTGTGAGGGGGTGCATGCATGCGTGTGTGCAGCATAACTTTTTTTTTCTTTATGTGATTACCCTCCCCTTATGTAGTACTTACACCCCCTAGGACTTACAAGCCAGCACCTAGGGTCAGGTGCCTGTCGGAGAGCACAGGAACCTATGGACCGGACAAGTGAATATCTGGAAGCGGGTGGTCAGCCAGCACCAGGATGAGAGTGAGGAAGAGGATGATATGAAATACACACTGAATCAATGAATGGAAAGGTGATCATGGAGCAGTTGGTGGAATGAGTGGTGGGGGAAATCAGAGAACCTGGAGAAAACCCACACAAACGCCGCTTCGTCCACCATTAATACCACATGTGGGTCCCGGGGATCAATCCTGGGCTGCTTAGGTGGTAGATGAGTGGTCTAACCACTCAACCACAGGGGCAGCATAACTTAAAAACGAAAAATGGGTTAAAAATTGAAGTTGGTATTTTTAAGTGTAATATTCTTTAGAGATGTGACATGAAGATTTTGAAGAAAATTCCTTCACCCTAAACTACCCTATACATGGAACATTTTTGGAAAATTCTGATTTTCTCGAAAATGGCTCAAACAATTGTAATTAAAATGTCATATATCTAAGATATTTTTATGGCAAACGAAATGTATGTTTTGAATTTTCTGGCTATAGCCTATGTAGTTCTGTTTACTCTGGATCAGGGTTGGCAACATTTAAAAGTAAAATTATCGTAACAGCCACTCAAAATTATAGATTTGGATTCAAAATTATCGTACATTCATAAACCAAATGCTATAACAATAAAAAATATCAGTATAATACTTATGAAAATATAAGAGTAATGATGTTTAGTATATCCACATACAAGATTGATGACCTCAACAAATATTACAACTTTAGCACTTATGTTTCTCGCACTATTCATCTGAAAGTTCAGCTTCCTCAACCGCTGCAGCATTGCACAAATTTGTTGTTGAGATAAACCTTAACATCTTCTCGGTGACTTGCAGATTTTAAGATCTACCACGTTCTTTCGTAAGTTGAGACAACAAAATGAGTTCATTTACCATATCTAGTGTCAATATTTCGCCGATATCGAACTATCATACATTCAAATTATCGTACACCCCCATAATTATCGTACGGGTTGACAACCCTGCTCTGGATTGCATAATTGGTAAACTGTAAGAGATAGACCAAATGTTACTATACAAAAAACACACATTTTATATCCAAATAAATTTTTTTGTAGAGTGAACCATTTCAGAGATGTTCCTTGTTATTTGTATGAGTTTTGGAGAACAAACGTTCGTCAAATGGAAGATCGTGATTAACGTTTTTTATATCTTGGCCGTGCAAAGAGAACAGAATCTCATAGCTTTAAAAGATTTGACTATCACTCAAAGCCTACTGCATTCCCATATTCCCCTTGTACCTACAAGAAAATAAACAATAAGATAATTTCTGAAAGTGTTCTCAACTAAGACAAAGAAGATCAATTCAATTCAAATTTATTCATCCTTAGATCAAATACATGATATTGGATATATCGGGTTTGTAAAACAAAATATTAACATTTATTGTGTCGCTTGATTATGAATATGGAATTGTTAAAATATGTATATACCTAAGTATTACCTAGTAAAAGCAGTATCAAACATATAATAAAAAAACTATTTTTATAAATAATGTATTTATATTAAACAAGAACTTAAAATATACAATTCATTCTTTCAAATGCAAAAATTTATCAATTGTATAAAAACATTTATTAAGAAGAGTTTGTGAATCTTGTTTTTTGAAACTTGCTATAGATTGTATATTTTTTATTTCCGAAGGTAAATTATTGTGGAATTTGATACTTTTATAATGAAAGCTATTCTCAAATAATCTATTATGACGTGGGGTTAAATGTAATTTACATTTATCTCTTGTGTTATAATTATATATTTCTGAATTTGTAGTAAAAATTTTTAAGCATGTTTGCATTTGTATAATTTTGTCCTTTACAATTTTAGGTTGAATTTATATATCCATTCTTTACAGTTCACTTATATCATATAAACACTTCTCTATTAAAAATGCCTTAAAAACATGTTTAAATTTTGATGCATTAATTTAATTTAAACGGTGAGTTAATTAATAACACTGAACAACACTTACAACATATTTTTCCGGGACGCACTTCGAAGGTTAACTTTCCTCCATTATCAACCGGACAATAACTGGGTTTCCATGGTGTTTCATGGTGCAGATGGTGATGCTTCTTCTGGTGTTTCTTCTGAAGGCGGTTCAATGAACTTACTGAAAATGTCTCTCTGAGGAATGTCGAAATTAAATACTCGGTTTCTATTTTTTAAAATGAAGATTTGTTCCCATGTGGACAGTTCTTGTTTTCCGGTTATGTGTTTGAGAAGTTTCGGTTCTAGCTTTATGTCATGATTTTTTGTCCAAAAGTGAAATGCAACCGCTGATTTTTCTAATTGTTTACTCTTAATGTTTCTAACATGTTCCTTGGATCTAATTTCTAAATTTCTTTTGGTTTTTCCTATGTATATTTCATTACAATCATTGCATTCAATTTGGTATATGCCAGATTTTTTGTTAGGTGGAATAGCATCTTTGATGTTTGAAAGTAGGAGGTTTTTTATGGAGTAATGGTTTACTGCTGCTAGCTCAATGTTGTATTCCTTGAACACCTTTTTAAATTTATCAAAGGCCCATGGATGATATGTGAATTTTTTGAATATCATTTTTGTTTTTGCTGCTGTGAGAGTTGTAGTTTCTTTTAATAATTTTTTCTTTTCTGCTTGTTTTACCTTTTTATCTACTAATTCTTTGGGGAAGCCATTTTTTTGTGCTATTTCAATTATTTTGTAATATTCTGTTTTATATTCTTCTGCTGAAAGAGGGATGTTCACCAATGTATGTGTTAAACTATTGAAAATTGGTTGTTTGTGGCTTCTTGGATTGTAACTATTAGCTTTTATGTAGTTGTCTGTCTGCATTGGTTTTCTGTGGATACCGAAATTTATTCTATCCTTGTTTTTGATTAATTTTAGATCTAAAAATGGTAATTTATTATCTTTTTCTACTTCCACTGTGAAATTTATACTTTTGTCCTGTATGTTCAGAAGTTTTAATGTGTCACTGATGTGTCTTTTTGGAACTATTGCAAATATGTCATCCACATATCGCTGCCAGAGTTTGAACATCCATGGGAAACCTTTTGTGATCCTTATTTCCAATGAACTCATGTAAATATCTGCTAAGAATGGCGAGAGAGGGTTGCCCATTGCTAAACCTGAAGTTTGACGGAAATACTTTGTTTGGAACTGGAAGAAATTTTGTTCTGTGCATAATTTGGTGAGTTCTATGTATTCTGCAATTTCGGACGATGACATTCCAAGTGATTTGAGCCAATTTTTGATCAGTGATGGGAGTTTTTCTATTGGTATACTGGGAAATAGCGACTTTACGTCAAAGGAGACAATGATAATGAAGAAAAGTTAACCTTCGAAACGCGTCCCGGAAAAATATGTTGTAAGTGTTGTTCAGTGTTATTAATTAACTCACCTTTTAAATTAAATTAATTACAACAACACTGTTTTCAAACTTCTATGAAAGGAAGATTTGATCCATTAGTTTGTTTAATTGTCAATGGTAGTTTATTGTATAATATCACTCCTACTTTGTATGGGTCCTTGTTGGTTTGAGCTTTATTTGTACTCACTCTATGGCAATCATTTGCACTCCTAGTGTTATATGTGTGGCAATATTTATTAAGTGTGTTAAACTGTGTTTTTTCTTTAACTAGCATAACAGTTTTTAGTATGTATAATGAGACTACAGTTAGGATGTTATGTGTTATAAAAGTTTCTCGGCAGGATTGTCTAGGTCGAATGCCGTACATACTTCTTATGCATTTTTTTTGTATTTTTAATAACCTACTCATATTGGTTTTGCTTGTCCCACCCCATATTTCTATGCCATACAATAAATGTGGGAATATAATACCATAATATGCTGTGTTAAGGATATTGATATTCCTAATGGAATAGGAGTTTTTAAGAATGGTTAGTATAAGAGTAGAGAAACTCATGTAAGTGCAACACATCAGAATTTTTTAATTGGAAAAGCAACTAAAGTATTTTTCCCTTTTGGTTTCAATGTTTCTTTTTGTTTTGCCTACATATACCAAGTTACAATTTTCACAGTTTATTAAATAAATGCCTGATGTTTGTTCTGATGGTGATCTGTCTTTCAAGGCAGAATTAAGCAAATTCTGATAATACTTGCTTTGTGGAGCCAAACCTATGTTGTGTTTCTTGACAATTTTGTTGAAATTGTAGTTTAATGTAGTGGGGGAGGGGGTGAGTTTTACAAGTTGCTGGCGTCGTTCTTGTGTGCACAGTGTAGTGTATTTTCTTACATTACTTTTGTTTCTCAAATTTTGGAGTCTTGTTCCTATGTTAGATTTGAGAACACTCTATTGTGCTGTGGAAAGGATGTGGTTGCATTCTTGTCGGTATTCTTTGTTGAGAGGTGAGGTCAGCAATCTGTAGACAAGACTGTTGAAAATGGCATGTTGGTGGGGTTTTGGGTTGAAGCTATTACTCTTGTTATAATTGTCTGTATAGATAGGTTTTTGATGGATGGATGGTGAAGATAAGTGTGTTGTATCCTTGTGATTTCCAGGATGACAGTTTTGTTGATAATGAAGATGATTTTCAAAACACATCCGAATAAAAAGTAAGTTAAGTGAAACTATAAGTGTGTATAGGTCGACTCAAATACTTTCTACAAATCAATTGAAAAGTTTCACTGTTTATATCACGTTGTATATGTTAAGTGGAATCATGTCATATATTTGTAGACACAATTATTATGGAACCATATTTGGAAGCATAAATTTAAATGGTATATTGTGCATAGTATGTACCAAAAGCATACAACATGAAATTCCCTGAAAGTAACTTTGTTCACAAATTTTGATACCAAAAGAATCACTTTTAGAAGTAAGCTTTTTGTTTCTATTAAAAAAAATCATTCACAAAATCAGTGTCCCCTGCTTATATGCATTACATAAATAAGATGATTTTCATTAACTACAATCATTGAATTGGATTAGCAAATGTGTAAAAGTTTTTCATTCCAAAAATTTAGCCAAGATTCTAGCTTCTTTCTCTGCAGATGCTCTGATTTTTATAATCTCTTTTCCATTTTTAGGAATCTTGCTGACCTTATAGAAAGATTTGTACAAGATGCAAAACAGCAGCAACAACAGCAGCAGCAGCAGCAGCAGCAGTCAGGGTCTGCAGGTGACCTGCCAATGGAGGGATCAGGAGCAGTGCTATCCTCCTGTGCAGATCTCTTTGTGTTCTACAAGAAGTGCATGGTGCAGTGTACACAACTGAGTACAGGAGACCCAATGGTGCGACTTGCATCCACTTTTCAACATTTTCTAAGAGAATATGCAGTGAAGCTTCTTCAAAATAATCTTCCAAAGTTAGTGTTTTTTTTTTGTCCTATTTTGCTTTTAAAGTAGTGTAAAAGTTGGGTTTTTGCTAATTATAGCAATGCTTTTGGCAGAATTTCAACACAGTCATCTTTGGGAAGCAGTATGTCTAACATTACACGGGATTTGAGAGATCTATCAACATCTGGATTTATTCAGAACTTTCAGAGCTTTTTGAAGGAGGGAGAAGTGACTCGCTACACCAGAGAAGAGCAGGCTCGTGTATGCAGGTACAGAGAATTTTGTTTTAGCAGCTTCTGTAACTTTATTTATTTGTTTTATTTCTGTGCTAAGTACAAACATGTGATGGACTAGTCATTAGCCCTAGCTATTTGGCCAAGACTACTATAATTAAAAACTATACATATCTATTGATTGCATAAACAAAGTAAAATACATTCTCACAAGTTACATCTATTTTTTTGATTGACCATCTCCATTTCTTTTTAACCTGCCATAAGAATTTCCCAAATTTACTTATGTATTTGTGTCAAAAATCTCTCCAATAATGACATTTTTTATTCCTTTATAACCACTTCTTGGTTACCAAACTCTCCACACTTGTGCCTTTACACTGAAATATTATGTTCATTTCCATTCCTCCACAGGTAGGAGAAATACTTGGTATAACCACTCCTTTTATATCCTTTAATTTGTATATTACTAACTGAAACCTGGCCAACCTTTCCCGTTTACTTTTATTACAAACAAATATATTTTTCCACATCCAGGTCAACTTTTAACTCCTTATAGTATATTAAAGAACTTTTTTTCTTCATCTGAAAGTATAATATCTGTTTATCCACAATCTTCAATCTTGGTCTTACTTCCATCCAAAATCCTCTTAACAAAATTACCAATTCTAGCCCAAAAATCTCCAAAGCCGTTTTTCCATACCTGCTCCCTAACTTAACCCAGCCAACTGCTACCTATCACTTCCAAGTTTTCTTCTTGATATCTTAAACATGCTTTCAAAATGTAAGACGTGAAGCTTTCATAGCAAGGATTATTAGTTATGGGTTCACGGGTGATCAACCATGTCAAATTTATAAATGTCAAGCTTTTGGCTTTATCAAACTCCATGGCCATCATCAGGAATTGTGTAATAAACAGCCATCTCAAACTCATAGCCTTCATCAGGAGCTGAATAAGAAATAAATATGGCTGATGGAGTGCTGAACAAGCAGCATGACTGCAGAAATGGGCCGAGAATGCTCCCATGAGTAAAAGAGGAAAAGGACACAAAGGACATGGCCAGCAAAGATACTACAGACAAAGCTATACCAGAGCTGAGGAAATAGGAAAAATAATAGCAATAGAAGAGAGGACAGAGGAAAATAAAATAAGAGAACTAGTCAATAAAGAAGAAGAAATACTTAAAAATATAGAAACGATAAAAGAGGAATTACAAAACATTAAAGAAAGAATGGAAAAATGGGAGGACAGAAGTAGGAAATATAACTTGGTGTTTGTTGGAATAGAAGAAAGGACAGGCTTAGATCCAAGGCAAGAGGTAAAGGAAGTTCTGGAGAAGAAGCTATAGATAATTATAAGCAACGAAATACATGAAGCATTTAGATTTGGAAGAAAAAATTGAAGAAGAAACATTCTAGCAAAATTTACATGTACACATACGAGTTACAACATACTGAAAAAGACAAAAAAAAGTAAAGGAAACAAATATCTTTATCAGCAAAAACTTATCATATGACCAAAGGCAGCAAACAAACAACTTAATAGAGCAGAGAAGAGGATCAGAAAGTGAGAGGAAACAGGCATACATCTGAGGTTTAAAATTATGGACAGATGGACAAATTGCAGAGGAAAAGAAGGAACAGAAACAGCAGTGTAAATTCAAGAAGTGACGAGTCAGGAAACACAGAAAATTAAGTCAGCCATGTTGTATATCGAAGAATTGCTGAGATCAGAAAGGCACATTACCTCATGGACAGATGTGAGAGAGAGAAAAAAATAGGGAAAATTAGCAAGTGAAAAGGTGACAGAGAAGGAGAAGAAAGAAGCTATGATTGGTTACAGCAATTCAACAGAGAAAGAAGATGGCGGCGGGAAAACACAAGAATTAGCAGATGACCAAGAATCAGTGAATGGCCACACAGACAAAGATGCTAGTGCAAATTACTCAAATAACAAAGGGGAAATTTCAAAGTTGAGTGGAAATAAATTGAGGAAATAAGAAGATGGGGGTATAACCAGGTGGAATGGAAGAATAGAGAAGCAGGCATTACGTGGGTAGAATAGAATGCAAGAAGGGTGAACAGAAAAGACTGGCATGTATTCGGAAAGGTAAAAATTCACAAAAGTGGATATCAGATAGTGAAAAAGTGTTAATATATAGGAAACCGAACCTGCACTGTGTGATAAGGAAAAACAAGTGATTAAGTTAACCATGTTCAGGGTTGGTAGGAGGGATGGAAATGAAAGACTAGGGATAAAGTCAAGTAGTTATAAAGCGAAAGTTAAGTGAGGAAAGGAAGCAGAAGTGACAAAGAGATAAGAAGAAAGTGAATCAGTGAGGTGTAGGAAATTATTAGCCAATGATCATGAAACATAAGGAAAAATAAGGGGGGAAATAAATTTTAGAATGGAATGGGTAATTTAAAATAATAATAAACTTAGGGAAATGAAAAATATAGGAGAATCTGGTGAAAATAAGTAAATCAAAAGAAGAAAGTTAAAAGCAAAGACAAATTTGGATAAGGTTTATTAACAATAGTCAAAGAATAAACAACACATGTCAAACATTATATGTAGAGAATCTCAGAGGGCTGTCCAATGACAAAGATCTAGGGCTGAAGTTCATGGACAGCCCAAGATGTATATGCTCTAGTATTCAATAAATTCATATTCAACATGGCTGGTCACCCGTGAAGCTATAATCAATGCTTTCAAAATGTCTGCATCTGGTAATTCTTGAATTCTAAATAAGTATTTTAATACCCTCCCCATCACCAGCCATCTCATATTAACCTTACCTAACTCTGCCAAAGCTGTGACATTTGCCATATAGGACAGCACTACGAGCATCACGGCGGCACCGTGGCCGAGCGGTTAGCGCGCTCACCTACCACCTAGGCGGCCCGGGTTCGATCCCAGGGACCCGCATGTGGTATTCGTGGTGGACGAAGCGGCGTCAGGGCGGGTTTTCTCCGGGTACTCCGGTTTCTCCCGCCATCTCATTCCACCGGTGCTCCATCTTCATGTATCATCAGTGTCACCGCCTGCGGTGCCGTAGTAGTAAAAGCGGGCGTTAAACACTACAAACGTACGAGCATCACTCTATAGAAGACTCTTAGAATTATATCTAATATCCCATCTCTCATCTACACCCCAAATTTTTGCCCCATAAACCCATCATACTTCAATCAGAGTAGAATAATTTCCTCTGTAACTTATACAAAAAATAAACAAACAGATTTGACAGTTGATGTTCACTTTGTTCCTAGGGAAACAGATTCCTATATGCGAGTTTCCCATTGAAAGAAAATAATAAACTTATATCTAGTAATAACCCTATAACCCTGACCATGTATAGGCTGAAGCTGGAAAGCTGAATTATATTTGATAAAATGTAAGATGTGGGGACCTGAACCACGGTTCTTTTGGAAGAAGCAGCTGATTGCAGGTCATTTGTAAGGAATGATGTCTCAAGAGTAACTGAGATTGCTTTGAAAGAATCCTTGTGTAGAGGAATCAGATGAGGAAAGTTCATATTGCATTCAGAGACATTAGTGATGGTAGCGCACAGTAAATAAGAGGTCCACGGTTTAAATCCTGGCCATGGCATTGAATTTTCCAAATCTGATTGATTTCCAAGACATATCAAGTTTGGAGCAATATACAACTCTGAAGTGCCTGACTTCAGTCCTAAACTGAAACTAAAGAGAATTTGAGCTAAGTATTAACGTCTCAGAGAATTATGTTTGCAGCAAAGCTTCTCATGTCAATAATTGCTGCATTGCATAGTGATATTACATTTACCAGAAAGCTCCATTTGAGAAAAATTGTCATTCTTTTGACAGGTCAAACGATAGCAAAATTCACATGGTAATTTGTTTAAGACTGTTTCATTTCACACACCCCAAAATATCTAGGGATAAGTGGTAATTGCAATTTGTCAAATACAAATGTCTGCTCATACAAAAACAAATGGACATTTAGCAAGTGTAGACAGTTGTTGCAAGCTGAATGCATTACTAATATAGTTTATAATTGTTTGCAAAGCAACATGTAAATGTTAAATTGTGCACAGTTTTAGTAATAGCGCAATTTTTGCTTGCTTTTCTAAATTGCATCAAATGATGGATGATCTTACTGTTACTAAGTTCTAATTTTGGTGGCTAATTTTCAAGTTCATTCTCTAGGAGTCATCAGTTTCAGTTTGATGCCTAATGTACATATTTTCTTTCTTCACTTTGTAAAGCTTATTTATACATTGTATTTGTTAGATGTAATTCCCTTTTCCTCTTTTGTAGGACAGTCTAATTATTATATTCCTCTGTTATGTTCTATTTTAGAACATTTTCAACCCAATACCAAAGGAAAATACTAAGAAACATATATTGTAGAGGCTTTATTACATTCTAGGGCAAGAATCAGAAACTACTACTGAAAAGGGCAAATTTTTGGTCCATATGTTTCTGAGAGTCATTTGTCTATCATGTCCAGTTCACAGGTAATGTATATAGATAGATTGATGGATAAGGTATTCATATAAGGGCATTCCTTTGATTTTCCTGCTCATGCTTGAACAGGAACATGCAAATCAATTGTCTATGTTGTGCTTGCACATTATTCTGTTAAACTAATCTTGTGAAGAAGAGCTGTTAGTGTGTTTCTCTGGCCATAGCTATGGTTAGACCAATCGTATAGTCAGATTAAAATGCCCAATATCCATGGTTTGAATCCGGCCCTGACATTGAATGTTATTTATCTAATGGCTGGGTTTGACATTTTCATCATTTTCCTTCTGGCTTCCCAATACAGTCACACTAAATCACCAGTCTGTTGTTTTTCCTTGCTTAATTTGTCACAGATTAGGTGACCATCCATATCAGTTTCTTCATTTTTTACACGACACACACTGGAAAGTCCCAAGTCTTGATTCAGTATAGATGATGGGCAAGACAGTCATGTCCTGTGATGAGGTAGAAACGTCCCACTTTGCCTACTGTTGTGCTCATTTTGCACTAACCAGGGGACACGTGTAACTTCTTACGGACATGAGCAACTTTGTTCCGTGATTGAATGTTTAAAATTTGATTCAGCTTTCTATCATAAGAGAATAGTTATGAAAGAAAAATTTCTGCATATAAATAAACCTAGTAATTTGGCTAGAAGCCCATTAATCAAGTACAAGTCACTTTTCTGCATCTGAAAACTGTGGAAGATAAACAAAAGAAAACTTATCAGAAATACCCTTCAGCTTTATGGTACTGGTATTAGCCCTCTGTAAGTAATAGTAGTTACGTATGTTAGTACATGTTTTGAAGCTTAATCAAGCTAATCAGTAAAAGTCTTACATCAGAGGTCTGTTATATACTTTGTATTATTCTTTTTTTTCTCTCTCCATATTCAAGCATTCTTACAACAGCCGAATACTGTCTGGAGACAACACAACAGTTGGAAGAAAAACTTAAAGAGAAAGTTGATCCTGCCTTAGCAGACAAAATCAACTTGTCACAAGAGCAAGATATATTCCACAAGTATGTATTCCTTCCTTTCTAGTGAAGTACTATTGTAGTATTAATTAATTAGTAACTTAGCTCTCTTTATCATTATACTTTTCTTCAAGAAACATAAAAATATGGTCACTGATATTCTAAGCTTTTATTAATTTTGGGATGAACATGTTAGGTTTTGCTATCTCAAGAGAATTAACCCATTAACGCCCAACTTATTTTTTTCTTCAGAAATTGAAGGAAAAAAAAAAAACATGTAATGTATTGACTGAGCACACAGTATGTCAACAATATATTTTGTTTTCCTTTTTATTCACCCAGTGCTCCAGAATCACCTATGAGTCAAGAACGTGTTTCATTGTAGTGGGCCCTTTGAGCAGATTTTGCCCATGTCTGGTGTAAAGTTTAAGCTTTTCAGGAGGGAGAATTATTAAGACTTGTAGGTTATCACTTTGAGGTAAATGAGCAATACAAGAGGATATGTTGCTCATCATTAGTGTATGTCCTCTGTTATAATGGTCCGTATTTTGCATTACAAAAAAGAGGCAGTTTCACAAACATTTCATAAACCCTCTCCAACCTCAGCATTCTTAACAACTTTGATTTACTGATTTATGCATTGATGGTGAAATAAAATGAGATAGAGTGTTTTGATGAAAGAACTATCATCATAAAAAAATGTTTTACAGTATAGTTTTCTTTTCCTCAGTGTGATTTCTAACTGCATCCAGCTGCTTGTTCAAGACCTTGAATCTGCTTGCGAGCCAGCTTTGACAGCAATGAGCAAAGTAAGTGATGAAAAATTATTTTATCTGTATGTAACATTTTCAGGAGGATTCCAGAAAGACTACTTAATCCTGAATTATGTGTAATACTCAATAGAAAGCACTAGTTTCCCAAGATTGTGGAAAAAAAACATTTACAGTAAAAGGTAAAATTATTGCTGAAGATAATGTAAATTTAAAATTAGAAATTCAAAAGTACTGAATAGAAGAATAGTCATATGTTTAGTAAACATTTTTACCATCTTTGGTATTTCTTTAGAAAGAAGAAGCAACATTTCATTTTGGCTGAAGTGAATTCTTTTTCTTTCTTTTTGTTTGTTTGCCAATGGTAAGCTGAACCATGCCATTAGTACAAAGAGTTGATTGTTGTTAGCTAATGCTAGATTTCTGACAATGAAGTCATTAATCCTCTTGCTCTCCAATATTTTTCATTGATGGATGGAGCGCTAGAAGTGGCTGGGTATATTTGAAGGTGTCTTGGTCCATTTCCTCTTGCAGATCATATAGAGGACAGAGCTGTGAAGAAAATATCCCAATTCTGTTTAAATGTTTTGCCAATCATGTCCTGTAATCAACCTGAAGGTTGCAACTGCCATTTTTTGAGGATACTCAGAAATTACTGTGTGAATGTTTGGTAGTTCCCATCTTTTATTTTTTTATTTTTCATAGTAATATTTTGCAATAATATCTTTACTGCTGGTACCCTTTTTTGCAAGAAAATCAGCTTTGTCAGTACCACTCAGTCCACAGTGAGCTGGTATCCATTGGAAGACTAGGTGTTTTTGAAGTGCTGTTAGATGGGTAAGGATTTTCCAACATTCTATAATTGTTTGAGGTCATTTTGAGTCACTTTTTTTACACTCACTCACCTACTTAAGTTGTTTAAAAACAGGAAATGTTTTCAAGATCATTCGGTCCCATCATCAGCCATTGGTCACCCAACTGGTTGAAGCTGTCCGTACAAAGTGAGGGTAGGATTCTTTCACCCCACGCCATTAGCTCAGTCTCGGATAACTGTACCTGTCAGGTGAATGACTTCTAAACAAAAGGGCAAATTTCCAGGTAGACGGATAGAACAGTAGAAAGGGGACACAACTCACTTGGACGTCGCTGAAGACGGGTGTGAGTGTGGAGACGGGGCAGAACAAACAACATTTTTCGGCGTACTACTAAAAACACCTTCTTGCATTCACGTGAACCCGGTAGTGAGTGAACTTAAGACGGTTTTGGGAAATACAGTTATTAAATTACGCAGTTGTGTGTTTTCCTAAAAGAAACATATCCAGGACAACCCCACACCCTGATATAGATAAGAGTCTACATGCAAGAGCGGCCCAAGGAAAACCTCGGCTTCACCCTTCGATTCTACATAAATTGTGAGGTACTGAGGGGGTGACTCAGTAACAACGGGCAGCATCATAAATCGGCACCCGCCAACAGCTTCATGGTCTTGAAAACGTTTCCTGTTTTTAAACAATTTAAGTGAAGGTGAGTGTAAAAAAGTGATACAAAATGACTTCAAACATGAAGAATACTTCACTGTTTTTAGTGCTTCTATTTGTAGTATTCATTCTATAATTGTTTGGTTTTTTGGTGACAACTTGGAAATAATTGCTATAATTGCTGCCCTGGAATACTAATCTTTATGTCAGGGAAATGAGGAAAATATGGACCGTTTGAAGTCATTTATATGTAAATACTACCTTTTCAGAACCAGCTTTATTGGTTTACTTCTAAAAAATTTGAGAACTAAACTTTTTATTTACGTTTCCAATTTGTTGTATATTAATACATCTAGATACAAAGTGTTTAGTAGGCCCTTGGTAAGTCTATGACTATCCAAATGTAAGTTGTCAAGATTCCTTCTTTTGTAATTATGATAGTCTGACTTCTTGTGGAAGTAAGTTTTATTTTTGTGTAGCAGTAGGAGTACAAATAGAAGTCAGGTATAAAGACAAGACCATTAAGAACAAAGAGGGAGGGTAGCATGACCAAGAGCAAGAGCATGGAGTTTAAAATATTTATCAACAAAATGGCTATTTACAAGATGAATGCCCACTATGGGAGGGGGGAATGGAAAGGTGTACTATCTCTATCTTTCACAAAAGTAAATGCCCTTCAATGAGGGCTGCAGAAAGGTTAACTATACATAAGTTCAGACTACGAGCGATACAAACTGAAAGTAGCAGGTAGGCTAAGGGGATAGTGCGGATGAGAGTGGAATAGGTTGCATCATTGCCAGTTTAGCCATGAAAGTTTATACTTCAGTTTTTTTTTTTTTTTTTTAATTTTCAGCAAATTTATTATCAAATGAAATGACTAAGTGTACAAGCAGTTCTATATGTAACACTGGAAACAAATGGTTTGTTTATTTTTACTGTTTTCATTAAACTTTCAATTGGTTTTCGTCTGCTAAAGCACAATATGGCAACTGCATACAGAGAACATGGTTGCCACATCTCTTTATATTATGTCTAATGTTCGTCTTGTTCAGAACCGAATAGTTGGAGGTTAAAGTGTGACAAACTGTGTTAACATGATTATTCTTCCACATTAGTGTGCTGTACTATTAGTGAAAATGGAAGCAACGTCACCAGAGCGTTATAGTATGAAAAGAGTTCGTAAAGCCCGCCACAATGTTGCAACACTACATGCCCAAATACGTGATGCAAAGTACCTAGCCTGAAGTTCTGTATAATTGTCAGACATTCTTGCATAGATGGTAGGAGAGTGGCATTTGTCATATGCTTTGTTGTCAAGTAATGACAGAATAAAGCTTAATATCATAGTACCTGGGCAACCGAGCTTTGCTCGGCATTTTTCGCCTATGTTTTTGTGAAATCTTCTTTTTCTTTTTCTTTGGGGGGGGGGGGGGGGGAGAAGATACTTAGATAAACCTTGAAAGGCAAAACATTAACTAAATAATAATTTTTGTCGCAATTGTTAAGAGTCATTTCCAAGATACAAGAGATGTAAAAATACATACAAATATTTCATAAACAGCATCAGTTCAGCTGTAAAATATCTACTTCTGAACGTAGATCTCCCCATAGATATCCACATAGTTTGAGGTTTTCGTTGAGCATTTGTTCCATTATGGAGTTCAGTTCTTTGGTGCTGCAATTGACTCCAGGGCGTTAACATGTTGGCCAATGCCCTTTGTATTTCTGTCGAGTTCTTCCATGGCTTCCTTAACCCCAGCCAGTCACTCGTTAGTATTCTCCAACAGATCTTTCTTATTATTGGACATTCCCGTCTTCATCTTTTCCGTTTTGGAGTTTACATTTTCAATTTGGCTTCCTTTTTTGTTTACATTTTGCCCATTTTTATTCCCATATTTTCTATTTTGTAGTTTACATTTTTCCAATTCAGCTTTCATGTTTGTTTCCTCTGCCGCATTCTGGAATTCATTTCATTCCCCATTACGTCCATCTTGGCTAACATTTGTTTCATCAACTGTTCGATATCGTGCTTTTCGTCAATCCCATAGAAAATTGTATGAATAATTTGTCAAAGCAGAAGTAGTGAAAGAAATGATATTGTGTTCAGTAAAGAAAAATGAGTAGAAAAACCGTATGAATGTATAGTCGCACTTATATTCAAAGTGTATGGAGAAATGTATGGACTGTTTGTAGAAGAGGGAGTAGTGTGTTAGATAAAAGAAAAGGGAGTAGAGAAAACCAAGTGAATGTAATAAGTTGGGTGGTAAAATGAATTGCATAAAAACCTTTACCATGAAAGCACTTAGATATGTCAATTTTCGTGGCGATCGGTCAACCGACTTTGGAGTTTACTCACTCTTCAACATATGATATGTATAGGCGTTGATATGTATGAAGTTGATAAATGATAAGCAATAACATGTGAATTGTTACGTAAAACAAAAGTGAGTAGAGAAAATAGTATTAATATAATACGTTGTATTTCTGTTTCAAGCATATATCAAATTGTGTGAATTGTATGTTGAAGAGCGAGTAGCAAAAGAAGACTGTCTCGTAAAAGAAAAATTAGTAGAGGAAATCTTGTGAATGTAATACATTGCATTTAAATTTCAATCATAGAAAATTATATCAATTGTATGTTGAAGGGCAAACAGAAGATACACGAATGCGCTACGTAAAAAAAAAAAAGAGCGAGTAGAAAACCATTTAAAAACTTTCTCCATGAAACAAATACATATAAGTGCCGAATTTCAGGCTGATTGATTAAGCAGTTTTCGAGATTAACAGTTACATATATACAGACATCCAATTTGTGTATATATACAGATGATATGAATTGTTTGTAGAAGAGTGAGTAGAGAAAGAGATGTGAATGTGTTTCCTAAAAGTAAGTTGAGAAACCACTTGAATGTAATATGCAGCATTTCTATTTCAAACATACAGAACATAGTATGACTTATTTTAAAGGTGGCGATAAAAATTATTTTTGGTGTAAAGTCACGTTTTTTATGGAAAAAGTGTATAGAAGAGTGAGAGAGAAAGAGATGTGAATGTGTTACCTAAAAATGAGTAGAAAACAGTGTGAATGTAATAGCATTTCTATTTCAAACATACAGAACATGATATGACTTATTTTAAAGGTGGGGATTAAAAATAATTTTTGGTGTAAAATCATGTTTCTTATGGAAAGTTGTTTATAGAAGAGCGAGTAGAGAGAGAGATGTAAATGTGTTATCTAAAAGTACTTAAGTAGAGAAAACACTGTGAATGTAATATGCAGCATTTCTATTTCAAACATGCAGTACATTCTATGACTTATTTGTAGAAGAGTGAGCAGAGAAAGAAATGTGAATGTCACTTAAAAGTGCGAGGAGAAAACAGTGTGAATGTAATAGCATTTCTATTTCAAACATACAGAACATGATATGACTTATTTTAAAAGTGGGGATAAAAATGTTCTTTTTTGTGTAAAATCACGTTTTTTATGGAAAATTGTTTATAGAAGACTGAGTAAAGAAAGAGATGTGAATGTGTTACCTAAAAGTGAGTAGAGAAAACACTGTGAATGTAATATGCATGTATACAAAAATGTTACCAAATCTTTGGCGCCTTTTCTGAAATACAGGAATATATATACAAGAATTGCACTGTAGAAGAGGGAATAAAAAATGTTATTTTTTATGTAAAATTGCGTTTTTTTGGGAATTACACTTATATAGATGAACTTAGAAAGCAAAACCTTATCTGAATACAAAATTTGATGGAAATCGTTAGAGCTGTTTCCAAGTTACGCGGAATATATTTATAAACAAGAATTGCTCGTTTAAATATATAAGATAAATAGAGGGTAAATTACCCAACAGGAATAGCTGAGATCATTGCATCGCTATCCATAGGATTCAAAAGTGCCACCTTTGGTGGTTCTATCCCTGCTTCCTGCGTGCTTATTTTCTGAAATGGAAAATTAACAATGTCTTTAATTCAGTTTTTATCAGGAATGGAAAATCAGGATAATAGCACACTTCTAGAAATTGGCTTAATGGGGACATGGCAACTCTATAGTGCTTGGAAGTAAACTAAAAGCAATGCTAGATCCCAATGATTGCTCAATGATGAAGTAATCTGCAACCTCATTGTGTTCTGTTTAATGTCATTAATTACTTTATTCACTGACATCCAGTTTTTGTAACAATACAGTTTTATCACTATTACTATTGTATTTTACACTATTAACGCTTTCCTATGTTATGTAATATACTAAATTTATTTGCTTTCGAAATCTTATTCTCATATAGCATGGTATTTGTGCCATATTACTGCATAATTAAATATAAAGGAATGTAATCTTGGAGTTCTCTCAAAATTTTTAAAACAATTAATTTCATTTCTTGTGCCTGAAACATTTATTTTCCTTGTTTGTTGGGCCATGAATACACATTCCAAAGATAGCATTACTGTCATAAGTGAAACTAGAACACCAAGTCTAGTGTTAGATATCACAATGTACCTGGAATTCTTTACTGAGCTGCTAACTGATTGCATTCCTGCCATTGGCCATGAGTTGGTCGACAGGCAGTACTTTTGTGTTGTTTATTTGCCTGAATATTTTTATATGCTTATAATATAGAGAGAAATTCTCTTTGATTTTTAGATTATGTGGCAGAACATTGATACAGTTGGTGATCAAAGTGGTTATGTTTCTGCCATTACTGGACATTTGAAGCAGACTGTACCTGTCATACGTGACAATTTGGCATCTTCAAGAAAATATTTCACTCAGTTTTGTGTCAAGTTTGCCAAGTAAGTAGTTTTCTGCATAGATTGGTCTTAGCATTGCATTTGTTTGCCATCTTTAAAGAATTATGTCTATAGCATGCAAGGAAACTTAGTGCTACAGTTAAATTTGTTAATAGCAGGAGTTGTTGTTAGCTAATGCTGGATTTCTGACAATGAAGTCATTAATCCTCTTGCTCTCCAATATAAAGAGAGCAATAGCAGTAATAGTAACTACTTTTTAGAGAGCACCATATTTTCATGTTTTGGCGGTCACATTGCTCTCTCACAACCCAGTGAGACAGTGAATGTCTGGAGGACCACACCTGTCGTTAATAGCAGGAGTAGAAATGTTTAAATAGTACTTTCTCCATGTCTTGCAGTTTATACGCATGTAAGCATTTTATCTGAAAATAGACAAAGATATAAACTATATAGCTTAGCAATAGGGTAAAGTGTGCAAAGCACTAGGCTCTGAGGTACAGGACCTAATTTTATTAACTGATTTGATTTCATAAACTTTTCAAGTGAATTATGTCAATACACTCATAGTTATAAACAGCAACATTTCTTCTATTTTTACTTTCTCTACTGGTAAGTAGAGGAAGTATTGTATTCCACCCAAAAATTCAATGTCGAGATTTCACCGGAAATATATGTTTTGAGACCCCCTGAATTCAAAAGAAGCATGTTTAGAAAAAGGTCCATGCATGTGTGTGTCTGTCAGTCTGTGGACTGCATAACTCAAAAACGAAAAGTCAGTTAAAAACCAAAGTTGGTATTGAAGTTTAATGTTTTTTAAGGATGCGACACAAAGATTTTGAAGAAAATAGCCCCTCCTTAAACTACCCTTTACATAAAATTTTTTCGAAAATTTTGATTTTCTTGAAAATGGCTCTAACGATTTTGATTAAAATGCCATATGTTTAAGATACTTGTATGACAAATGAAATGTATATTTTGAATTTTCTGGTTATAGCCTATGTAGTCCTGGTTACTCTGGATGACTTTTGAATAACTCATAAACTGTAAGAGATAGACAAAATCTTACTATACAAAAAATGTAGAACTCGCTAAAATACATAATTAAATGTCTAAATAATTTTTGTTGTTGTTGTTAGCTAATGCTGGATTTCTGACAATGAAGTCATTAATCCTCTTGCTCTCCAATATTTTTCACTGATGGATGGGGCGCTAGAAGTGGCCGGGCATATTTGAAGGTGGTCTCAGTACATTTCCTCTTGCAGATCACATAGAGGACAAAGTAGTGAGGAATATATCCAATTCTGTTTAAATGTTTTGCCAGCCAATCATGTCCTGTAATCAACCTGAAGGTTGCAACTGCTGTTTTTTGAGGATGCTCACGAATTACTGTTTGAATGTTTGGTAGTTCCCATCTTTTATTTTTTATAGTAATATTTTGCAATAATTTTTTTGAATTCAGAGTTGACTAATCTTTTAGCTGCATAAAATGGTAGATTAACTATAGATTTCTGTCCATCGCTGGTACCCTTTTTTGCAAGAAAATCAGCTTTGTCATTACCACTCATTTCACAGTGAGCTGGTATCCATTGGAAGACTAGGTGTTTTTGAAGTGCTGTTTGATGGGTAAGGATTTTCCAACATTTTTTAATTCTAAAGTAAGAACAAATTAGAAACTAAAAACTTCACTTATCTTAGTAATGTTGCACGTTCTTTTTGCACAAACTGACCCAGGGTTTCAAGTTGTCTCCAACTCATTCTCAAAGCTATACAAACAAATTCGTTACCAGGGCTAAAATCTTTCATTTTTTTCTGAAAACAAAAAACAAATACTGATGTTCAATTTTTATTTACCAATCTCCGAAAACAAAAATTTATAAATACAATATATAGATGGTAATTTGAAGTTCTTAACACGGTTCCTGTTTTTTAAAATAAAAATTTTTTCCCAAACCATTAAATCTACAGGACCACTTAATTGCTTTAATAATTCAACTTCCGGATTAATTTCATGATTAAATGACCAAAAATGATCTGCCACAGCTGATTTATCAGTTTGTTTATATTTAGTATTTCTAAAATGTTCTTTTATTCTGGTAGCTAAATGACGTTTAGTTTTACCAATATAAACCTTATCACATTCTAAACAGCTAAATTGATAAATGCCAGATTTTTTATAATTTGGTATTTTATCTTTTTTAGAAAAATTAAGTACATTTTGTATATTAAATTTATTTTGAGGGACCAAATTTATTCCATATTCTTTAAAAATCTTTGTAAATTTTTTATTGGCCCATTGATGGTAAGTAAACTTTTTAAAAGTACAATTATCTTCCATTTTTTTAAGGGTTGAAACTTCTTTAACAGCTTTTTGATACTTAAATTTTTCTATCTTTTTATGTATAAAATCTGTATTAAAACCATTAATTACTGAAGTGTTAATAATGTGTTTATATTCTATGTAAAATTCATCTTTATTGAGGGGTATATTTATTAACCTATAAATTAAACTATTGAAAATAGCAAATTTATGTGCAAAAGGATTAAAACTTTTATATTTTATGAAATTATCAGTGTGAGTAGATTTTCTGTAAATACCAAATTTCAATTTATTGTTATGTCTTTTAATTTTTAAGTCCAGAAATGAAAGGAATCCATTATTTTCAGTTTCCAAAGTGAATTGTATAGCTTTATCTTGTAAATTTAAAAGTTTTAAAGCATCATTTATCTGTTTTTTAGGGACAACAGCAAAAATGTCATCAACATATCTATACCATATTTTAAAAATTAGAGGGAATGATTTTATAATTTGAGTTTCAAAATAACTCATGAAAAGATTAGCAAGAAATGGCAAAAGTGGACTACCCATTGCCAAGCCAGAAGTTTGTTGAAAAAAAATTACCATTAAAACTAAAGAAATTTTGATCTAAACAAAGATTTAATTATCTTCCTTCCATAGAAGTTTGAAAACAGTGTTGTAATTAATTTAATTTAAAAGGTGAGTTAATTAATAACACTGAACAACACTTACAAAATATTTTTCCGGGACGCGTTTCGAAGGTTAACTTTCCTCCATTATCAACCGGACAATAACTGGGTTTCCATGGTGTTTGATGGTGCGGATGGTGATGCTTCTTCTGATGTTTCTTCTGGTAACGGTTCAATGAACTTACTGAAAATGTCACTCTGAGGAATGTCGAAATTAAATACTCGGTTTCTATTTTTTAAAATAAAGATTTGTTCCCATGTGGACAGTTCTTGTTTTCCGGTTATGTGTTTGAGAAGTTTCGGTTCTAGCTTTATGTCATGATTTTTTGTCCAAAAGTGAAATGCAACTGCTGATTTTTCTAATTGTTTACTCTTAATGTTTCTAACGTGTTCCTTGGATCTGATTTCTAAATTTCTTTTGGTTTTTCCTATGTATATTTCATTACAATCACTGCATTTAATTTGGTATATGCCAGATTTTTTGTTAGGTGGAATAGCATCTTTGATGTTTGAAAGTAGTAGGTTTTTTATGGAGTAATGGTTTACTGGTGCTAGCTGAATGTTGTATAGTTTAACACATAGATTGGTGAACATCTCTCTTTCAGCAGAAGAATATAAAACAGAATATTACAAAATAATTGAAATAGCACAAAAAAACGTCTTCCCCAAAGAATTAGTAGATAAAAAGGTAAAACGAGCAGAAAAGAAATAATTATTAAAAGAAACTACAACTCTCACAGCAGCAAAAACAAAAATGATATTCAAAAAATTCACATATCATCCATGGGCCTTTGATAAATTTAAAAAAGTGTTCAAGGAATACAAATTTTGTTTATATGGCTTTGAGAATTAGTTGGACACAACTTGAAACCCAGGGTCAGCAAAAAATTTACTTAATTTTTCAAAAAAAGATAAAATACCAAATTATAAAAAATCTGGCATTTATCAATTTAGCTGTTTAGATTGTGATAAAGTTTATATTGGTAAAACTAAACGTCATCTAGAAACCAGAATAAAAGAACATTTTAGAAATATTAAATATAAACAAACTGATAAATCAGCTGTGGCAGATCATTTTTGGTCATTTAATCATGAAATTAATCCAGAAGTTAAATTATTAAAGCAGTTAAGTAGTCCTATAGATTTAATGGTTTGGGAAAAAATTTTTATTTTAAAAAACAGGAACCGTGTCATGAACTTCGAATTACCATCTATATATTGTATTTATAAATTTTTGTTTTCAGAGATTGGTAAATAAAAATTGAATATTAGTATTTGTTTTTCAGAAAAAAATAAAAGATTGTAGCTTGGTAACGAATTTGTTTATATGGCTTTGAGAATGAGTTGGACACAACTTGAAACCCAGGGTCAGCAAAAAATAACAGCATTTTAAGAGGTAGAACTGGAACTTAAAAATTCAATGCCACAACTGGGATTTAAACCACAGACCTTCCGCTTGCCGGGCGGACGCTCTACCACTGAGCTATTGTGACAAACTGCCAGAATGGCATTAAATTCTCAAGTTAGTTCGTATTTTTCCTGGTAAACCACAAAGGCAGTCTCACATCAGAGACAATTACCCCAATGGTGACTTACTATATTTATTTATCCCAACAAACTTACTGTTGGTGTTTTTAAACACACAAGCCGTGTGTGGGCAAAGTTTAAGAGGTAGAACTGGAACTTAAAAATTCAATGCCACAACTGGGATTTGAACCACAGACCTTCCGCTTGCCGGGCGGACGCTCTACCACTGAGCTATTGTGACAAACTGCCAGAATGGCATTAAATTCTCAAGTTAGTTCGTATTTTTCCTGGTAAACCACAAAGGCAGTCTCACATCAGAGACAATTACCCCAATGGTGACTTACAATAAATAAATAATAATAACAGCATTACTAAGATAAGTGAAGTTTTTAGTTTCTAATTTGTTCTTACTTTAGAATCTTGTTGCTTCACTGTTAATAGCTTCAATTTTTCCTTATTTAATTTATGCTAATTTTTTTTGTAGAGTGAACCATTTAGGAGAAATTCCTTGTTATTTGTGTTAATTTCAGAAAACTTAAAACTTTCATGAAATGGAACATTGTTGTTCATTTTTTTATATGTTAAGCGTGCAAAGAGAATAGAAACTCAAAGCTTTAAAAGATTTTACTATCGCTCAAAGCCTCCTGTATTCTAATATTCCCCTTGCACCTACAAGGAAATAAGCAATAAGATAGTTTGTACAAGATTTTATCTCAACTAACACGAAGAAGATATAGGAATAAGAGTTTGTAAGAATGGTTAGTACAAGAGTAGAAAAAGTCATGTGAGTGCAAGCACATCAGAGTTTTATTTGTCCATCCATAATTATGAATATTTGTATTAATTCGGAATGTATTAAAATAATGTTATTCCAGCAAAAAATTAATGGTCAAAATGATTGTTAGAATATTTGATCCCAGTTATAGCATGGAATCAGTCATTCAATAAAATTGGGAACCGGAGTTTCTTTCTTTATTTCAGGGCTAATTTTGTTTGTTTCAAATAATGTATCAGCAAAGTTGATGGTGTTATTGCAGGAGCTAATTTAGAACTTTTAATACTGGAATACTTCTATGAAACATTCCTACCAAAATGAAACTCCTTTTAAAGTAATGGAAAGTTCTGTAAATGGAATTTCTGTTCACTAAGAATTTTGAAACCTCAGTGAATTGCACTGTAATACTATACCAATTTGTTTACTTGTATTTAATGTTGATAGTAATATACATTTAACATTTGGTAAATATAAATTAATACTCTTTACCATTGTATGACCAATGAATGCTTAAATTAGTTCCTCTGCCGAGTTGCTGATTTTATCATCTTCCACTCAAGTATAAAATAAAACTGATGAAAATGAAGTGTTTAAAACGGTGGAGCATATTAATAGCAGGTAAATTTTGGGGTTAACTGTTGCCTCTGGCAGATATTCAGAAATTTAATGTTAGCAAAAATGTATCTCCTTTTGATGTGTAATTTTATAAAACTCTTGATTTCTCTCTTGTATCCATAAAAGCTTGTGTTAAAAGTCATAGACTTCTGTTACCTCCATTTCTGCCATTTTGTTAGCAGGATGATCTATTACACTTCTTTGGCTCGTTAACCACAATAATAAGAAACTGATGAAAATGAAGTGTTTAAAACAGTGAAGCATATTCATAGATGGAAAAATATGTCAATATTTATAAACACATTTTGCTCCGATTTGTAGTAATATTAATCACAGGACTAGTTTCGGAGAGGGTCCTTTCCATCATTCAGCTGTTCATTGACTTGTTCAACATCAGGTAACTGGCTCTCCCTTCTCTTGTTACCTGGTCTGCTGTTCTTCCTATTGGCTAGTCATAAGACATCATCTAAGATTGGTATGTCGAAATTCATCAGCCGATCTCCATCCTTAATGATCTAAATATTTTCCCACACTGTTAACTCCCAATCATTTTTTGCTAGTTTCAAAAGTTGTATATTTAGGTTGATATTATTGGAAAGATCAGAACATTACTCCATTTTAGCTAACACAGATTTAATTTTATACAATACTCATTTAAAATTAGTGAATAACCTAAAAAACACTGTATGGACAAACTTTGAAAGTATATTATAAGACAAACTCAATATAATGAGCAATAAAACAAACAAGCTTAAACAGATCTAAATAAAACCCAACAAATTGTGAGAACTACAGACAATGTCATTAATCTATCAACACAAAAAAGAAATAAAATTTTTAAATCAAGGCCTTAAAACTTGTGTTACCTACTCACACAATGTAGATGATTTCATCACGGATGTAAAAATAATAATGCATATGTTAAAAGACAATGAGAAACCGGTAGCCACAGCCAAAAGTCAGGAATTATTGAAAAAACCAATTTTAACTTCAGGGCACATGAAAGGAAATTTTAAATTAAGAAAACTGATGCAAGAATTAAACAATAATATTAATAATAATGTTAATAGCTTCAATTTTTCCTTATTTAACAAACCAGTATTTTTTTTTAAAAGCAGACAAGGGCAATAAAACTGTCATAATAGATAAAGATGATTACATAAAAAGAATGGATAAGCTTTTACAAAATCAAGAATACAAAGAAATTTCCAAGGGCCCCTTAAGATACCACATAGTTGCAATACAGAAAATAATTAAAGAGAGCAAGATTATCCCAAATAATACAAAACATAAATTAATACCGAGCAACGCAGTGCTACCAAAATTATATTGTTTACTGAAAATTCACAAAAGTGATGATAGTATGAGACCTATCATTAGTAACATAGATGCACCAGCATATCATTTGGCTAGATAGCTTGTAAATAAATTAAACTCCATAGAAACATTTCAGTCATTGAGCACAAAGTACACCTCAGAACTAGTTGAAAAACTTAAAAATGTGAGAGGTAGAACTGGAACTTAAAAATTCAATGCCATAACTGGGATTTGAACCACAGACCTCCCGCTTACCGGGCGGCTGCTCTACCACTGAGCTATTGTGACAAACTGCCAGAATGGCATTAAATTCTCAAACCAGTTCGTATTTCTCCTGGTAAACCACAAAGGTAGTCTCACATCAGAGACAAATTACCCCAATGGTGACTTACTATTGTAAGTACTTTATTTCCCAGGATTAAATAACCTTCAGATGGTAATTATTATTTATTTATGCCAACAAACTTATTGTTGGTGTTTAAAAACACCAACAGTAAGTTTGTTGGCATAAATAAATATTAAAAATGTGACTTTACATACAAATGATATTTTAGTATAGTTTGATGCTACCTCTTTGTTTACTAGCATTCCCGCAGAAAAGGTACCTAAATTAATAAATTGCTGGCTTACCCAACAGGGTACTTCACCATCAGAGATTGAAAAATATGCTGAACTTATAGGATTATGTATAACGCAAAATTCTTTAATATTCAATAATAAGTTTTATCAACAAACATCAGGTCTGGCCATGGGCATCCCCTTATCACCAATATTAGCAGACTGGGCAATTTAGAGATACATATCAGGAAGGCATTTCCATACATGTGTAAAATTTGGTTAAGATATGTAGACGACATTTTTGCCATTGTTCCAAAAATATTAGCTCAAGACACATCGATATTATTGAACCTACAGGTCCATTCCATAAAATTTACTATTGAAATAGAACAAGATGGATGGCTACTGGTCATTGACTTAAAAATTATAAGAAACATGGACATGGAATTTGGTATATATAGGAAACAATAATTTCAACCCAAAAGCACATCAGCATGCAATCTTCCATAGTTTAATTCACAGTTTGATCAATATCCCACTAACAAATAGAAAATACAACGAAGACTGAAGCATATTAAACTTGTTGCAAATTTGAATGGATTTAAATCCAGTTTCATAACTAGATTATTAAAAACACATACAACATTAAAAACTATCAAGGATATCAGCAAATTAAAAATTAACAATACCCAGGAAAGATATAAAAATTCATATATCACCCACCACCTTCACTGCTGCCGCCACTGCCACCACCACCACCACTGCCACCACCACCACCACCACCACCACCACCACCACCACCACCACCACCGCTGCCGCCACCACCACATCTCCTTAATTAGGGAAAATTTGTTCAAGCTAATATATCATTTAATATAACTATTTTATGCAATTCTAAATCCAATTTCAATTGCCAGTGATATAGAAATCACTACCTAAGATCAACTGAATACAATGAAAGCAGTGGAGCTGTATTTCCAATCTCCCATTTTAATATTTAATGTTGCTTGGACTTGACATGTTCTTCTTTCCTCATATACATGTGCTATAGTATACACCTCAAACTGTCAAATATTCCATTTTATTATTTAATATCATTTTCTCATACATGCTGTCATTGCATACTGATGTCAATTATAGTGTGATGTTCTTTATCTAATATTTTCCTTCAATTTGTGGTGGATTTATTAATTCATGTTCAGTGTCTTGGTGGTATACTCCGAGTCCCAGTGTTATACCCTGACAGCCTTAAAGAATTTAAGGGATTGTTTTGTTTTATTAGTCATCAGATCAATTTGCAAAGCTTTAAGTTGCTCTATTGGTGGCATTCCAATTGGCTTTTTAAGCTTTTTAGTTCAGTCAGTCTGTTGTAAGTTAGTGGAATTATGAAAGCGCTTGTATACAGTTGAGATTGTTTGTGTCAAGATTACGATAAAACAGAACAGCTGTGAATTGCAAGGTCAAGAGTTGTGGATTGTGATTCAGTTTTAGAGGAAATAAAGTAACATAACTTGGACTTGTCATTTGTCACAGTAATAACCAAAAGTAATATAAACTCAAGGATTAACACCGTTGTGACTGAACAACATTGCTGATGAGCAATTTACCAAAGGTAAAAGTCTGCCAATAGACTGTAGATGTTCAAGGCTGCATATAAATGGAACATAAAAAAAATCTTTCTTCAGGGAGAAAAATGGTACTTAATCTTTTCATTGCACATTCCCACAATTTTAAAGTTTCTTATACAAATCTAGTTTTCAGAAAGTCTGCATCTAGCGCAAGTTTTTAAACTGAGGATTAACTAATAAAATTTTGATGATATATGAGGGCGAGTCAATAAAGACTGAGAATGTTTTTTTACACATAAAATACACCAGTCTTGGACCAGATTAGTGTGGTCTTTTTGAAAGTATTCTCCGTTGAGTTGAATATATTTTGCCCAATGCTTCTGCCAGTGCTAGAACACAAGCTGGAAGCCATCTTTTGACATCTTCTTTATAACTGCCTCAGCCTTCTTCACGACGGCCTCTGAAGTAGCAAAACACTTCCCCCTTAGATCCTTTTTCAGAAGGGAAAGAGATAAAAGTAAAAGGGGACCAAGTCTGGAGAGTATGGAGGATGGGGAACACATTCCATGTTTCTGCGGGCCAAATACTGGGTAACAATGTTCCACACATGAGGGCAGGCATTGCCTGGTGTTTTCATTGGATGTGTTTAGCAAGGACATCCAAAACAGACTTGTAATACTTGCATTAACTGTCGTAGGAGAAGGGACTTGATGTTGATACACCTCTCCGCAGCAGTCAAACGAAATGACCACACTTTTCCTGCTAGCCGATCAACCTTTGCTTTCTTTAGCATCAGAGAATAGGTGATTTCCATACTGAGGAAGCCTGTTTGCCTTCCGGGTTGTGATGCTGAAGCCAATTTTCATCACTTGTAATGATGGAATTCAGCTATGCATCGCCATGCATCTCAACCAGCCACATCAACTTCTGTTCAGGAGCCAATAACCTTGGTGCCCAATTCACATAAAGACATCTGTTTAAGTGATTATGCAGAATTGAAAAAATACTGCCATGGGAAATCTGTAACATGTCTACAAGTCTGTCAGTTGTTATTTGTCAGTCTTCATTAACAATGATGCCAGCTGTGTTAATCATGGTTTCGTTTATTGCTGTTGCTGGAGCACCTGGCCCACCTTGCTTTGTTATTGAAACAAAGCCCTCCTTAAATTCCTTGAACCATCGAAGTGCTGTGGACTGTGGCAGCACATCATCACCATATGCCTCCTGCAACATTCTGTAAGCTTCCATGCCAGATTTGTGCAAATGAAAGCAAAACTTCAATACAGCGTATTATTTGAGAGGTAGAACTGGAACTTAAAAATTCAGTGCCACAAATCCCAGCTGTGGCATTGAATTTTTAAGTTCCAGTTCTACCTCTCAAACACTGTTCACACATGGCTTGTGTGTTTAAAAAAAAACACCAACAATAAGTTTGTTGGCATAAATAAATAAATTCCTCTGTAGGCAATTGGCAAACTGACGTACTTAACTCACCCCCTGTGTACAGACACATGCTCAAGTGAGTGTGTGCTTTGTCCACCAACCAGAGCTGATCCATTGGCATCATGCAAAATTGTTTCCACAATGTGTCTTTGTTGTGCGTGGAAACAAAAAAACTCTTTATTGACTTGCCCTTGTAAAATACTGCACAGCAGTAACTAAGACATGCTAATCTTCACCTTCTGTGTATGCAAGAAAAAAAGGTCACCAAATCACTTTATGGTTAGTTTTTATAACTACTGGTTTACTTAACAAGGCAGAGTTACCATTGCTGAAATCTGAATCAATCCTAGTTTGTTTGTTTCAACTTTTGCAGCTCCTTCATACCAAAATTCATTCAGCACATATACAAATGCAAGCCAATAAGTACAGTTGGAGCAGAGCAGCTTCTTCTGGATACTCATATGCTGAAAACTGTATTACTTGATTTACCATCCATTGGCTCCCAGGTCAATCGTAAGGCTCCAGCCAGGTGAGTATTTATTATAGTAATTTTTTTTTGTTTTTCCCTTTAATATCTATTAGTCATATAGGGAATTTGACTTGAGAAATAACTAACTTGTTGACCTTTAAGTTCTTTTAATCTTGGGTTCCAGTCATTTCTAACTTGAAACAAACATTCACTTCCACATATATACTTTGAGATTCTGCAGAGGATAGAAAAAGTTGTATCAAAGAAAGACTCCCATACCCCAGCTGAGAATCGAATCTGGGACCTTTGGGTTGAGATGCACAATAGAGGCCTACTCGGGCCTACATTCTTAGGTTCGGCCTGGCCCAGCCCGGACTTAACCAAGCCTGAGCCCAAGAAGAGGTTATAGTGCTCGGGCCCAAGCCTGGCCCAGCCCGATTACTTAATTTTATTATGTTTAAGGTTATGACATTATTAGTTATTATCACTTATTTGAAACCTTTCAGCAGAATAATCATATATAATTCCTAGTAATGGAATGCTGTGATAATTGTGCTATCGTCGGAAAAATATATAATGCATTATTTTGTGTCTCAATTTTCAAGCCTGGGCCTGGCCCGAGCCCGACAAACATTTTCCAAATTAGGCCCGAACCCAGCCCGCGGGCCGGACCGGGCCTAGGTCTAGGCCCGAGCCCGAGCCCGTGCAGACCTCTAATGCACAATGCTGATCACATAACCCCGGAGGCAATCTTTGTCATCATCACTGCCACCGCCATGATAGTGGTTGTGATTATCAACAGAATATTTTAAGAAAATATCATCCATAGTAATTTCATTAGATATTTTGATTTTGTTGCTAGATATATGAGCAATTGAGATGCCAGCAATTTAGTACAAAAAAAAAAAAAAAAGACCAGGTTGGGTTTAAGTAGAACTATTTCATAATTGAAAAGATATGTGAAGATTAAATTTGAATTAAAGATTAATACAAATACTAACAAATCTAACCAGTAAACAGAGCTTCAACCAGTCACTACACTTTTTGGACCCTTTTATAACTTTGTTTTAATTTTTGCCTTTATGGACTGTAAGGAAAATACGAGAGTTTAAAAAAAAATCTGCTTACCCAACTGGAAAATGTTACCACTGGAGCTAAAAGTCAGCATAGCAACCTTTATACTGCATGGGCACTCACAATACAATTATTTGTTCTTTTAAATTGCTTAATGGAAGTTGTACAATGCTTTAGCATGCTGATCACAAAAATAATTGGTAGCCATAAACATTTTGTGTGTTTGATTCTGTTCTTTATTATTTATTTATTTGCATTTGTTGTGTCCTCCTCCCAAAAAAGGAAAGAAAAGTTATCAGTTGAAAGAGAATTTTCAATGAAGATAGAACTAGGCGAAGAAAATATTTAGATTGATATTTCTGATTCCAGCTACACTAAGGTAGTGGTGAAAGGGATGACAAAAGCAGAAATGATCCTCAAAGTTGTGATGGCTCCAGCAGATCCAGCTCGTGCTTTTGCAGATCAGTTTGCCAAATTGCTTCCAGAAGCAGATTCATCTGAATTCCAGAAGGTACTTGACATGAAGGTAAGCACAGATCTTAATCTGTATTTATTTGCTTTTTGTATTGCTTTATCCTACATTGTGAAGTAGGATTCTAATTTGAGTTAATTGAAAAATTATGGACTGTGGTTGAGTAACATATGCCATATTTGAGCACAATATGCATATGCACAAGTGTGTTACTGAATTACCTATATCAATATTATAAAGAGGGAAAGAAAGAGAGAGAGAGAAAGTTGTGTGTGTGTGTGTGTGGGGGGGGGGGTATGCACTCTAACCGACTGAATTACCATGGCAACATGCTGGTACAACATTAAATTTCCTTACATTTTTCTGGTAAACCATAAGAAGGATTAAAGTTGTACTTTTATGTTCTTCATTGTACGGTTTCCAAGTGTAATTAATTAATGAAATCAACTATAAAAGCAATTCTCTTATTTTTCAACAGGGTCTGAGAAGAAATGAACAGAGTCACCTATTGGAACTATTCAAAACACAGCAGCCAACTCTGACACCTGCTGGATCTGCAAATGCTCCACCAGCTTCATTTAGCACATCTCTTAGCAGTCCAGAACACGAATCCAGTCGAATAAAGAAACTAGAAAAATTAATAAAAAAGAGGCTTTAGGTAAATGTTAACGAATCTCGTCCTTTCTACTCATTATAGGACATGTATGTATATATGATTTTTCAACAGACTATATAGATGTATATATCAGTAATAAAATGTGTGGACTATAATGGCCTAATAATGATTAGGTATATTCCCTATTGATCCATTACCTTATCCAATAGTTTGCTGATAATACATGCTTAGGTCAGTCCTAAGAGAACCCAGAATGCTGGAGAGAGATTATGCATGAAATAATACTACTGCAAAATTCCATGCTGTGACACTCAACAGTAAGACATTTTTTATCACTATACAGTGTCTCAAATTGGTGACACACTCTTTCTCAGGAGATAAAAATACAATTTTTGTGGTTTGTGATTCAGAAGAAGAGGAATACATAGAAACACATTCACCTGTTAATAAAAACATGGTGGTTCATGTAAGTGGTATTGAAATGTAACTGGAATGTGGAGAACGTTGAAGTTCGTCTTCTTCTTCTTTTTTATTTTACAACGCTCTTGAATATAAAAGACTTATTCATTTAGCGTCCTCCAATATCCTCTTGCTCTCCAATATTTTTCACTGATGGATGGGGCACTAGAAGTGGCCAGACATATTTGACGGTGGTCTTGATCCATTTCCTCTTGCAGATCACATAGAGGACAGAGTGTGAAGAATATATCCCAATTCTGTTTAAATGTTTTGCCAGACAATCATGTCCTGTAATCAACCTGAAGGTTGCAACTGCTGTTTTTCGAGGATACTCAGGAATTACTGTTTGAATGTTTGGTAGTTCCCATCTTTTATTCTTTGATTTTTCATAGTAATATTTTGCAATAATTTTTTGAATTCAGAGTTGACTAATCTTTTAGCTGCATAAAATGGTAGATTAACTATCGATTTTTGTACACCGCTGGTACCCTTTTTTTGCAAGAAAATCAGCTTTCTCACCACTCAGTCCACAGTGAGCTGGTATCCATTGGAAGACTAGATGTTTTTGAAGTGCTGTTAGATGGGTAAGGATTTTCCAACATTCTATAATTGTTTGGTTTTTTGGTGACAACTTGGAAGTAATTGATATAATTGCTGCCCTGGAATCTGAGAGAATAACTGCTTGCTGAAAATGTGAAATTCTGTACAAAAGATTTTGTAGGGCCATTCGAATTGCTTCAATTTCTCCATTAAAGTTAGTAGTTCCATAACTTAAAGATTTGTAATAGGAAAAGAGGTGACATGTGACTCCAGCACCTGCTCCATCTTGGTTTGATATCAATGATCCATCAGTATAAATATGGAGCCATTCGTGTTCTGGAAATCTAGTATGGATTGTCTCTAATGCCAATAATTTTAGAACACTAGTTGGAGTATCACTTTTCTTAACTTCTTCTGTCAGGTTTAAATAATATGTGATGTCTAATGTATGTGTCGGATTGACTTTAGATATGAAGTTTTCCTTTGAATTAGGAAGGTGTACATTCTTCTTGATGTCTTGAATTTTGGAAAGAAAGCTCTCCTGAGTCTTTAGTGTATGTGTAAAATTTCTCTTGTGCCATGTATTGAATGGGAGTCTGATAAACTTTTTGTGCTGAATAAGAGCCGCTTTTTCTATTTCATATTCAATGGGGTATTGGTTGGTTAGTATTTCCATAGCTGCTATTGGTGTGGTTTTGACAGCACCTGTAATTAATCTCAGACTTTGGTTTTGAAAGATTTGAATTTTTTTTGTGTTTGCTGTTACAAGAACTTCGCTGCAGTAAGTAAATAATGGCTTTATATATACATTGTATGTTGTGTTAAGAGTTGCTCTGGAACATCCCCACTTCATTCCTGTTAGACATTTTAACAGTGAAAGGCGCCTCTCTGCTCTTTGTATTACATTTTCTATTTGTTTGGTCCATGTAAGTTTGGTATCAAATGTAACTCCTAAATACTTTGCTTCCTTTGTTTCTGGTAATTGTTGACCCTCAAAATTTAGTTTTATTTTTAGTGGTTTTTTTCTTAGTGAAAAGATTTGGTAGTTTCATTTTGTTCTATTAACAGTCATTAAATTTTCTTTGGTCCACTTTTGTAGGTTGTTTAAGGATTGTTGCATGGTTTTTTCTAGTTCTGTACTTTTGTTTTTTGGTGTTGAAGTCCACATTACTAAGTCATCAGCAAATAGTGCACACTTCACGCCTGATTCTTGTATTTGTTGTGGCAGATCATTAATAAATATATTAAAAAGTGTAGTGCTGAGCACTGCGCCTTGTGGTAAGCCTCGGTGTACTTGTTTATATTTAGATATATTTCTTCCATATCTGGTAGCAATAAAGCGTTTTGTTAGGAAATGACATAGCCAAGAAAACATTGGACCTTGTATCCCCATTTGTTTTACTTTCTTTAGCAGTTTTGTTCTGCATATAGAATCATGTGCACTTTGGAAATCAATAAAAACTGATAAATTATCTTCTTTTCTATTGAAGGAGTCTTTGATTTCTTGACTGAGAAGTAAGACTTGTTCATTTGTAGAGTGGAACTCTCTGAATCCAGCTTGACATGGGGATATTAAATTTTGTGATCCTAGAAACCAATTTAACCTGTTTGACACCATTCTTTCCATCACTTTTACTATTATGCTAGTAAGAGCTATTGGTCTATAATTTTTTATTTCTGATGCAGTTTTGTATTTCTTCAAGAGTGGGACAATTATTGCTTTTCGCCATTTAGCAGGTACAGTGGTTTTCCAGGAACATGTAGAGTTTCAGTAGTTGTTGTTTTGCTGTTTTTCCAAGGTTTTTTATGAACTCTGGATGTATGTGATCTGGTCCAGGAGACTTTTTGTTTTTTAGATTATTAATTGCAATGTTCAGTTCTTGCATATTACAATTTTGAAAAAAGATATTGCACTGAGTGTTAGGATCACATTCTCTTTCTTGTTTCAAATCTTTCTTAAATACTTTACGTTCCTTTTTATTATTTCTTGTTACTTTATGTGAATTAGCATAATATTTATTGAATGTTTCGGCTATGACTGCATCATTTACTAATATTTTATTGTTGTGTATGATAGGTGTGCTGTTGTTTTCTTTCCTGTCCTTGACATTTTTTATGAACTTATGAGCTTTGTTACCATCTGTCCTATAATCCATTTTTTCTAAGAAATTATTAAAGTGATTCTTTTTAGCAGTATTAATTTCTTTTTTTAGTGAGGCACATTTCTTCCACCATATTTGTGTATCCGATATATTTTTTGTTTGTTCAGCTGTATTTCTAGCTATATCCCTTTGCTTTTTCAGTTCTTCTAACTGGGGGTTCCAAAAGGGTTCGACATTTTTAATTCTTCCACGAGGAATATGTTTTTTTGCGGTTTCTAGAATGACTTTACAGAATTCTTTGTTCATATGATCTGGTTGGTCATGTAGCTGTGAGTTTGTTTGTTCTTTAAATTTATGTTCCAATTCAGTTTTATATTTGTTCCAATCTGCTTTTTTGAAGTTCCAATACAGATTCGTGAGACCTTGACTGTTATTTGTATTCTCTAGTTTTATATCAGCAATTACTGATCTGTGACCAGAACTTGGATCTTCTATATTTTGTTTTTTAATTTTTGAAACTATGTGTTGTAGCTAACAAGAGGTCTGGGTTACTGCCTGCTCCAGAGTAATGTATGAAGGTTGCGGGATCTTCTTTACTATAAATCAGTTCAAAAGTTGTGGTATTCAAAAATTCTTCCACTATCTTCCCTGTAGAATCCACTTTTTCATAACCCCATCTTTTGGAATGGGCATTGAAATCCCCAATTACGATTGTTTTATTTAATTGGTCAATAAGTGAGAGATCTGGTTCATTCCTGGAAGGATTGTAAATACTGTATAAATGTAGATGTGTTTTGTTATCCCAAAAATTTAGCTTTATTAATTCACTTTTATCTGTGTTATCCATTTCTTTAACAATTTCAAAGGAGGATTTAATATCCTTTTTGACTCCAACTAATATTCCACTACTTATCTGTCTATTTTTGGGTAGTAGGTGTAGTAGAAAACCAGTAAAATTGAAGTATTTAAGTTGGTCATTTGTTAGATTTGCTTCTTGTATGAAAAATATATCTATGTTATAGTCAAATACAATTTTATTCAGTTCTACTCTTTTTGTTTGTGTGAGACCACCCACATTCCATTGTAGAAGTCTGATGTTAGATCTTCTATTAATATAATGTTTTGGGGCTCTAATGACCTAGCTGTCGACAGGCCCTTAAACCCTAATCACTCACTATAATGTTTTGGTTCTCGAGAAGTAGTCCAATGTAGAATTTATTAAATTGCTGTATAATATTCGTAGAGTATAAGGATGAGTTCCCCATTTCTTTCCAGAAATATATTTGAAAATATAGGAGATATTGTTTAATTTTCTCACTATCTGATTTATATGGTGATTCCAGCATAATTTATTATCTAAAACCATACCAAGAAACGTTATACTGGAGCTAGAAGCAATTTCTTGATTTCCCACTTTAAGTGTTTTATTGAATTTTTCCCTTCCTTTTCTAAAAAATTATCCATTGGCTTTTTTCACTTTATAAGAATTCCTTTATCCTCAAAATTTCTGATAATATTGTTGATGTTCTCATCAAACTTCGCAATGGTATTGTCCATAATTTCTATCTTACAAGAAGTATACAACAAATCATCTGCAAAAGTAAGTCCCTGTATTTCCACATTAAAGAATTTTTTTAACATCAAAGTATATAAAATATATAAGATAGGACTCAATGATGAACCTTGGGGTAAACCCAAGCTAGTTATTCTTGTTTCTGAACATGAAATCTAGGATGTAATGCGATTTCTCTGTCAATCATCAAATTTATAACATATCTAATCATTTTCGTAGGTAGTTTAATTTCTTAGTCATAGGCTCTGCTATTGTCTAGTTTGACTGCTAATAAACAATTTTTCTTCAGGAAACTAGAGTAAATTTCTGTAATTAAAATGGCCAAACTGTTTGTTGTGTTAAAATGTTTTCTAAAACCATACTGAAACTTAGGCCATAAACCATACCTTTCCAAGTAAAAAGTAATTCTCAAAAATCTTCCTTAGTACACTGGATAGTGCTAGAGGACGATAGCTGCTAGGTAAACTTGTAACCTTAGATAGTTTCTTAATAGGGACAACATAAAACTGTTTCCAGTATCCAGGGATTTTACCATTGTTAAAGATATAATTGAACTTGTAACCTTAGATGGTTTCTTAATAGGGACAACATAAAACTGTTTCCAGTATCCAGGGATTTTACCATTGTTAAAGATATAATTGAATCCACTGCTCAATGTTTTTAAAGTATCCTCTGATAGATTGTGCATCATCTGATAACTTACTTCATCTAGACCTGGAGTGTTGTTCTTATGCTTTAGAAGTACATGTAGTATCTTGTCAAGTTCAATTTCTTTAACTAAATCAGCATTTCCCAAAATGTTAGTTGTATCTTCCTTTAACTCATATAAATCTTGTTGAAAATTAGAGTATACAAAGTCTGGGACATTGGTTTTTAGAAAATTATACTGTAAATCAAAATGATCTACAATTAAGGAATAATGAAGCTATTAACAGTGAAACAAGAATCTAAAGTAAGAACAAAATTAGAAACTAAAAGCTTTGAGAATGAGTTGAAGTCAACTCGAAACATTGTCAGCGCAGCATCAAAAAACTTGCAATATTACTAAGATAAGTGAAGCTTTTAGTTTTTAATTTTGTTCTTACTTTAGATGATCTTCAATTTTTGTATAACTGGATCCATTATTTTTTGAGAAGGATCTGATATCTTTCCATATTTAATTAATGCTTTTAGATTGTAGAAATAGAGAATTACAAAATGTATTCCATTTATTTCTTTTTGTCGAATTTAATACTTTCTTTGTAATTGCTGTTTCTTTTTTCATAAGTAGATAGTTTTCTAGATTCTTATTTTTCCAAAACTTTTTAATGGCCTCTTTGCTCTTTTGTACTGCTAATTGACAATCACTGTTCCACCAAATGGGTTTTATGTGAATTTTAGATTTCCTTTTATAATAAGCTGGATGAAAACAGTTTAAATAATTATTTATTTATGCCATCAAACTTACTGTTGGTGTTTTTAAACACACAAGCCGTGTGTGGGCAAAGTTTAAGAGGTAGAACTGGAACTTAAAAATTCAATGCCACAACTGGGATTTGAACCACAGACCTTCCGCTTGCCAGGCAGACGCTCTAACCACTGAGCTATTGTGACAAACTGCCAGAATGGCATTAAATTCTCAAGCCAGTTCGTATTTCTCCTGGTAAACCACAAAGGCAGTCTCACATCAGAAACAATTACCCCAATGGTGACTTACTATTGTAAGTACTTTATATCCCAGGATTAAATAACCTTCACATGGTAATTATTATTTATTTATGCCAACAAACTTACTGTTGGTGTTTTTAAACACACAAGCCGTGTGTGGGCAAAGTTGAAGAGGTAGAACTGGAACTTAAAAATTCAATGCCACAACTGGGATTTGAACCACAGACCTTCCGCTTGCCGGGCGGACGCTCTAACCACTGAGCTATTGTGACAAACTGCCAGAATGGCATTAAATTCTCAAGCCAGTTCGTATTTCTCCTGGTAAACCACAAAGGCAGTCTCACATCAGAGAGTTCAAATCCCAGTTGTGGCATTGAATTTTTAAGTTCCAGTTCTACCTCTTAAACTTTGCCCACACACGGCTTGTGTGTTTAAAAACACCAACAGTAAGTTTGTTGGCATAAATAAATAATAATTACCATGTGAAGGTTATTTAATCCTGGGATATAAAGTACTTACAATAGTAAGTCACCATTGGGGTAATTGTTTCTGATGTGAGACTGCCTTTGTGGTTTACCAGGAGAAATACGAACTGGCTTGAGAATTTAATGCCATTCTGGCAGTTTGTCACAATAGCTCAGTGGTTAGAGCGTCCGCCCGGCAAGCGGAAGGTCTGTGGTTCAAATCCCAGTTGTGGCATTGAATTTTTAAGTTCCAGTTCTATCAGTTTAAATAAGTTTGTAATTGTTCATAAAATCTATTAATAATAATGTTGTCCTCCAAACTATCACTACTCAAGGCTGAATCAAAGAATTTACGAAAGTTTGTCCAGTCAATGTTTTTATTTCTTGTTTTGATATTTTTAATATTTATATTGGAGTTAATATCTCCCATATTCATAATTATAGGAAAATGGTCACTTTCTAAGTTATCTTCATATACTTCCCGATAAATTTTGGATACTAATTTTTTGATGCAAAAGATAAATCTGGAGATGTGTCCGCTTGGTTATAAGCTCCCATTCATGGTGTACCATCATTTAAGATAAATAAATCTTCTGCCGCCAGTTTCTTGACAAATGGAATATTCATGATATTAAAATTGCCATCATTCATTGAAGAAGCAAAGTTAAAATCCCCACTAATAATAAGCTCTTGATTGCTGCAGTAAAAGACTCTTTTCCAGAAATTATCACTTATAATAGAATTTGGCACTTTGTATATGCTGTAAATTCTGATTGAACCAGACTGAATCATAATTCCTTGTACTGTGTCATCTAAATTTCTAATAATTTCAAAATTGGATAATATCATACTATCTTTGTATCCTACTAAAACTCCTCCACCAGTTTTCACTCTGTCCGTCTAATAATTTTGTAATTAGGGACTCGAAATTTATGTCTTTGTTTAAACCATGTTTCAGTAATCATAAAAATGTCTATATTTTCTTTATGTATGAAATAGTTTAGTTCGTCCTTTTTATTGTTCAAGCTTCTTGCATTCCATGACATAATTTTACATTTTCTTATATCCAGTATCCTGAGCTTGTTCCTTTGTGTCATTGTTACAGAAAGTTGATATCAAAATGTCCCGAGATATCTTCTCCTGAGATGGAATGTTTACTTCACTCAGTTCCATACTACAGTTATTTTCTAAAGTAAGAGATATTGATTCCTGATTTGTTGATTTACTCTCCATTTTATCATCAGATTTAGTTTCTTTATGATTAGATGTTATGTTCAAAATTGAATTTTGTGATTGATTTCTGCCATTTGGGCTGATCAACACCTTGTTCAGATTTGGAATTTTATTAGTATAACCCGACCAAGGCGAGTGCAGTCCTGCATGGGAAGCGGCAAGCAGGTGAACTAACGCGGTGATGACACGAATACGTCACGAAATGTTGTACAGTCTGATTTACTAACGTGCAGCGTAGTGTTCACGGTGATTATGCTAGTGACGGAACGTAAAGGAAATAAAAGTCTTCACGAGCAAGCTCGGCGTGTTATTTATAATGTTAAGTTTTGTGACGAATAAAACAAAAAGTAAAAAAATAGCTATTGCAAATGCTACTGAACGTGCTGTCGCTTCTACTGGCTGCAGTGAGACAACGATATGCAAGATTAGGAAAGAGGACCGGCGTGAAGAAAGTGGGGCGAGCAAAATATAACCACCTCGTAAAATTGATCAACCTCCTGTAAATAAAATCAGTTTGGACGAAATGGACACATGCATCATTAGAAGAAAGTATCAGGGTTATTACGAGGCTGAAACAGAAATTCTTATGCTACGAAAATCATTCAAGTTTTGCAAGATAAATTTTACGCGGGGGGGTAAAGAAACACTTAGAAAAATAGTGAAATCTATTGGATTTCGATTTCAAAGAAGTAAAATTAAAAGGAGTCTACTGAGTGAACGTCCTGATATAGTGCCTCAAAGAGCATCATTTCTTGAACATTTAGAAGAAATGAAAGCGGGGAAAATAAGCCAGTGATATACATGGATGAAACCTGGATTCATAAGCACTACACAGTTTCTAAGTGTTGGCAGAGTGACGATGTTTCAGGAGTGTATGCAAATGACAGTGCTGGACAGCGTCTTATTATCGTGCATGCTGGCTGAGAAATGGGACTTATTCCAGGTGCTTGCCTCATTTACGATTCCAAATCCAAGATATCAGATTAGCTTAGTGAAATGAACTACGAAAACTAATCCAAGTGAGTGCAAAACCAACTTATACCCAGATTACCGCAAAACAGCATTGTTGTGGTTGACAATGCTCCTTATCACAATGAAGAAGACAATAACATACCCTCAAGCAACAACTTAAAGTCAAAACTACAAGAATGGTTACGGAACAACAATATACCAGTTGACCCGGAAATAACTAAAGCCAAACTTGTCATTCACGCAAAACAGCACAAACCAAAGAAAACATGCTCCATTGACAAATTATTTGCAGATGCTGGCTTTACAGCACTTAGATTACCAGCTTATCATCCGCACTTGAAAGCTATTGAATTAGTCTGGAATTTAATAAAAGAAATGTTGCCGATGATAATGTGGACCATGTTTCTCTGTCAACACTAAAGACTTTAACACATGATGCTACTCGAGCAATAACAGTAAATGGCTGGAAAACCTCTGTTCAGAAGGTGAAATATATTCAAGAAATGTATTGGAAAAACAATGCGCTTATGGAAGAAGAAATATAAAGGATAATAATCAATCTAGGACTGGACAGCAGTGACAAGTCTGGAGTAGAAATGGCCACCGGATCCGAGACCGACACAGCAAGTTTTTTTTTTTTATTAACGTCCTCCAACATTGCGTCATATCGGACGGTGAGTGAATGAAACGGGTGAAATGATGCTCAAATGAGCCCGAGGTCCATGGAGCTTTAAGTTACCCGACATTCGTCTTCTCAGGGTAGGGAAAACCTCGGAAAAAACCTTACCCGGATAACTTACCCTAAGCGAGATTCGAACTCGCGACCTCTTGAACGTGAGGCAGACACGCTAACCATCACGCTATCGAGGCGGGCACACAGCAAGTGAGGGAGACATCGCGGAATAATTTAAGTTTCAGAGAAATGCTCAAATGTACTGTATTTTAAAGTATTTGTGAATATATTTGATTTTTTATGGTATGGATATACATATAATAGTTATACACACAGAGAAAATGTCAACATGAGATCTGTTATTGTTCACCTTTTGCCAACCGGACTGTACAGGAGGACGGGCAAGCCATAAGCGTACAAGTGGCACCCTCCGAAGCAGGACTGCTCTGGCATTGGTCGGGTTATACTCCCTACTTTGTTTACAGGACTAGGTTTCCTTTTTTTGACCTCTTTTGTAGTCAAAGACCCACTAGATACTTTCTTGGATTTAATGGAAGAAACTGTATTTTCTTTGTGTAAGTAGCTTAACTCTTTTGAGGCAATGACACATAACGAATTGAGCCTCTGATTTTCTATTACAGTACTTTTTTGGCTAAGTTTGTCGCCGTAAGTTTTATTACCTTTCAGGATGGTAATAGCATCGTACCTTGAAACTTCTCACCTCCCAGGGGGACCTACGTAGGTCTGGGTTTGTGCACCTGGAGCCCCTAGCTGCTCACCATCATTTCACCCCCTTCATGTTCATTAACTGTAGCCACGTACAGCAGCTTATGTTGCTTTTTATCATCACCCTCTTCCTCTTCTAGATTTATTATGATTATTAGTTAGTAAGGCCTTAGTTTTATAACTCCTGTCTCACCAGCATGGATCTTTCCTATCTCCGTAGTCCTGTCCCATGGTTTTCAGCACGGCCCTCGAATTGTGCTCAGAGGTCTCCGGTGCGAAGGTTGGGCGGACCCTTCAAACTGCCTCCATGTGTAGCCTTAGGTGCAGAACCCATCCACACGTCATGTACAGCCACGTAGCTCCCTCGCACATGGCTGTTGGGATAGTATCACCGGCTGGACGTGTTATTGCTGACAGAACCCTGGTGTAATCCACCCGAAGTCCCCTGAATCCACGCTGACTCCGTAGGCAGCGTGGCCTAAAGCGGGGAGTCACAGGCAGTTATTCCTGTGGTGAGGGAATAAAGCCGGGGTGCACGTGGTGAACAGTTTACCCATGTGGACAAGCAGTGGAGATCGGAGGGTAGCCTCTCTGAAGTATGCCTCGAGGTCAGTCATGGAGGGGTCTCCATGGCGGCACAGATCGTGGAGATTTTGGTGTCTTTTATCCTTTGACCCCCAGATGGCAGGCTGATGCTGACGGTTCCGGATGGGGGTTCAATCAATCATGTATCCATGCAAAACCCCTTTGTTCGACTCTTTTTTAGTTATGACATTGACCTGTGAAGAAAAGACACTTAAAGATATTAGCCCTTTTTACATTAAACGCGAAGTAGACAGGATATGTGGCCCGATGAAGAACTTGACGAGAGTACGAGATGGTATGCTGTTAATTGAGAACAACACAGCAGATCAGTCCCAGAAACTTTTGAAAGCGGCTTTGTTGGGGTCCTACCCAATTCAGGTAGCCCCCCCACAAATCTCTTAACACCTGTAGGGGAGTTTTAACCACCTCTAGTCTGGACAATCTGACGAATGAGGAGATTGTCAGCTGCCTCTCTGACCAGCGTGTCTGTCAAGCCTACTGTCTTGCTTGCAAGCAGGATGGCAAGGAGCAAGCTCTGGTATGGTGTTCTTGACATTCAAAGGCACTCAATTGCCTGAGTTTATCTTTTGTGGCTATGAATGTGCTGCTGTATGCCAGTATGTGCCGAACCCCATGCACTGCTTTAGATGCCAGCAGTTCGGCAATACTAAGACTTCCTGCAATAATCCCGCCATTTGTGAGCGTTGTGGTTTACCCGCCCATGAGGACACGGCATGTACAAGGAATCCTGTTTGTGTGAACTGTGGCAAGAGCCATCCTTGCAGCTCGCACCAGTGTTCCACGTTTATGGACGAGAAGGCAAGACAGGAGTTGTGTGTGAAAAAGCGGCTCACATTTTTGGAAGCGCATCGCTGCTTCGAGCAGCTGAAACCTGCAACCACCCTAGGTTGTGCTTCAGCAGTCCGTTGCACTTCTGCCCATACTGTGGCCATGCAACATGTTCCGGTCGCTGATGCTGCCACACGGATTTACCAACGAGCACCTCTCCACCGTCCCGTAATGCTCCTGCACCGGCAACTACATCTTCCGCCGTGTAGACACAAGCTCACAAACCATCCTCGAGCAGTGGCTACACTACTTTGCCTGTCCCGTCAATCGTTTGCGCCATAAACACCGGGCAAGTAGTCGTTCCTCATCAAAGAAGTCCCGCTCCCGCTCAACGAGCCACCGGGGATCTTCAGACTCCCGCACGTTGATATCACCAACAATTAAATATTTGGTTTTCTTTGTGTTTATTTTCAGCCCCCATTTCATATTCCTCTTTTAATTTGCTAGACATATATTCTATGTCATCATGGTCTTGTGCAAGTAATACTTGATCGTCTGCATAGTTTAATGAGTACACATAAGTATCGTATTTTGGATTGGTATTCCCATTTGTTGACATTTTATCTTCCAGTTTCTTAGTGCTCTTTCTATATATATCTTAAATAGCATTGAGACAGGCTACATCCTTGTCGTAATCCTTCTGTAACTTGAAAATCTTCTGTTAATTTGTTTTCTCTTTTATTTTTGAAATTGATCCTCTGTATAGTGTCCCAATTCCCTTTATTAATTTTTTGTTAATTTGTGATTCTTGTAGAACTTGCCATAATTGGCTTAATGGTATGTATATGAGAGCATACCATTAAGTAATTTTTCCTGGTGATATTTTGTAAAGGCATGGGTGTATTCTTGAGTTCAGAGTTGCAGTTGTTTTTAGAACACAAGTTAACCTAAGCTATTGTCTCCATATATGAGTGGAGTATTGAATCTGGCTTTTTGAGTCACTTTATTTACACTCACCTTCACTTATAAAATGTTCAAGAAAAGTTCCAGTTTTTCCAACATTTTATAAATGAAGGTGAGTGTTAATAAAGTGACTCAAAAAACGGGATTCAATACATGAAGAATACTTCACTGTTAATAGTGTTTCTATTTTTAATATTTATGCAGTGGAGGTTCATCAGTTTCTATTTGTGTGCTGTAAATGGGACTGGTTTCTTTGTTGAACAGTTCTGTACTAATGAAACATTTCAGGAAAGAGTATATGTGCGTGAGAGAGAGGGACAGAGTGATAGATGGATAGAGAGAGAACTATTTTGAGGTCAAGCCTGGATACAATTTTACAGGTTGATAGATATTCAAAATTCATTTCTTCTTCCTTGTTACATAACAGACAATTTGGAGATGACAGCAATCCAGTTTTATGCAGGTGTTTGCTGAGACAGTCATGTCCAGTGGTAGGTCTGAACATGGCGATGGCTGTTTTTCGAGGTAGCCCAAGAGTTAGTTTCAAGCTTTTTAAGAATTTTTCCCCTTTGGAATTTAATATATTAGTAGTTCATTTAGTTTTATAATCATTATTTGTTTTCTTCTTAATGATACGTTTAACTGATTCCAGTAGTACTTTTGTTTGCACAGTCATGGAAAAAGTGATTGAGTGCATTAGGACAACAGAATACTTTTAAGTGCCACGTCATGTGGCAGTATGGTTTACACAAGTCAATATTCCAACATGCAGCGGTGCTTATAGTCTCTGATCCATATATCACCGGCTTTCGGACACTCAAATAGATGATAACATAGGGATCTGATACTATAAAATAAATAAACTCAGCTGCATGTTGGAAATATGGATTTGTGTAAACCACATTGCCACACAACATGGAACTTAAAAATACTGTTCTCCTAATGCGCTCAATCGTTTTTTCCATGCCTGTACCTTATTTGAATTTTGGTTCCCTTTTTTGTTAGGACGTCTGCCTTCTCATTGTTACTCAATTCACAATGTGCAGGAATCCACTGGAAGACTATGCTCTTACTTAAATTTTGTATATGTTTAACCAAACAGTGAATTTAGGAAAATATGTTGAGATTTGCATCACATGGAGCAATTTGAATATCACAAGATGTTCAAGAAGTTTAGAGAAAATGAGACATTTGAGAAGCAAAATACATACACACCAATTATTTCATAATTATCATGAATGACTATTTGTGAGAGAGCGATGTGACCGCCAAAACATAAAAATATGGTGCTCTCTAAAAAAACGGTTACTATTACTGCTATTGCTCTCTTCAATATCATTGTGAAAAATATTGGAGAGCAAGAGGATTAATGACTTCATTGTCAGAAATCCAGCATTAGCTAACAACTATTTGAATTTTCAAATAAGAATGTGAAATTAGAAAGTGCAAACAAAATATAACACAAAACTCTCAAAATCATCATTTTTGGACAAAATTTCACAGATGGTTTTGCCTTAATCGCACAATATTCTTATATCTTCACTTGGGTTTACGTTATCCAAAGCAAATGTTAATATTCATCTCATGAATCCTAAACAAAATTTCTACTCATTTGAGCATTGGTATGATAGCTGTTGCCCAACACCACAATTGATTCAGCTTCTCTTTTATGAATTAAAATTTTCATCATGTAGAATACCCGATTAACGTATAGTCGGGTAGAAGAAAAAGTTTACGTTAAAATTAGAGAAAAGCGTTTTGGTAAAATGGCTGCATTTCAATCCACTCTCATGTATAACTCGAAACTGATAAGTGCGTTTGACAGTTTTAAACTTCTGTAATTGTAAAGTGGCAACAGTAAACTAAACATGTTGCAGGTTTTCACTGCTTACTACTACAGTCTGTATCAAAATAAAATTTATCACATTTAAGGCTTCATCATAAATATGTATGTGTTTTATAAAGATTTCTCGGTGGCATAAAATTTACTTTTCAATTCTAAAGTCTTTTGACATATCCCTAGGTGCTGTGTGACAGCACAGAGATATGCCACTGATTGCCTCTGTGTATGCAAATAAAATTAAAAGTTTAAAGTGCTGTAAGTAATTAAATTATTATAGAGAATCTGAGTCAAAATTAACGCTTTTGAAAATACCAATTACATAAGCAACATTGAGAGTATGCTTTTCAATGGTGATTACATAGAAGTTAAACAATTCATGCATTGCAGTGAATAAAACCATGAAAAAAGCACCATAATCCCAAAAGCAGATCACTTTAAATGGAAATCAAACAATCCAATAATTCCTAATCTTAGGACTACCCAAAATGCATAGCTGCTGAAAAGGAGCAATAGAGAATGGATGTATGGTGCATGAGCTCTGCAATGAGTGTATTACTGGAGAATTACTGTGCAAAATTGTCGCATCTAATGGATTGAAATGGCTAAAAAGCAAAGGAATACAATGTTTCAAAGGAGTAGCAGAAATTAAACAGCTCCAAGGTAACACATTCTTCAAAGAAAGTCAGGAATTTACAAAATCAGCTTTGAAGATTGTGACAAAATATACATACATAGAACCAAAAGAATATTGAAATCCATCTCAAGGAAACTCAGGCACACAAAGTACAACACAGAAAAATCAGCAGTAGCACACCATTTCTGGAACTCCAGCCACAACATTAAAAATTGTCCACCATTTGGAACCAGTGAAAAGCCAGCAGAACTTGAAACTTGGGAAAAGATCTTCCTTTCATAGAAGTTTGAAAACAGTGAGATAAAAAATGGATTACACTACTTTCCAACCCAGATATAATCCCCCAGAGACCAAGGAAAACAGCGGTTGCAGCCTTCCGACTATTGACAAATCACGACTGCTTAGCAAGTCATCTCTACAGAATAGGTATCTCAGCCTCACCAATGTGTCCTGTGTAACGATCCAGCAGAAATGAACGAAGACCACTTGAAGACCTGTGAAGCATTAAGATCAGAAGAAACTACAGTTCAAAAGTATTGGAAAGCACGAATGCTAATGGCTTCATTGCCAGATGCAAGGCACTAGAAAACAACAACATAATTAATTTAATTTAAAAGGTGAGTCAATTAATAATACTAAACAACACTTACAACATAATTTTCCAGAACGCGTTTTGAAGGTTAACGTTCCTCCATTATCAACTGGAAAAGATATTCTTAAAAAAACAATGCTAATGAATTTTGAAATTTCTGCCAAAGACAACTAACTCCATAGGTTCATCAAAAACCAGAGTGAGTGCTTCAAATGATTCCAGCAGTCAAAGGTAATTGATGATGCAGACAATGTTGTCTGTAAAACATATGTACTACTTAAGCAAAAGTTAGCGAAGCTCAAAAGTGTTAATTTTGACTGAAAGTTACTCTATCATACTCTATGTACCACTTGCAGCCAGCTCAATTATCAAATGCAATTATTAATAAGTTTTGGGTCTACCTTATAAAAATAATATTTGAAGTTCTAGTCTCAGTATTTTTTGGGGATCAGGGGTTATAATAGAGACTAAGGGAACAGTGTTTACAGGCTTGTTTATTTTCAAAGACAAGACTTACTTATATGTACCTGCTTTGGTAGAGATAGGTGAACAGCACAGGTTTGCAAATGAAACTGGATATAAACACTATTTGAGGTGTTGAGTGCAACAGCGGCCCAACCACTAAATGTACATAATGGAGATAATGGAGTGTAAAAAATATCTGTGATTTGAAAGTTTTATATTGACTTTAATAACTAAGCAAGAGTCAGGATATTTGGAAATTTTAATCAATATAGCACCGACATTGTGATACATAGTTACATACATGCAGGAAGGTTGGGCCACTGTTTTTATCCAGGAAGCCAGATTCAGTTCCATGCAATAAACACTTCTCATGCCATCTGTCGGTGGTTGTAGAAATGTGATATAGGCCACTACTGCTCTCCTAGATTTTGATATGGGGAACATGTCTGTGCTAATAACTCAGTTTCTGAATTTTTGTGGGTTGGGCCACTGTTGCGCTCAATGCCTCATTTAGAGTTGACACTATCTGCCCTGTTTTTAAACTAAAATGTCAAGGCAGCCAGCAGCAACTTTTGACTGAAATATTCTTTGACTCTGACTAGTTTACAAACAGAGGCATTAAGAAATATAGCATTTTGTTTGATGTTATATTGGTAGAACTGTTTGATGCACATAGGAGGATACATCAAAAAGTAAGTTACACATGTCCCATGCTAAGACCATTGTGCAACAAGTGGCGCTTCGTCAGAATAGAGTTCATGTTCCAGAATACCTGCAGACAGAGTTCTTGTACGTTACTGATTACAGGTGGATCACACTGTGCAAGCAAAATGACACTCACCTGGAAACATGCTCCAAAGCTGAAGTACCTGAAACAGCACAATTCTTGTAGACAAAGCATCAAAATTATACAGAGATTCTGTGCTTTAAAGACCAAATGCAATGTTGCATCTGATCATAGTGAAATTGACCAAAGGCACTGTTCTCCTGCATGATAATGCAACATGCCACATGATGCGCATAGCACAAGCTTGCTTCAGTGTTTTCAAATGGAAGTATGGAAGCACCCAGCATGCAGTCCAGATCTTGCACAGTGTGATTCCCATCTATTCAGCAAGCTGAAAGAACATCTGGAGGGGGAGGGCAGATTTGCTAAAGGTGAAGTTTGCACAATTATCTGCCTCCTGGGGAATTGAATGACTGGCAGAATAATGTGTAGAGGGACTTGATGATCATGTTGAAAAATAGTGTCACATATTTGTGCCACTTTATGGTGTAATGTAGCATTTAATAGAAGTTACTTGGGCTGTCATAATAATGTGTAACTTACTTTTTAAAGTGCCCCCATATTATATTTTAATATTTTAATTGAGTGTAACATGTGATTAAACAACAGACCAGAGTTTGCAGAGCACAGGTCTTCTACCAGTAGAACAAAAGAAAGTCATTACAAACATTATCATCTGACATGTTGACATTAAAAATGAGTATAAACAGTGAAGCAATTTTAACAATAACTAAATAACTGTGAGTGGATTGGTGACACTTCAGTTTCATTTAGTAAGTATTCACTCAGAACAGGTTTCAAAGTTTTGTTACAAATATTTATTATATTTGTTATAGGTAGATTGCTTCACTGTCAATAGCTCAGCTTCTTTGTTTTAGTGATTTAAGAAGTTTATTTTTTAAGAAAAAATGTTTCCATTAAAATGAGCACAAAGGTGAGAGACAGTCTTAATTGATTTGCACTTCCTGTTGATTTGTTCATCACAACACCAACCTGTAAAAACAAATTGTTTAATAAGAATATGGAAATTAGTATATTTACTGTAATAATGTCTTAACAAGCTTTGTCATAGTGATTAAGAATTTATATATAAAAAACTATGAATATTTGCGGCTCAGTGAGAGAAAAAGCACCATACTCTATTGTTTATTCTTCTTCTTTGATGGTAGAGGCTGTGGAGGTATAGGTGCTGCATGCGTCTGTTGAGAAATCCTATTCACATAGTATAGAGCTACTAGAGAGAACACCAGACTGAAAAGAAAACAAACAAATTTAGTTTCATAAATTCATAATAAAACAACAGATTGGGCCATAGAGTTCTACATAAATATGTTATACCTGCACATAAGCCATTTAGTATGAGATGAGCAAATTTAGAGACTTAAAGGCTAGTTCACAACGCTGGTAATGGTAACCACAACGAGGGAGTTGAAATACGTGTATTCAAATAGGAATTTCACAACTGATGGGAAGCTTTCCCAGCCCCAGGAGCAGGAAAGAAGACTTAGTCAAGTTTTAACTTTCTTGTATTTACAGGGCATATCATGTTAGATTCATATTGTGCATTTAGAATTTTTACTGTAAAAATTATTCGAGGTGGCCATGCCAAGAAACAGCTTCTCAACCTTAGAAGACAATACACGATAAATGGGACACAATGTTACAACAGGGACTACATGTATACTACAAAGTTGGAAATCTTGCTCTGTGAGATGGCTTGTATCCTATACTTCATCCTTCAACTGCTGCTTGACAGGCACTTTTATAATTAATTAATAAGTAAATGATTAACAACAACAACAACAACAACAATAATAATAATAATAATAATAATAATAATAATAATAATAATAATAATAATAATAATAATAATTAGTAGTAGTAGTCTAATGTCCTGTTGCTTGGATATATTCCATTTTCTTTCTTGCTTCCCAGTATAGTTCTGTTAGTGATCCAGAGGTTAACATCTTGAGAGCCATACAATGGAGGAGATGATCCTTGTTCATTATAGAGTTCTCGTCCTGACACAATATACAATTTGGGGAGTTGAGGGTATCGATTTTATGACAGCCTAAAGGTCAATAGACTTTTACAGTTTCTAACATTGTTAAACTATAAATTACAAAAATTACAGTTGATACAATAGTTGATAAATTGTAGTACCTGGGTGACCAAGCTTTGCTCGGTGTCTCCCTCCCCCCCGCCCTTTTTTTTGTTGTGAAATCTTGTTTTTTTGGGAGAAGATACTTATTTTGATAAACCTGAAAAGCAAAACATTAACTAAATATTATCTTTTTTTCATATCCTGCTCACAAACTCGAAATCAATCTCCAGAAGCAGCTTATGGAGGAAAGTTTGTTTTAAATCTCGAAGATCGGGATCAGAGTTAACTGCCAACAGCACTTTATTTAAGGTGGGGGGTTCACTGTTAATAAAGAACTGGTGAACTTTTCGACGGATTGCAGATCTCACAAATTTGTCGCAAACTACATCCATTTGCCTGGCACATGGTTGCTTTTTGCCGGGAGCTCTGACTTCACCAACTGAGGATTTTTCTTTGCGTATGCTGTAAATACTTGCAACTGACACACTGGTAAACTCGGATGCTAATTTCATCACATCTTTGATAGCAAGCTCGGGATATTTCTCGCAGAACTTGTTAAACATGTTCAATATTATTGTCTTTTCACCACTTCGCAACGGTTTACTGCGCTTATGTTTCATAACTCTCTTGTTCCACCATGTTACTTTCATATACTGAATAATGTGTGCGCAGAATGAATTAGGCTGGTTACAGATTCACTCAACTGCGTATTCTTACATTTTAGCTATACTTAGTACACTTAGTTCGTGCTTTAGCAAACATTAAGTGAGATTTCAGACCTTAGTAACAGTATTTCTTCAAGGGACTATTTAGACGGCGAAAGTGTCAAGAGGGCACACTGTGGTCAAAACACACGTGGCTTTGTTTACGTCTCCTCTAATCTCTTGATGTACAGAGTATAAATTATCTGTAATAAGAAACCACATTGATGATGTGATTTCTTATGTGGAAAGATCTTCAAACCAACAAGCGCTAGCCTATTATGAACATTTTGGACAGTTTTGCTCAATCATAAGGAAGCAATATTCAAGTGGGAAGCAAATGGGTATTGACACTTTTTTCAAACCCACAACTTCACAGGGAATGACTTCTAACCAAGGGTAAATCATGTAAAGTAAGTGGCATGTACCAATAAAACAGTTTCAATTGTTTTTGCTTCATTTTCATTCATTTTGCGATTTAATGGACTTCCAATTTTCCAGACAACTTCTGGCCCTTATAGGTCCGCTAAACAGAGAGTTTACTGTAATTTAAAAAATTATAACGCCTGAGTAAATATTGTGACTTTTTGGTGTGGGTGTAAAGTAAAGTAGACAGATGTAGTCGAGATAAAGAAACACTTTTATTTCCGTAAACAGTAACTTTGTACACTCGTTGGAACAACAAGAAAGTCTTTTTCGATTCTCCAACAGCACGGCTCCGAACTCGTAACACAAAGAACTAACTCTTCTCCGTCGGCACAATGCTTCACATCGTCTGTCCGTCTCCGTCGGCACGACTACTCAACGCCTCACATACTCTGACTGGCTCTTCTGTCGCACTTTACCGCTATTTATATCTCCCAGGCACTATTCTGGAAGCTTCAGGAACGTTCAGTTATTGCGGTGAGATACAAAGCAGAGAAGATTCTCGAAGTATCTATCCTTTTCTCTCTTTCGGCAAGCGCCCCAACAATGCGGCCATGCTCTGTCTCTTTCCTTCGGCTCCTTTGCGGTAGTGCCGACAATAATGCGATGGGTGACACTGCTGTTGTCGGCAATTAGATGCGGCGGGCGCGGTGACACTTAGGAGAATTCAACATAGACAGGTAACAGCACTATGGTTTATTCCAGCTAAGAAAAACATATACACATATTCTAGCAGTTTCTTAGTTAGTGCGTGATGAGCATAAAAAAAGCAAATATCATACTTTTGCTGAAAAACACACATTTTCTATAGAAACTTGGGCCTATAGAAATACATAATGACTCTAAAAAGGAATATAATCTGATAGAGAAAAAAATTCTGCATAGGATAATGTATTCAAAGCTCAAAATTAAACTGAATATTTACTCCATGCTATTAGGAACCTGGCAATAACACGAGAGTAGAAAAGGACAAAGCTAATGGCAACTTGTATGCACTAGATTGAGACAGGTATATCCCATTTAATTCCATACTGTCTTCTAAGGATGGCTATAGAAAAAATATCATGGCTTATGTGTTTAAAAACACCAACAGTAAGTTTGTTGGCGTAAATAAATAATAATTACCTTCTGAAGGTTATTTAATCCCGGGACATAAAGTACTTGCAATAGTAAGTCACCATTGGGGTGTCTCTGATGTGAGACTGCCTTTGTGGTTTACGGGAGAAATACAAACTGGTTTGAGAATTCAATGGCATTCTGGCAGGTTGTCACAGTAGCTTAACGGTTAGAGCACCTACCTAGTAAGTGGAGGGTCTGTGGTTCAAATCCCAGCTGTGGCATTGAATTTTTTCTCCAACATTGCCCACACACTGCTTGTGTGTTTAAAAACACCAACAGTAAGTTTGTTGGCATTAATAAATAATAATCATTGGTCAGTTAGAAACAAATGAATTCCCAATGCACAATATTGACCTACAGTTTGTTATTGATATAATGATATATAATATGCATTCCCATTCTCATTACTGGGCTGTTGGAACCAAAATATTGAGTGCTGCCTTATTTCCTGTTCTTGTTTCCATTTTGGTTAGGGTTACGGAGTGGTTGTGAGCCAGCCTTTAAGCTGAACATACAGTCTGAACCAAGAGATCCATTTAAAACAATACTGAGCAACTTGATGAGCAGTATTTCTATTTACACTGGTATACTACTGAGATCCTGAAATTATAGCAATGTCGTGCTTTTTTTCTTTCTTTAATTAAGACTTTAATGCCCATTTTTTAAGCATATGGCACCAGAATCAGTAGACACTGATAATACACAAATAAAATAACTGTGAAAATAAATGACCTGATATATCAGAACAAAACAGCAGGCATTTATCAAATTAATTCCCCAGAATGTGACCAAATTTATATAGATAAAACTAAGAGAAATTTAAAACTAGATTAAAAGAACATAAGGGATAAGCAAATACAAACAGATGGATAAATCTGCAGTATCAGTCCACTTCTGGACAACTATACTCCATCCAGCCTTAGATCCGCACCTTGTATCTCTCCGCCATAACCTGGTGTTATCACCTGCAACTAACACAAAACAAACACCACGTGGACTCATACCTCGTATTTAGTTGCAACAGAACGATATTTACTCAGGAATTTTAGAAATATTGCATTACATTTAAGTAGTCTTTACCAGGGTTATCGTACATCTTGAAAACTCACAGATAATCGCCGATATTTAAGGTACTATATTTTATGGTGTGCTTTGGTTTCAACGTATTGTGAGTTCGTTGTTGATGGCTTGTGTTTACATCAAGTGCGGATCTAACGGTGGAGCGATTATAATTACATCATATTGAACAACACTCCTAAACCCTAAAAGCACACCAGATCTGAATACCTGGGAAAAGATTTTAATAATAAAATACAACACCATTTAATGAATTCTGAATTGTTGTAATCAAATCCACTACAAAAGTTCATCACTCCACCTCTAGATGTCACCACAAACAACCACCACATACTGGACAATGCCACCAGGAGCTAGTTGGTCACTTCTGACAATAAGAGCCATTTGCTCTTGAAACTGGTCAAGGCACAAAAAATTGTATGCAAAGTGTTCTAACTTATGACTCAAATTTCCCTTAAACATACTCACCATGTTGTTGTACATACTCTATGCACCATTCCAGAAGCTGTCATGGCAATGCCAAGACAAAGCAGAACTGAAAAAGAAATCATAGACAACTACAGTTTACAATGTTCAGCATTTGTTTCACTTAGAATGAAAAAACTGAAGCTATGACTGAAGCAATATAAATCAACAAATCTAATATACAGAGTATTGTTCACTTTTGTCATTGGAAATATTACAATTAACCAAAGATAAGTGAAGCTTAGTCTCTAAATATTTATTACATTTCTTGATTAGTCGCCATTCTAGTTGGCTCTTAAATAAGTAGAAAAATTTCCAATTACTTAGTATGTATTACTGGTTGTACTTGATTCATTTCTTGCATGAACTTGACTTGTCACAAAATGAAACTGACCTTTTGATGTTGACAGTAATAGTTATTAACATATGTAAGATTTTAAAAAAGACACAATTTTATATATGGAGAAAAGAGGAAGGAAACAAAGGTTTCTGGAAGAAGGTGAGAACTAGAGATGAGGATATAGGTAAACAAGAGATATGGGGTAATTTGGAGAACAAAAAATTACTCACATTATACAGAGAAATTAAAAGGGAGTGGGGTAAGGAGAAACCAATGCAATAGAGAAAGAGGCAGAATGGCATGGATCAGAGCAGGCACCATATATCTTAAGGGTCTAAAGGGAGCGAAAAAGAAATATGTGAACTAAGCAGGGAAGAAGAAAGCACTAAACATTACATGACAGAATGTAAAGAGTTAGGTAAATGGAAAAAAGAAATATGGGAAAGAAAGTGGGATAACATTAGTAAGAAAGTAGTGGAAAAATGAATGCTCACAGGAAATAAGGAAACTAAAAATAAAAGATTTCCTATGAAAGGCAAAAGACAAATGGAACAGAAAAGTAAAAAGAAAGAGGAGAGGGGAGCTAGGAGTTTAGGAGACCTCTCGACATGTGGAAGGCCAGGTAATGGAGATCAAATGGAAAGAAACAGCAAGGGCTCTTATTTGTACACAGATTAAGGAGAAAACAAATATATAAAACATGTAAAGTTGTATATGAAAAGGATTAAGAGACATGATACTGTAAGAACATTGCTGGCAAATGGTTCCACTCTAAGAGATTGGAAGTTTATGAAGAAGTGCACTGCATTGCTGACAATGACAGTAACAGGTGTGTTGACATCATCTGTATCAAGAGAAAAAAAAAATATATATATAAAAAAATGCAAAAATTGTAGGCCCAACAATGCAGTTTGAACAGTCAGCGAAACAGTCTGAAGAAGTTGAAGCAGAAAAGAAGAGCATTTATGGACCAACAATGCCATATTTTATAGACAAATATCAAATTAAAAAAATTGTAAATAGTTTGCTTTTGGTGCACGGGGATCTATCACAAAACATTTTGTTTCATGGTGAGGGAAATACAAATTAGAAAACCAATAGAATCATAGATTATTACAGTAATAATTAATATACGATAATAATATGTTAATAATTTTATATGATTGTTGCTGTTTTTTTTTTTATTATTGTCTTTGCTATATTTGCTATCCATCACATATTTTTGTATAAGGTTAATTGTTATTTTTAGTATTCTGTGTCTTTAGGCAAACCCTAAATAAGGTCAGATGATTAAATATAAAAATCTATCTTTCTAAAAATACAAAACTTTGGTTTAAAGGAGCCAAAACACTCAATGCAATTTATGTAACTGAGAAACTATAAGAGACAGGCATAGGACTTTAACTAAACATTATCTATATTTATCTAATTGTATATACCGTATTGAACCATAGTCTTTATTATTTATTGTAAAATGGGACTTAATATACTTTGGAAGTTGAATAAATAAATTTAATACATAAATAGCTTATAGCTGTTAAAATAATCAAATCCACTGTGGCTTTTACTTCAGAATTGTTTTATTCTTCAATTTTAGTAATTTTGCAGTTTTACTTATAACATTTACTTATAACATTATAACATTTCGCATTATTAAAGAATTTTGAGACAATCCATACAATATGACAAAATTAACAGAACTGTGCTGTAATGTAGGCAGGAAATTACATGGTAAAAGTAATGAGTTCGTATGTATGAAAGAAGCTAGAAACAGCAATTTTTTTTTAAAATGGATGTCTGTAGGAGTCCAAAAGATAGCTTACATTTTTAATGACATGAAATGAGACATCCCGAAAGACTGATGACTTAAGCGCATGATGATCATGGGAGCCTATTCTCCAGGAACAAAAGGATAGAAATGTATGAAGAAGAATAACATTCAGGAGAATAAAGCCTGTGCTTTAATATACTTGAAGTGCAGTAAAACATTTGTTAATTGGGATTAATACAAATATTTCTATCACAAAAGGAACCAGGAAATTTGAGGACAGATACTGAAGAAGATAGATCAGTATAGGAATAAATGGCATGAGCATATGATACAGATGAAGAAAGGCTGTATCCCTCTAAAGAACTATGAATACAAAGCCCAAGAGAGAAGAACTACTGCACGACCTAGAAAGAGGTGGAAGGATCGGTTGTGAATTGCTTGGTTTGGGAACAGACAAGTACTATCTAATCCGAATAGCATATGATGATAAATCTTCTGCACAGCACTTCAAAAGCTACTACCAAAAGAATATATTGGTAGAATAAATCTCACCAGTTAATCTGCATTTTAAGAAAAACTATTTTTCTGGTTCTCATATTACTTTATGATGCAATATTATCTTGGTTCTTACTTTCTGGAAACAGCTTTGTCTGAAATCCTTTCCCAAATAATGTAGACTCTAGATTTCCAACTGCCTGATGAATAGTTAAGGAATCAATATTACATGAACAATATACATGATGTAAACCTAAATTAAATACAAGTAAATTCAACATACTTTATGAAGTTACTCCTTAGGAAATAATCAGTATAATACATATTCTGCACATATTGATGACATACTATTATATAGTTATAAAAACATGCACTAAGTGTGCACAAGTGGGTTTCTAGTTCCCCTGAGTAATGCATCCATTGTTGGAGCCTTCCCAGATTAAAAACTTATAAGATTGTAACCCCCCCCCCCCAAAAAAAAAAAAAAAAGAAAGAAAAATGGGTGTCTAATTACTGCCAAATTACCATTCCATGTGTATTTATAAAAGAATTAGGAAAAATTCATGCTTTTAATATGTACTTTTTTTACTGAAAGAAATTATATTATTCTCACCATGGCTTTAGAGATAAATCAATGAAGAAATCATACACTCATTCTAAACTAAAACTAACCCCGGCGCAACAGCCCATGAAGGGACCCCAGATGTAGAGAGAAAGTGTAACAGATTTTACATATGCACCTGTGGTTTCAGCAGATGTGGAAAGCATCTTTTCTGCCTATAAGTCGGTATTATTGGCAAGGAGACAATCATTTTTGTTCAAAAGCCTCAAAATGTAGGTTATATTTCATTGCTACAAAAAGGACACAGAAGTTTATCGTGTAAATTAATGTTTGCATTAATTATTTAATAAAAATATTTCAGTTATGTAAGTTAGCAGAAATTCTATAAGCAGTACTGCAGAAATAAAGTAAATATTTATGAGAAATGCATAATTCTTGTATAGTCATTTGGACACAACCACACAGTGTCAGTGCCAACCTTTATCGATATACCCTGATCTGTGCTATTCTATACGCTTTCCTCATGTTGCGACTCTGATGTAGTAGCCCTAATAATTACCTTTCTTAATGCTAATAAAGGTATAGAAAAGCACAGTGTATTTAAACCCAGAGTAAAGCTTATTTGCAGGAACACTGCATTTAAACCTTAGACAAATATTTAACATTTAATTTTATATTATCTAATAAATTTAAATACATTTTGTATAAAAATCTCTTATGTAGGCACATCCTGTATCAAAGTACCATTCACAGAATTTTATTTTGGAATCAATTAAAATTGAGTTGATATGAGCAGGGATTGAGCAAAACTTTATGTTTGGCAATTGAAGAGTTAGGATTTACCACCTTAAAAGTATGTTGGTTGAGAACTAAGAAACTAAATTGATGAATTTTTATATTTTATCACCGAATTCTGGCTGCATAACTATGCTTAAGAAAACTATTGAGCACAATATCCCTAAGGAAATTTTTTTGGTTAATTTAAATGATCTAACTGTGTGCTATTATTTAAGTTATGCATTTCTTCCTTACCAAATGGGCATAAAATTAAGGATTAAAATATTCTTATAATATGAAAATTGCACTACTATTGGTAACTTCAGTCCAAAGACATAATCCCTTAGGATGTCAACCTTATACAGAGGATACCCTTATTGCCCGGCACTGCATCCTCCAACCACAGCAAGGCCATGGAGAAGCACAGGATGGGGGTGGCAACGCTTAGTGCACTGAATACCCTGACCATAAGGCAATTATTTGACCTTTTAGGGATGCAATCTCTTCATCACGATAACTATACTCAGTTGGCATCATGAGGCTGAGTGCACCCTGGACCAACTTCCATGCTAGTACCGGAGATCGAAACCTCATTCCCTGCACCAGAAGCAGGTGTGCTACTACTGCACTAAGGGGCGGTCTAATCCAAAGACATGAGCTCTCAATATAATTCAAGTTACATAAACAACTACAAGTAAATGGAATGTATAAAAAAAGCTTTAGTAATAATTTCTGTAATATTGACAAATATATATGTTTAATCTACAACACATATTGATCAGCATATGCTTCTCTAGTGGCCAGAGAGCTTCTGCATACTGCTGTTTATTTTGCATTTCAGTAATACTTTTTGTTTTGGAATCCAAGCACAGAAGCAAACCAGTGGAAACATCCTAATGTCAAACTCCTGCTGACACTATCCATGACCACAGAGAAAAATGGTCAGGACTAATAATATTGTTATGCCAGCCCCAGTACACTACAAAGGACGGTCAGGGTCAGGCTGCCTCACACCACATACAAGGGCAGTATGTATTAAAAGCACTCAAGGTCACTCGGCCTGATGTGACCGTTTGTGGACATGTAACAAAAATCAGAGCGGCCAAGACAAAATGGTGTTCAAGATTATTCACGAAGTGTCCAGCAGCCGGCATTTAAAAAAAAAAAAAAAAAAAAAAATTTAAATTCCCAATGAAAAACATGTCAGATGTTCACACATATAATACCAGGAATAATCAATTACTAAATCTCCCCAGAACCAGATTACATTTATCAGAGAGGGTCCCTAGTTATATGGGAGCAAAGTTTTATAATGCTTTGCCTGAAAATCTAAAATCATATGAAAATTATAATACCTTTAAAAATAGGATAAAAAATTATTTAATAACCAAAGCTCTTTACAGTATTGAAGAATACCTAAACTTATAGATATTTTCTATGATGTTTTGATTATACTAATTGTACTTTTAACTTCTTATCTAATTATATTGTATATACTATGTAATTACTAAATTCCTTTCTATTTATGTTTCTCATGACATGGGCCCTTATAGGGTACCTTTTTATATCATCTTATGTATTGACTCATGATATGGTTCAATTGTGTATTCCACTGTATTGAACTGAATGAATAAATAAATAAATATTTGTAGATTCCAGAAAGGTGAAGTTTGAGAAAGGTCCATATTACATCATCTTTACTATGTAAGGAGGTGAGTAGTCAGCGAAGTCAGTTTTTAGTTTTAGTGTGTGGTCGCATCAAAAGGAACACAGCAAAGCAGTTAATGAGTGATTGCGTCATCAATGTCAGCAGTTTGAGAGACTGAAAAAGTGAAGAAAAACAGAAAATTTTATGTAAGGGATACAAGAAAATAACAGTTGTGAGTTGTAATATCATGAACTGTAGCCTCTGTTAACATCAGAAAAAGAGAACTGTGTATTTGTGCAAAAGTTTTGAAGGATATTAAAAAAATAACTGTGCTGGACTTTTGTCATTTTCTTACACTGGTGTCAGAAGTGAGATATTTCAAATTATTATTTTGTTACAATATTATATATTGTATATATGAAACCATATATATATATATGGTTTCATAGCGCACAACTACTGTGATCATTAGTGCCCTACATTGTAAATGCGTTGTCAGAAAACTGGTAATGATATAATCAGGAGCAGCAATTCAATTTTTGCCTGGGGGAAAGGGAGTGAAGATTACCTGAAGCAATTAATCACATTTCCGTATGAATCCCTGACACATTTAGCCTAAAAAACATATTTTGTTTCTTAAATGTGAAATGTTGGTATTACATATGTGATCTGCAAGAGGAAATGGACCAAGACCACCTTCAAATATGCCCGGCCACTTCTAGCGCCACAACCATCAATGAAAAATATTGGAGAGCAAGAGGATTAACAACTTCATTGTCAGAAATCCAGCATTAGCCAACTATTCCCAATTATTTCTCGTAACTTAGGGGAGAGGCAATTGACCCCCTCTAAATGATGCCTCTGGTCGTAATATTTTAGCTAAGCTTGAACTACCAATGAGAAAATCTATAAAATTTGTTAGATTCTTTAGAATAACCACAAAATCTTTGTATGACGAATACATATTGCCAGCATCCTGGGAAAACCTGCCATCTCCATAAAAGCTACTTCTGAGATATTTGAAGTTGAAAGTTTGAAAACTCATAAAAAATCAGAAAATTATGAAATGGTGGTTTATATTAGGGTAATGTTTCATACATGTGTTTAAGACTGTTAGTACATTGATGTGTTGCTATTTATCAAATCCATGTCTATTTTCTGTAGAAGCAGAATACAGTGTGCTGGCAGAAAATGGAGTTAGCTGTTTTTCACTGACAGTTTTACATTTACTTTTTGCATTGAGTTATTCAAGCTGTTTTTAACTAATGATATTGCATTTGAATTTCATGTTAGTTTATTGTTGTATACATGGTTAATGAAAAATTAGTTCCTGGAAATTCATTCAGGTAGACAATCATTCACCTGAACTGTCATCCGTATCTTAAACTGCTAGTTCTGGAACACTGTCCATCACTCTGTCTGCAGTTGGAAGATTACTGTGCCAACCATGATCATTTTTAGGAATTCTGTCACTCCAGCACAACTTCCCGAATTCTGTCTGAGCTTGTGAATGGCAAAACATTTTGGTACATTCTAAATGCATCTTTAGGTTATCTAGGACATTCCCTGCCATTGACAACTAGTGACTTTTAATCATTAGTATGGTGATGCTTATAAATTACTCCAGGATTAAGATCTGAAGCTTTCCTGGTGATGAACATATTCTAGATGTTCTTGAGCTTCAAGCCAAGTTGATGGCTCTTCATCACTATACCTGGCTTGAAGCCTGAGAACGTCTAGAATATACTCCAGGATTTTCCTTGCAGTATTTGAAGCTTCTCACAAGAAGCCAGTTTACTGTTTTACCAACTGCAGTTTTGCTCCAAATTTTAATCATACTTAATTATGAGCTTTTTTATTTACTTTACTGTTTTGTTTTGACAAAATAATTGTTGCTGTTAGTTACTGCTGCTGTTACAGAGTAATGAGCACTATGTGAGTAGTGGCTGCTTTAAAAACACTAAATATGTATGAAGAAGGATACCGTTAACACTAAAATAAAAAGAATGGAACCCAAATATCCTCCCAGTATGGTATGCATCTGAGATGACGCCAACCACTGCCGATACATCTGCATTCCAGAAAACAACAACACTGTCAGTACTGACGATAGCACAAATGAGGTTCCGCTTGATACAGCTGAAAGAAAAAATCAAGCACATATTATGACGTTTATTTAGAAGTTTATAGTGTGCTTGTACTAGACCTACTTCTAATTAAACATAAAAGTGGACGATACTGAAAAATAATTTGGGGATTCTCATAATTAAAACAAAGATTTCAAAGCAAGATTTCAAGTTACAGAAAATACAAAGGAATATAAAAGATACAGGAACAAATGCCTCATTATGTCTTTGAGGTTACGTGTTGCAAATTTCTTACTTCATTTCCAATACAATTATATACCTTATAATTATATAAATTTATCTTACCCATTTTCACAGAAAATTTACAGTTGGGTCCCAGTGTCAACAAAATTTCTTGTTTGCTCACCGGTATCCGGTACTCAACGTCTCGTCAGAATGCAGACTGCAATTATCATTACACGTGGATGTCTGACGTAAACATTACAAATGTTGTTCCTAAATTTCCCTAGAGAGCAATATATAGTGAAGCTTGGAAAAATTACAGTAATTGACTATAAATATCAGTTATTATTTCAAAAGTTTTGTTCGTGGCAATATATGCGTAATCTTCGCCAGTGAACACAACTAAATAAATTACTTGTCTTGTGGGTCTGCTCTGAAAAAGAGAAAATTGGTTAACATTCTAAATTCAGAAATAGTGGCCAACCTGAGCCAAGCTGTATCTGAATTAAAATGGAGTACAATTTATTAACAGTGCAGTTGCAATGTAACGGAAAAGGGAATAATTAATGCACAATTCGATAAAGTAAGATACCGAGTTTTGCTATTTAGCGTAATGGCTGCAGGTCCAATTGCAGAACGCAATCAAGGTAAGAAAATCTATTGGTTTATAGAAGTATTGGAAGCGGTATTATCGGTATTTGCCCCAGCCGGTATTTGTGCTCTGTATTTTGCTTTGGCTTCCTTGTAACTTACATCCATAGAAGAGTTTCACTCTTGAAATGTAAAGCACATGGACAGCTGAGTTTTATGCCTTTGTTGTAAGTGCCGAAGGGAATGCTGTAAAGTTGTAGGAAGCGTTAGGTTATGTTATCCGTGGGAAACAATCAAATGAAGACCAGCCACCGAAACAAATAAGGCTTGCTTCGCTAATTAATCTTGCTGAGAAAGTGCAGCACACATATTTAACAAATACTCGATAAATATATTAGGTGGTGAGAAAAACAAGCTAACCACTATCATTTGTCAATCTTCTCTCGGGTGCAATGGGAGCCCCCTGAAACAATGCTTCGATGCAATCCTGCTAACGAAATGTACCTCACACATGTTTTCTTCCATACAAGTATTAGGCCGGTTTGTCTGTTACGATTCAAAGAATAGTTTTTCATCCAATGCATTTTTGGACGTCCCAGCGATCTTTTGCCCTGAGGGGGGTAGTAAAGCATAGTTCTTGGAATTCTGTGAGTGGCATTTAAGATGGGCCAGCCAGTTCTTCTGGTAAATTTGTATATGATGTAGAATAGGTTCCATATCCAGTTCTTCCATGACTTTCTCATTTCTTTTATGGTCCCACTTTGGTATAGACTGCTGTATGACACATAACTCTCATCTCATTAGTTGTTAATTGACATTCATCTCTTTTTCGTAGTGTCCATGCTTCACTACCATAACTTAATACTGGTCTTGCAAATATCTTATAGAGCCATAGTCTTGTATTCCTTTGTGCTTAAGATGGTTATTCCCATTATTTTTGTATAATCAATGCCAACCATGAAAGGGATTGACAGTTCATGGTGAGGGAAAGGCTGCTTATCATGACCACGTGGAGAGCACGGTATATGTGAATGAAGAAGATTGCACTTGGAATGTTGAGCGCATATTATTTATATTCATGTGTGAAGACATCAGTAAAATACTGAATCTACATTCAAAGGATAAAACATGCAAGTATATATCACTCTAAAGATTTGCGTTAACAAAAGAGATGTACCTGTCAGATGTTAATGCTTATTTTAATGGGAAAATGCTGATATCTGTATTGCTCTTCTTCTTATCGATTCCTATAGCACACAAGGTCATATCAAGTACATTAGAGATTGGAATAAGAGGCCCTCTATATTATTTCCTGCACTTGTCCTTCAGTTGGGATATATTTACCAAAAACAGTTTTATTCGGTTCACAAGTAGACTCAATTTTTCATTTGGCAGCACATTGTCACTATTTTTTAACATTGTTAAATACTCATTAAAAGTATTAGCACAAGCAAAAGCTTGCGACACACGCACAAAGGAGACTCAGACACATGTAAACACTAGGCAAATAACCACATAAATAGAATGATGCAAACAAACTTGTCAGCACACAGGCAATCTCTGATACAAGCATTGCAAGCTCAGGCTGCAGGAAAGAATTATTTGTATGTATGCAGCGATAGCAGAACATAACACAAGCAGTTTATGTTACTACTAGATTCCTCTGTCAGCCACATGCTAATCATCATTTTGGAGTCTATTAATCTGAATAGAACCATGTCTCATTTGTCGCTATTCTTGAATAATTCTATTCTATTTCTCAATATTCTATATCACTACTGATTTTCAAGCTCTGGTACTCTATACCCACTTTATATAAAGCTGCAAAAGCGATAGCTTATTCAGGAAATTATGATGTTATTAATAGTTTTCTGTATGTAACCAATTTTGTTTTTGCTCATCATTTTTAGATGTCATATATCATGTGCTGACAGTGACGAAAACTTAATGTTGCATAGAGCAAAATTAACATCTGAGTATCTGGATGCCGTAAAGGTCAGCACCATGGATCCTCAACAATGTATCCCTGATCTAGCACCTTGTGATTTATTTTTATTTAAAAAATAAAAGCTTGAATTATTTGGAAATGGTCTGTAAAGTCTTCTTGTTTTAGAAGGAATTTTGTATAACTTTTGTTTTGTATAACTAAACTATAATTTTGTATAACTAAAATTATAGAATGCCATAACAGAGAGACAAAAATGTAGCTATACAAAAGCTGTAGTGCACAGTTCATACAATAGTAGGTAGACAAAGTCATGAGAATGTAACACATCAGAAATCTTTAGTGTAAGAAACTTTTAAACATTTTACATTTTTTGTTCACAGCGGTATAACTGTTTCATCTAAAATGGAGGAAATGTCATTTACATATGTGCTGGCCTATCACAGCACAACAGCGTCCCTCAGAGGCACATGAGGGGAAGGTCGGTGGATCTAAATATCATCTATTTAGTCCTCCCGGCTAGGTCCGATGGACCCGTTGACCAACGATAGGTGTGGTCCCCCTTGCAAAATGGGGGTTTAAGTCGGGTGATGTAACTGCCACATTGTAAAACTGGTGCCCGTTAAGAAAACAGTTACATGAAAGCCACATACATGAATATGAGTCCTAAAGATAAACATTTTTTGTTCTTGCAGATGCTACCATTTATGTGGGAGGTCTTGATGAAAAGGTTACAGAAGCATTGATGTGGGAGCTGTTTGTGCAATCAGGCCCAGTTGGTAAGTCTTATTCTGTGTAATTTGCTAAAAAAGATTTCACTTGTAAGTAGTATACAGGGGTGATTTAGACGGAAGGTTTTGCAATATGTATATATAGCTTTTAAACAGTTTATTTCTTTAAGGCAATGTATTGATGAAATTTGACAAAAATTACTGAAAATTGTGGTTTTGACTTTTTGAATTTATTATTATGCTTATGTGGCACACTTTTTGATTTCTCAATTTCGGCCATTTTTAAAGCTCCAGGAGGGCATTTAACCTCTTGAGCGCTATGGTCATGTGTACCCACCTGGCAGCTACACAGAGCGAACTGACCTCTTTTTTGCGGCCTAGCTGTCTTTGACGACCATGTGTTGGGAGATGTTGACCAGATGGTGGATCACTTCACTTCCGTGATGCTATCCCTCTGCCGAACGTTCTATACCTTGGTCATTGGCGGAACCAAGGTGTTTACCTGTTCCTTGGTGGACCAACGAATGCCAAGCGGTGGTTCGTGCGTGCCGGGCTGCACTGCGGGTGTTTCAGCGCCATTTTACTGTCGATAATTTGGTTACCTTCAATCGCTTACATGTAGACCTGCAAGGTAACAAGGCTGCTGCAAAGGCAGCAGTTTTAACTCCCAGGTTCCCTCTGATGATCTTAGCCTAGTTTTCTGTCGTGCCCTTCTTTCACGGTGGAGTGCTGCATGGAGTGATCTTCAGGGGAACAAACTAAGAGAGGTGAAGCCACTCCCTGTGACCTGGAGAACTTCCCCACACATTTCTCGTCGCGAGGAAGTCGTTTTAGCAAGATTGTGTATCAGGCACTCCCATTTTAGTTATAGTCACCTTTTATCATCCGATGCTGTGCTGCTCTGTGCTCATCACCATGAGCTCCTGACGGTGCGGCATGTTTTACTTGAGTACCAGTTTTTAACCCAGTTGTGTGTCCCTACATCTGCCAGCTTCGCTTGGTGAGGTGTTGGCAGACACAGTTACTGCAGTAGACCGTTTGCTCAGTTTTATCCGAATCATTGGTATGGGTGGCAATATTTGAACAGCTGATTTTATCTTATGTTTTTCTTCAGTCATTTTAGCAATGAATGCGATTCGGTTTTTATATCTTCCTCGTGAGTGTTTGTTTTAGCTTGACTTTTAGTAACTGGTGCTCTTTCGGTGACTTTTTAATCTTTTAATTGTTGATTCATTCTAAACTTCCAGCATGCAGCATGCTAAGTTAACAATACACAAATTCACGCTGTAAGGAAAACTACAAAACAGTTGAAGCATTATGGGAATACATGAAAATTTAACATAATGTTTATCATGTTTTGTGTTAATACGTGAGGAAATTCTAAGCAAGAACAGAGTAAATGTTCATACAGCAGCCAATGACGTAAGGATAAACCGTATCTCCAGTTCTGAAGTAGCATTCTATAATGCAAATTCTGTGATCAGTGGCCACTTTTATTATGACTGCAAAGAACGCACAAAGTGTCCTAGTGAAAAACAGTTCTGCACCACCGCAGGAAAAGGGACTTGCTGAATTAATAATGACATTCATTTAAAGACCGAATAAATCTGAAGACCCATTATTGTAAGTTGAAGTGTAACCATAGTTATCTATATGAGCTTAATTTCTTTTCAGTAAATGTACACATGCCAAAGGACAGAGTGACACAAATGCATCAAGGCTATGGATTTGTGGAGTTTATGGGTGAAGAAGATGCAGACTATTCCATAAAGATAATGAATATGATAAAGCTCTATGGAAAGCCAATTCGAGTGAATAAGGTAAGAATGATCATATTCCTTAAGCTATATTGAAGATAAAGCTTCAGAAACTAATTTAACTAAGAGGAATGCATACTATCTTTTAGTCATAATGCAAAGATTGATTCCTCATTGCTGCTTATGCTTAGGTGAAAACCAGATTAAGGTATGCATACAGTAGCAAAGATAGTCTGTGCCAGTGACCTACTTTCTTCATGCACTGAAGGGAGTCTATCCCCATGCATCACTTAAATTTGCCAAAGAAACCATTAGCATTATTGCTGTCCAATGTCGTTAAATATGTTTCTTTATATTGTTAAGTTGACATGTCCTTTAACATATGTATCATGTTTCTATGAACAAAATAAATATAATACAATAACTTCTTATAATGAAACTTGCAGGTAAATGTCGCAGATTGTCTCGAGTTTTTCTTCTTCCTTACTGTTAACTCTCAGTGTTTATCTTCAACTCTGTTTTCTAGTAATTGAACAAATTTGTGTTCACATGTGATTTCATTTATTCAGATTTTTAGTTCTGGGTCATTCCATGTGACAGAATGGGATATTTGGAGGTTTTGTTCATTCTGTATCAATGTTTATTTCGTTCTTAACAGATAACTTCAATCCTAAGGCTAATACAAAAAGCATAAAAGGTAAAATATCTTGTTAACTGACGTAAAAATCTTATGCACTCACATGACTTTCTCTACTCTTGTACTAACCATTCTTACAATCTCTTATTCCTATCTTCTTTGCGTTAGTTGAGATAAACATTTGCAGAAATTATTGTTTATCCTCTTATAGGTACACGGGGAATGTGGGAATACAGTAGGCTTTGAGTTATAGTCAAATCTTTTAAAGCTTTCAAATTCCATTCTCTTTGCAGGGTTAACATATAAAAAATTAATAGTGATGTACCATTTGCAGAAGTATAAGTTCTCTAAAACTTACACAAATAACATGAAAGGGTTCATTCTACAAAAAAAATTATTTAGACATAAATTGTGTGTTTTAGGTAGATCTACATGTTTTGTATAGTAAGATTTGGTCTATCTGTTATGGTTTACCAGTTATGCAGAAGTCATCCAGAGTAAATAGAACTCCATGGGCTATAGCCAGAAATTCAAGATATACATTTCATTTGTTATAAAAATATCTCAAACATATGGCATTTTAATCAAAATTGTTAGCACCATTTTCAAGAAAATCAAAATTTTCGATAATTTTCCATGTAAAGGGTAGTTTAGGGTGCAGCAATTTTCTTCAAAATCTTGGTGTTGCATCCTTGAAAGACATTAAACTTAAATACTAACTTTGGCTTTTAACCAACTTTTCATTTTTGAGTTATGCTGTCCACAGACAGACACACGCGCGCGCACACACACACCCACGCACGCACGCGCACACACACACACACACACACACAGAGAGAGAGACCTTTTTCTAAAAATGCTTTTTTGTATTCAGGGGTCCTCAAAACATATATTTCTGGTGAAATCTTGACATCGAATTCGTGGGTGGAATACAATACTTCCTCTAGTATACTATACTATACGTAGTAGAGAAAGTAAAAATGAGTCATGTCTGGAATGCATAATGACAAATAGACATAACTACTTGTTGAAAACTGCCGTTTATTCAGTACTCTGCTGTTAAAGTAGTGTGTGTGTGTGTGTGTGTGTGTGTGTGTGTGTGTGTGTGTGTGTGTGTGTGTGTGTGTGTGTGTGTGTGTGTGTGTGTGTGTCTGTGTCTGTGTCTGTGTCTGTGTCTGTGTGTGTGTGTGTGTGTGTGGGGGGGGTGGGGGTGGGGGTGTGGGGGTGGGTGTTTTTTCACGGGTGTACCACTCGTGGATTTATCCAGGCAACTCCTGTGAAGATTATAATCTGTTGAGAGTTCTGTATGTAGATTGAATTTTGTTTCAAAATCTGGCAGTATAATTTTTGGCAAAATCAATCTGTACTATGATTTCTTTACCATCTACAGCACCTTTCTTTTCTTGTAAATATATACCCTGAGTTTTTACCAAGAAGCAGTATTTTAATAACTGGGGTATTTTTTCAACAAGTTCTTTAAGTGCTTCAGAGACAGTGTTGTCTTTCAGAACTTTTTCAAATTTTCTATCAATAGTTTTCCAAACAAACCACACTAAGTCATTTGTATTATCTATTGAGGAATTATGCTGACTGAGCCGATTTCTGATACCACAATTATCACTTGTGCTTGACATGCGGATTTCATTTTCAGGATTGCGTACTAATGTACATTTTGTCCAGAACGTACTGAAACTCGACATGAACGAGAGAGGAAACATTAAGGAAAAGTGACTGGTGTGGTGGGGAACAAGAGAGTGATGTCAGAACTCAGGCAGTCACATACACAAGTGGTGTATCTTTACATATTATAAACAATTATTGTGTAGTTGTCACAGTGAGAGCGAGCGATACACTGATCCCCACCTCTCCTATTCTGCAAGTGAGCACACCTCTTCTATTATGCATCTATACTTAAGGTGTGGGAGAGTGTCACGGCAATCTGGACAAACTGTAGTGATTTCTGATAATGTTTTAGGAATATCCTTTTTATACCTACATAGACCAGTCAAGAGTAAATTGATGTTCTCATGATAGTGGCACAAGCAGCTGTGGTGAGGCATTTCACTGATTGGAAGTTCATTTTGGTTGCAGTGAAAAGAATTTTGATTTTCCCACTTTCTTATCAGGGTTTTCCTTTTTAAATATTTGATATGCCTCTGCATAGTGGTGTACATAAAGCCGATTATTACCATCAAGAGTATTATATACAGACATAATCAAAGAAAAACATACAAAAACAAACCAAGAAAAGGCCGCCCTTCTGTCATGAATCAGGTTGAAAAACGACTGATAGTGAGAAAAGTAAAAATAGATCCCAAAGCGAGCATTGCAAAGATTGCTTAGAAGTGGAAAAGGAAATGGAAAAACATGTAAATCCACAGACAAGAAACATTCTTCATGAAGCTGAATACAACAGAATAGCCCGCTAAAAGCCGTATATAAGCAAGACTAATAGAAGCAAGAGACTGGCATATGCCAAAACCACATAAATGATGATTTCGACTTCTGGAAAAAAGTTGTTCTTATTGATGAAAGTAAGTTTAACATAGATGTGTCGAAAGGAAGAGTAAGGATATGGAGGCAGAAAAATTGTGAATTGGAAATAAAAAATCTCACAGCCACTGTTAAACATGGTGGACGATCTGTGCTTGTGTGGGGGTGTATGAGTGCAAATGGTGTAGGTGATCTGTGCTTTATTAATGGCAACATAGACCACAGACTCCACATCAACATACCAAACTCACATCTTCCATAGAGTGTGAACAATATGGGTCTTACAGATGGATACATTTTCACTCAAGATAATGATCCCAAACACACAGCACTGAACAGAAAGCTTTGGCTGTTATATAACACACCACGATGGATGGAAACATCCCCACAATCACCAGACATCAATCCCATTGAGAATGTGTGGCACTTCTTGAACAAAATCTACAGAAACAAAATAACAAACAAGAAAGACCTTAAGGAGCACTTAATGGAGAAGTGAAAGAAAATCACTACAGAAACTACGGAAAATCTTGTGAGATCAATTCCTAGAAGGTCACGTAAAATAATAAAGAGGAAGGGAGGGCCCACCAAGTATTAAGCTGTATATGTTTAAGTCAAAATAATAGTTTATATGCTGGAGACGAATACATTTTTGACGTGAGAAGAGATAGCAATGCGTTTGTTAATTTTTCTTATTTTTGTTGAAACAGAAAACAATGTTTTGTTAATATATAATGAATTCTTAGGGTATGTTCAAGTCAAGCTTTATTGTTTAATTTTCTAACCTTTATTTGATTTTAACGCTATCAAGGCTAGTTATATGAATACTTTTTTGAGTGACTGTATCTAGAGGTCAGATACCTGTCGAGGAGCTGACAAACTCTGGATCAAAAACTTGAAACCTGGTATGAGAGTGAAAAGATATGTTATGAAATAAGGGCAAAATGGATAAAAGGAAAGTGATAATGGAGCAGTTGGTGAAATGAATGATAGGGGAACTGGAGAACCTGGAGAAAATCTGCCCAGATGCTGCTTTGTCCACACAAATCCCACATACTCCCCTGGGATTGAACCTGGGCTATCTTGGTAAGAGGCAAACTACTGGGCCATGTTGGTACCTTAAAAGTTGCACCTATGCTTGAATTTTTTCATGGTCCAAGAGTTTCTGGTACACTTCCATGCCCCTAATAAGCTTGCAGCTGGGTAATGTGTTAGCAATACTGTAGTCCATCATTTTAGAAAGACCTTTATAGATTTGGAGATAATGTGTGACACTCTATGTATATTTCAGATTTTCATAGCTGGTAAAGTTAAGAATTAAAAGAGGACAAGTAAAATAATTAATACACTCTCACATTAGTTTAAAACTGAAATATATGTATAGGAAAAATAACAGGTTGTTAATTTTCTTTTATTTCTTACAGGCATCAGCTCACCAAAAGAATTTAGATGTTGGTGCAAATATCTTCATTGGAAATCTGGACCCAGAGGTTGATGAAAAACTTCTCTATGACACATTTTCAGCCTTTGGCGTAATTCTTCAAACTCCAAAGGTAATAGCATAAATTAATTTTGAAGTAGAATTTCCTGGTATTAATAGTTTGCTATATTTATTAATAACTTTAATGTAAAGTGTCACTCTTAGTGTTTTCATATATTTGTCACATTAATTTGTCATGATAACTCATGTTTATTTTAATGTATTCAACATTTTGTTCATTTACCTCAGAGATCCCCATCAAGGGGATATCTGAATGGCGACCACAAGGTACCCAACCTGAGCAGGACATTACTTCCACTACTGGTGTTTTGCTCCTCACTGTAATCTTTGCTATGTGACCTACCTTGGTCATCTCTTGTTCTCTTCTGACCCCTAATGCTGATCTTTATTTTTCTAATCACTCCACGTCTCTAATTTTTCTATAACCTCTTAACCTCTTGAGCGATGGCCATTTAAACGTCCGCGAGCCGAGAACTGCTAGCATTTAAATTCTTAAATGCGCTTCGTATATACACAGCTGTATTTTGTGTAAATATTAAGTTATTTTAATGAAACAAAAACTGGTATAAAACTCGTTATTTGCAGTATAAATGTACGTCATCAGCAAAGTTGAGTTGTGTTTACAAAACGTTGAAATGGCACAATTTTGCTTCACTGTGGTGAAAAGTCAACTTTTCTCTGTCGAACGCATCTAATATTAGTTCTCGGAAAGATTCAGTAAAGAAACACCCATTGTATGTGTGGCTAATGCGTCAGCATCCTGTGAAATAAATCGCTACTACATGCGTGGCTTATTGAGTCACCAGAATAGATCAACATTACAACTTTTGCTTGCGCGAGTTTCGTAACTGAGTAGAGTCCGTGTCTTTCTTTGTTGAAATACATACATATTCTTTCCTGCTTGTAGCTGAAGGGAGAAGTGGTATAAAAAGGTGTTTTTGCACCAACTGGATATAACCATATACAATTGTTTGGGGATTTGGACAGCTCTCTAAACCCACACAGGACAATGACCGACCTTGACTACCGACTATAAATAACTCGCAGCCTAATTGAACAATACCACGTTGGGGGTTGAAAATCCAAAACCCCTGCACCCCTCAGACTTCAAGGAAAACATTATCCTAAAAGGATACCACCAACAGCAAAAAAGTCCCGCCCATTTCGAAAGTGTTTCGTGTGCCGCAAGAAGGGAATTCGCGAATGTGGAGATGTACCTACCCTTGTGTGTTTATCCCTGTTTTGAGGTAAATCACTGCAGAACGAACATATTAAGGTAAGCCAATAAAGTATATAGACCTTACTAAAATGTTTCATAAAGGGAAAATTATAATAAGTTGAGTTGCATAAGGGTTAAATGCTTAAACGCACAGGACGCCCATATCACTCATCCGCCATTTTAAATGGACGTGATTTCACGTCGATATCCCTCAAGAGGTTAACCTCTAACATGCTGATTTGCCATACAGTATAGCTTGACGGATCTGGAACTCCCCAAGAGGTCAAAATTCTCTTTGTTATGAGTAAACAAGGTATGTATACCCTTCCACTATCATAGGAAATCACTGATAAAGCTGCCAAGGGAGTGGTTGAATGTACCAGTGAATGTGCAGGATGGCCTCAAGAACCTCAATTGTTTCTTTTTCTTGTCACTATTTTGTTACATTATTGTTGTGTTACACTTGCTTGTGTATACCAAGACCTCACAATATGACCTAGTAGTTAAAGCGATGATAAATAAATAAATAAACTGACCTGTCATGGCATGTAATGCATCCTCTAATTGGTAATCAGAGGATATGGTTCGTGAATTTATCTTGATAATTCTCCTGGTCAGGTCGCCCGTAAACCAGTGACAGACTTCTCCAGCGATTCTGGAGGTTGCAAGAGAACGATGAGACTGCCAAAACGTAAAATCATGTTCTCTAAAAAGTGCTCTCTTTTACTGCTTTATAGCACTCAAATTGTGAAATGTGACGAGTAAAATATTCCAGAGTTAAAATAGTCACCCATTTGGATCTCCGGGCAGCGACTAAATCTCGAGAACCCAAACACAATATTAGTAAAAGATCTAACATCAGAATTCTTCGGTGGAGCACAGGTGGTCTTACACAGACAAAAAGAATAGAGCTCAGTAAAATTGTATTTGACAATAATATAGATATTTTTTCATTCAAGAAGCAAATCTAACAAATGATCCAATTAATTACTTCAATTTTACTGGATTTCTACTAAACCTACTACCCAAAAATAGATAATAGTGAAATATTAGTTTGAGTCAAAAAGGATATTAAATCCTCCTTTCAAATTGTTAAAGAAATGGATAGCACAGCTAAATCTGAATTAATAAAGCTAAATTTTTGAGACAACAAAACACATCTACATTTATACGGTATTTACAATCCTCCCAGGAATGAACCACATCTCTCACTTATTGACCAATTAAATAAGGCAGTCGTAATTGGGGATTTAAGTGCTCATTCCAAAAGACAGAGTTATGAAAAAGTGGATTCTACAGGGAAGATAATAGACCTGTTGTTAGCTACAACATACATTGCTTGAAAGATTAAAAAACAAGTTATAGCCGATATAAAACTAGATAATACAAATGTCAGCCATCACATGAATCTGCATTGGCGCTTCAAAAATGCAGATTGAAATAAATATAAAACTGAAAATTTAAAGAACAAATTCACAGCTGCATGACTGCACCTCTATGTCCGCTGTGTGACAACCTTTTGTCAGTTCGCCATGTGCTGCTGGAGTGTTGCTCTCTAGCACACCTTTGAGATTCTCTGCAGCTGCCTGCCAGACTTGCAGAGGTCCTAGCGGATGACAAAACAGCGGTTAATAGAGATTTAAATTTTTTAGCGGAGTGCAATATCAATTTGAGGATTTAAAATTTTAGTTATCTGTTTATGCTTTTGGACATATTTATCACCTTGTTTCATATCTGGCTATTACCACTGTTTTTTGCCTTTTGTGTATATTTTCTTGTTGCTAGTATTTTTGTTTTTGAGTAAAATTTATATATGGCTATTGCCATGAATCTTTTAAGGGTCCTGATGACCTCGAAGTTGAGCGTCCTTAAACCAAACCAAACAAGTTGCATGACCAACCAGATCATATGAACATAAAACCATGCAACAATCCTTAACCAACCTACAGAAATGGATCAAAGAAAATTTAATGACTGTTAATACAACAAAGTCAAACTACCAAATCTTTTCACTAAGGAAAGAAACCAATAAAAATAAAACTAAATTTTGAGGATCAGCAATTACCAGAAACAAAGGAAGCAAAATATTTGGAAGTTATGTTTGATACCAAACTTACATGGACCAAACAAATAGAGAATGTAATACATAGAGCAGAAAGGTGCCTTTTGCTGTTAAACAGGAATGAAGGGGGATGTTCCAGAGCAACTCTTAACACGGTATACAATGTGTACATAAAGCCATTATTTATGTTGGAAAATCCTTACCCATCTAACAGCACTTCAAAAACACCTAGTCTTCCAATGGATACCAGCTCACTGTGGACTGAGTGGTAATGAGAAAGCTGATTTTCTTGCAAAAAATGGGTACTGGCAATGTGCAGAAATCTATAGTTAATCTACCATTTTATGCAGCTAAAAGATTTAGTCAACTCTGAATTCAAAAAAATTATTGCAAAATATTACTATAAAAAATCAAAGAATAAAAGATGGGAACTACCAAACATTCAAACAGTAATTCCTGAGTATCCTCAAAAAACAGCAGTTGCAACCTTCAGGTTGATTACAGGACATGATTGTCTGGCAAAACATTTAAACAGAATTGGGATATATTCTTCACCACTCTGTCCTCTATGTGATCTGCAAGAGGAAATGGATCGAGACCACCTTCAAATATGCCCGGCCACTTCTAATGCCCCATCCATCAGTGAAAAATATTGGAGAGCAAGAGGATTAATGACTTCATTGTCAGAAATCCAGCATTAGCTAACAACAACTTACTACAGAGAAGTTCATGTAACAACAAATACAAAAAAAAATTAAATCTTTCAAAACCAATGTCTGAGACTAATTACAGGTGCTATCAAAACCACATCAATACCAGCTATGGAAATACTAGCCAACCAATACTCCGTTGAATATGAAATAGAAAAAGCAGCTCTTGTTCAACACGAAAAGTTGATCAGACTTCCATTGAATACATGGAACAAGAGAAATTTTACACATACACTAAAGACTCAGGAGAGCTTTCTTTCCAAAATTGAAGACATCAAGAAGAATGTAGACCTTCGTAATTCAAAGGAAAACTTCATATATAAAATCAATCTGTCACAAACATTAGACATCACATATTATTTATAGTCTGATTTTTAAAAGAAGATATGTCAAATGCCAGCTTCTCCACGTGGAGAGCTGCAGTGTTTTCAATAAGCAGATAGCAATAACCCTCAATACTCAAGACATATAAACAAACGTTTAGGTTCTTATTTTAGAATCTTGTTGCTTCACTGTTAATAGCTTCAATTTTTACTTAATTTAAACGTTTAGGTTTATCTCACGGCAGTGAAAACACAAACATGTAATATCTAGTAGCCTACTACCAAAACAAAGGTAATTTGTTCTCAATACGAATAAAGTAATTTGAATTCACAGTGTTTTTTCGTCTTTATAGGTGTAGTAGGCTAACAACACACTATGCAACTGAACATCCAAACAAGTTCTGTTCTCCCACCAGCTTAGCGATAACTGACCTGAGCAGTAAACTATTTATCAGTGTGGCTAAAGTGGCAACTTTTGTTTGTTTCCATAGCAACGACCTTACCCTCTTACCCTTAAACCCCCTTGCTTGACTGCTGCCATGTATCTTCTTTTAAAAATCAGACTATACACATGACAGAAGAAGTTAAGAAAAGTGATCCTCTACCTGATGTTCTAAAATTATTGGCATTAGAGACAATCCATACTAGATTTCTGGAGCATGAATGGCTCTATATTTATACTGATGGATCACTGATGTTAAACCAAGATGAAACAGGGGTTGGAGTCACATGCCACCTCTTTTCCTATTACAGATCTTTAGGATAGCAAAATTGATGCATTTCAAACAGCCCTCCAAAATCTTTTGTGTAGAATCTCACATTTTCATCAAGCAGTTATTCTCTCAGATTCCAGGGCAAACAAAACAGATGAAAAGATATTTTGTAGTGCTCTCTCTGGGATAAAACAAACCACCACAGCTAGAAAGTATGGTGTCAAGTGCTGAATGGATTTCAGCTCTTATGATCTCATTTAGAGAGAAGGGACGTTACTATGGAATATCAACTGCACATGCTACTTGTATGTTGGGTTTTCCTCTTTGCCAGGGGTGAGTACACTGTGATAATTGTAGCCACTACGAGTTGAACATTGGTTTTAGGTTGTTATGGTATGTGGTAAATATTTTCTTTAGCTAGGTAAACCTACTCCAAATTTAAATCTAAGTCAAAAGACTATAAATAGTGGTAAAAAATCATTTATATGAGGAAATTTAACAGATGGCATGATGCTTAGAATGCACTTTTTTCCTCTCTGTGATAGTTATTCAGAAACAATGAGCCTGGGGTAGAAGGGTAGTGACATCTTAGGCATGTTCATTAATAAGGAAATATAGGTAAATAATAAGCATATAAACAGGCCAATTGATCTTAGAGCATTAGGTAATGCTAATATTGTAAGAATATTAAGTTATGCCTATAATGACAAGATAGTGAAACACAATCAGCAGATAAGGCAAAAATATATTTACTTTCTAGAATTATTGATGGTATGAAATATTTTTGTGCTTTTGAACTGGCTTTCAGAGGCTATGGTGAGATAGAAACATTGAAAACTCCAGTTGTGTTTTTTTTTTTTTTTTTTTTTATAAATTTAACTTTGATATACACAGTGCAGTGAAAGCAGATGTAGTAGGTGATCATGTTTTTGAGGGGATAAAATCTGTCCAAAATGACATGTATGTTAAAAACTTGTAAAGTGATGTTAAATAAAATATTGTAGCACATTGGTACATTTTTGCATGAGCCACCACTGGATTTAATTTTAACACTTATTTTTTTCACCATCTGTATCATTTAATTTGATTGGTTCCTTTCATTAATGGTCAAATTAGGGTGCCTATGCTTAAACTTTATCAGGGGTTTTTGAGGTTTGTGGTTATTCCTATTCTGGGCAGCTTTTTAATGTTGAAATAAGAAATATTGCCCATTACATTAGTATTTGCATACATTAATTGGTATCTTTTTGAGCAAATACATACAGTAATTAAAAATTACATCGTAAATAGCATAAAGTCCTGGAGTAAAGAACAGCAGTAATTTGGCTGAAAGTTTGAAATGCTGTGGCAAACTACTATGATTTTCCAATAATCCTTGGTTTTTATTGTTTGCTTATTTTTGTCTATTAATATTATGTAATTTATATCACGTTAGTTTTAAAAATGAAATTGTCAGATTTAGCACAAATTATTAATTCAGTTCCAAACTTCAATATTTTCCTAAGCATTACCTTAAAATAATTGTTTATAGTTAAAATTAACAGAAAATCCATGCTTTCCATTCTGACATTATGCAGCAAAGGTACTTAAACAATCCACTTTTCTGAGTGGGAGAATTTGAATGGTAATCTGGTGTGTTAAAATTATACCAACTTGCACAATTCTTAAATTATATAACAGCAATGTTAACACATTTCACGGAAAGAAGTTACTAGCCCCACATATTAATTTGCTTCTATGTTACAGATTATGCGTGATCCTGAAACTGGAAATTCAAAAGGATTTGCATTCATCAACTTTGCAAGCTTTGATGCATCAGATGCCTCCATAGAGGCCATGAATGGACAGTATCTTTGTAATCGTCCCATCTCTGTGTCATATGCATTCAAAAAGGATGCAAAGGGAGAGCGACATGGCTCTGCAGCAGAGAGACTTCTAGCTGCACAGAACCCATTGTCACAGGCTGATCGTCCTCATCAACTGTTTGCTGATGCTCCTCCTCCAGCTCCCTTGCCACAACCACCACAGCTGGTGCCACCACCACCGCCAGTGGCAATGTTAGGCATGGTACCACCTCCGCCTCCTACCCCAGGAATGCATCCCCCTCCACCACCTCCAGTTCCTCCTCCAACTGCAGGAGTACCTCCTCCACCAATGGCTCTGCCGCCAGGAATACCACCACCACCTCTTCCACCTGCTCCACTCCATCATCCTGGCCATCCACCTCTACCACCAGGTATGCCACCACCGCCTATGGGCAGGCCTGGACCACCACCACTTCCACCTATGCCTCCAACATCCACTCCACAGCAGCAACCACCACAACAGCCGCCACCTCCCCCTCAACAGCAGCAGTCACAACCCCCACAGCCTCCACAGGGACAGCAGCAACAACCTCCACCTCAGCAGCAGGGCATGGGGCAGATGGGTCATATGCCACCTATGCCACCACCGCCACAGGGAGGACCTCCACCACCACCAAGGATGATGCCTCCTCCATGGCAAGGAGGTGCAGCAGGAGGGCAGTTTCCACCACCACCTCCACACCAGCCTCCTTTCCAAGGGAACTTTCCTCCACCACCACCACATGGTAAGTTATTTGTGTATCATTGCTATATGGTTTTGTCAGTGTTCATCTATACTGCAGCACATACAGCTGAATTTAGAAGTATTATAATTTTTTTTTTTCATACGTAATATAACATGAAATCATGTATAAATCTTATACATTAAAAATTTTGATCTTTTAGGATATTTGCTTAAGGAAAGACTTGTCTACTTTGGCGAAAGTTCTACATTGATGTTGAGTTTGCTATTTCCTTTAATATCATACCTTGTAATTTATCCTCTTATATTGTCAGAATTGCCTATCAACAGAAATTGAGATAACTATAAACATACTTCCTTCTTAGGTCACCCAAAGCAGTTAGGACATTTATATGCAACATTTAACATGTTAATCACCCCAACTTCACTTTCTTCTATAGAAATTACAGGAAGCTTTAAAGCCCCTCAGAAAGTCAGCAAAACTCTCCATTTGGGAAAAATTATTCTTACATAAAACCAAACACAATTTATTAAACTTTGATATCCCATATGAAAAGGATCTCGTCACACAGTACATCCAGCCAAATGCTATCTACAAGTTACAGGAGGAAGCATAGCAGTGAATCTAGGCAGATGATGGAGACAGCAGTCTCCAAAACATGTCCCATTGAGTTCTGGTGTAGAAAGTGAAGTTAGAGTAATAAACATCTGAAATTTTTTTGTATAAATGTCAAAATAGCTTCTGTGCTTTCCTAAAAAAATATGTACAGTTAGGGCATGTTCTGTAGACCATGTCATTGTAACTCTGATGCACTGCTGGTGCAACCTTGATAAACTTGAAGAGCATATTGTCTTCCAGGATGTCAGAATTCATAAGGTGCTTTAATTTTGTAACGTATAGCTTCACCCAAGTCCTTAGACATTGGTTTTTTTATTGACTTAGTAAGTTTAATCTCTCTGCTGAATTCATGGTTCTTGTCTCAGAATTATTATTGTTGTTAGCTAATGCTGGATTTCTGACAATGAAGTCATTAATTCTCTTGCTCTCCAATATTTTTCACTGATGGATAGGGTGCTAGAAGTGGCCGGGCATATTTGAAGGTGGCCTTGGTCCATTTCCTCTTGCAGATTACATAGTGAACAGAGTGGTGAAGAATATATCCCAATCTGTTTAAGTGTTTTGCCAGACAATCATGTCCCATAATCAACCTGAAGGTTGCAACTGCCATTTTTCGAGGATGTTCCGGAATTACTGTTTGATTGTTTGGTAGTTCCCATCTTTTATTTTTTTGATTTTTCAGTAATATTTTGCTGTAATATTTTATAGTAATATTTTGCTATAATTTTTTTGAATTCAGAGTTGACTAATCTTTTAGCTGCATAAAATGGCAGATTAACTATAGATTTCTGTATACTGCTGGTACCGTTTTTTGCAAGAAAATCAGCTTTGTCATTACCACTCAGTCCACAGTGAGCTGATGTCCATTGGAAGACTATAATCGCTCCACCCTTAGATCCGCACTTGATGTAAACACAAGCCGTCAACAACTAATCCACGATACGCTGAAACCAAAGAACAGCATAAAATATAGTACCTTAAATATCTGCGATTATTTGGGAGTTTTCAAGCTGTGTGATAAACCTGGTAATGACTACTTGAATGTAACACGATAGCAGCAATATTCCTAAGAATCCCGAGTAAATATTGTTCTGTTGCACTATAAACACGAGGCATGAGTTCACGTGGCATTTGTTTGGGTTAGTCATAGCTGATACGAACACCAGTTTATCGCGGAGGGATACAAGGTGCGGATCTAAGGCTGGATGGAGTGTAGGTGTTTTTGAAGTGCTGTTAGATGGGAAAGGATTTTACAACATTCTATAATTGTTTGGTTTTTTGGTGACAACTTGGAAGTAATTGCTATAATTGCCACCCTGGATTCTGAGAGAATAATTGCTTGATGGAAATGTGAAATTCTATACAAAAGATTCTAAAGTAAGAACAAATTAGAAACTAAAAACTTCACTTATCTTAGTAATGTTGTTGTTCTTTTTGCTAATCCAAAAGAATAAATGTCTTGTTAAATATATTGAATGGGAGTCTGATCAACTTTTCGTGTTGAATAAGAGCTGCTTATTCTAGCAAAAAGAACAACAACATTACTAAGATAAGTGAAATTTTTAGTTTCTAATTTGTTCTTACTTTAGAATCTTGTTGCTTCACTGTTAATAGCTTCAATTTTTCCTTATCTATACAAAAGATTTTGTATTGTCATTCAAATTGTTTCAATTTCTCCGTCAAAGTTCCATAACTTAAGATTTGTAATAGGAAAAGAGGTGACACTTGACTCCAGCCCCTACTCCATCTCGTTTTGATATCAGTGATTCATCAGTATAAATATTTAGCCATTCATGTTCCAGAAATCTAGTATGGATTGTCTCTAATGTCTTCTTATTGTCTTCTTCTGTCAGGTGTAAATAATATGTGATGTCTAATGTTTGTGTCGGATTGACTATATATGAAGTTTTCCTTTGAATTAGGAAGGTCTACATTCTTGTTGATGTCTTGAATTTTGGAAAGAAAGCTCTCCTGAGTGTTAAGTGTATGTGTAAATTTTCTCTTGTTAAATATATTGAATGGGAGTCTGATCAACTTTTCGTGTTGAATAAGAGCTGCTTATTCTATTTCATATTCAATGACGTATTAGTTGGTTAGTATTTCCATAGCTGGTATTGGTGTGGTTTTGATAGCACCTGTAACTAGTCTCAGACTTTAGTTTTGTAAGATTTGAATTGTTTTGTATTTGCTGTTACAAGAACTTCACTACAGTAAGTAAATAATGGCTTTATATATACATTGTATGTTGTGTTAAAAGTTGCTCTGGAACATCCCCACTTCATTCCTGTTAGATGTTTTAATAGTGAAAGGCACCTTTCTGCTCTTTGTATTACATTTCCTATTTGTTTGGTCCATTTAAGTTTGGTATCAAATATAACTCCCAAATACTTTGCTTCCTTTGTTTGTGGTAATTATTGATCAGAAGTGTATTGGTGATTTTTATATTTTAAAGTACATTTAAAAAATACAGACTATTGTCATTGATAAAATTACCATATTGATACTGAGATAGCCATTTCATTTAATATCATTAAGGCTGCAATTTATCCTCTTATTCAACCAGGATTACTTGATTATTTTAAAAAAAATCATTGTGGAATGGAGAGAATTAAGAGAGAATCACATAAGAAATTTATCAACCATGAGGATAATTGAGCATCACAAAGTCTCATTATTTACCGTTAATAGCCATGGTTTTGCTAGTATTTTTAACATAAATGTTATATGAGATGGACATTTGATAAACTCATAGGTGACTTATCCTGAGTGAATTGTTTTACTGTACCAGTGAAATATACATATGTGACTGATTTATTTCCAAGGAAGGTGTTGACTTTTGTATGATAGTAGAGACATTGTTGAAGATTACATTACATGTGGGTTTTATTTTGAACTTCAACACTTAACCGTTACAGGAGGACCTCCACCAGGGTGGCGACCACCTCCACCAGGCCGACCGCCATTTGGTAGACCTCCATTTCCTCCACGAGGCCCACCACCTCCCCCTCCACGTGGCATGAGACCACCTCCACCGCCACGGCCACCAATTAGACCTGGCCAACCTGGGCAACCTGAAGGACAATATACTGAAAATTATGACAACTCATTTGAAAACAATAATTATGAGAATTATGATAACACATATGATACCTATTAAGGGTTTGTGAGGAGTATTAAATAAAATATAGAGAGTACATATTTTATATACATTTTTTAAAAGACTCATTTTCATTCTAATGACTAAAGCTGGTTCACAACCATCCAACAATGGTAACCATAACGATTCTGGCAACATAAGATATCAGAAAATGGAGGGGATATTGCACATTGGGTATTCATTTGTTTCTAGTTGACCAATGATGTTTTTCTAGCTTGAAACTAGGAAGATCTAGCAGCTGTTTCATGGCATAGCCACCTTGATTAATTTCTACAGTGAAAAGTCTAATATGCACAATGTGAATTTAAGAGCCATGCCCGGTAACGGCAATGAATAAGTTGAAACTTGGCCAAGTCTTCTTTACTTTTCCCGGTGCCTGGGAAAGCTTCCTTTTGGTTGTAAACACTCCCATTTGAACATATCCATTTCAAGAGAGGTGGAATCAAAACTGAAAAATTCAGTGTCAGAGCTGGAATTTGAACCACAGACCTTTCACTTACCAGGTTTACCTCTTAAACATTGCCCACACATGGCTTGTGTGTTTAAAAGCACCAACAGTATGTCTCCATAAATAAATAATAATTAACATGTATTTCAAGTTTATCATTCTGGTTATTGTTACCATTATCAGGGCTTGTGAACCAGCCTTAAATGGTAATACTTTTGTTTGTGAATACCGAATCATTATGCCAATCATTTTTGTGACTGCAGTGTGTGCATTGAGTATGGATGTGTAAAGTGTATCTTTCCAATAAATATTCTTAAAAGACTACAAGTGTTTTTCATGAAGTATACACTGTTTCAGTAGTGCACGTCAAGTGATTATTTTTCTTAATAGTTGTGAATAAGGTTCAAGATAATACAGAATGATTCCTCTCTATGATACCTCTCTAGATATCCAAACTTTTGTTGATAAATTTGCCATTTGCATTATGTCTGTATGCACATATCTTGAAAACTGTAAAATAGATCTAGCCCCTTATTATAGTGTCGAATTTCTCTACTAACCTTGACTGCTTTTTTTTTTTCCATCAATGTGCATCTTATATTAGCTTATGTCTTGGGAATAACAAATATATAATAATCAGAGAAGGTGCATTCCAAGTATGTAAATACTGGTAAATGACATTACTTTTAGTATGTTGAAGGGTATATCAGATTAATCTTTCTTTAGAGAAAATACAATGAAGTTATTTTCATTTATATGTAAAATTTGCAGTTCTATTACTGTATAGAGGAAACGTTATTGGAATAACCTAAAAACCAACTGACATTTTTCTCTCATTATGGTGTGGTCTGGTAATATTTGGTGATATTCCATCTGTTAGGTTGCATTAGTACCAGCAACTGTTCATAAAATACAGCCATGGTAAAGCTATGGTCATAGTTGGTGTTATTGCATGTGTTATGTAACCACAGAAGCCAATATTGAAGGTAACTAATAGATTTTAAAATGAGATTCTGTTTAGAAGCTGTATTTATCTGTGGCTGCCATTGTATTGCTCATGTGTGCATGGTTTTCTCCTGAATGGTTTTAGAGCATTACATACAGTTCCTGTTACTGCTGTTAGTTTGTGTTTGCTACACAGTAGCACAATAAATATATTACAATATTGAGCATTCAGAAGTGATTTTATCCAAAAGTGTTATTGCTGAACAAGATTGCCAAAGGGGAGTATGTCCATGCGTTTTGTGCCGTAACAATGTTCATTATTGTTTGAAAGCATGTTACTCTAACCCTGTGATGATTGAAGTTAGAAATAGTGTTTTTATTTCGATAAACATGATTGTTTTATTTCCTTTAAAGGCTATGCATAAATATGAGTAAGAGAAAAAATAGTGAGGAAAGCATTTTTCCAGTGAAAAAAGGATGTGTGCTCAACAGCAGTTTCATATGTCCATATGCACCATAAATGTGCCTTAAAAGTCTTGTACTGCTTCCCTGGGATTTTCTCACAGACTTGACAGTAATTTTCATTGTAATTTGGTAGTACTGGTTTTTAGTGTAAGTTCCACTGCAGTTTAGTGTAATGTTAGCCATTTTTAATTCTTGGGAACTGCCAATAAAATGTTCCCCTATAGCTTCTTTTCCTACACCAGAACTTGCTGAAACATGTTTCGGAGGCTGCTGTCTCCATCATCAGCCTAGATTCATTGCCGCACTTTTCACCTATGACTTATAGGTGATGTTTTGGCTGGACGTACTGCACAATGAGATCCTTTTCATATAGAACATCAAAATTTATTAAATTGTGTTTATTTTTGTGTATGAGTAATTTTTCCCAGACAGAGAGTTCTGCTACTTTTCTAAGGGCCTTTAAAAGCTTAAGTTTTTCTTTCAATTGGTGATGGTTGCCCAGAGCTGCTGTGCAATTGCCAATTTTTTCTTTTGCTTATGCACATGAGAAATGTAAAATATAAGCAAAGGGAAAAATTGTAGTTCCAGAACATTTTTATTCCACCAATCATCAGTTGAAAGAAAAACCTAAGCTTTTGGAGGCCCTTAAAAACTAACAGAATTCTCCATCCTGGAAAAATTATTTATACACAAAAATAAACAATTTATTAAACTTTGATGCTCTGTATGAAAAGAATTTCTCTCATTGTGCAGTACATGCAGCCAGGTCAAAGGAGGAATCATGGCAGTGAATCAAGGCTGCTGATAGAGTCTGTAAAATATGTTCCAGTAAGTTCTGGTGTAGCAAATGAACTTAAGAGTAATAAAACTCCAACTTTTCATATAAATATCTGATTAAATATGGTTTGAGACACACAAGTTCAAAATGTATTAAGAAATCGATAAGAAAGTTAGATAAGGGCAAAGCCTGTTATGAGTATTCAGTGGTAACTAGCCTTAAGGGAAAACACAAGATGTAAAGGAGCAGTTACTGACTTCACCATCAAAATTATTATTGTGAAGACTTGACTTTCCCAAGAAATTGTTCTGTATGTGATGTGTCAAAAAGTTAAAAACATAAGAACTAGGCATCAGTATGTGTCCTGTTTTCAAGAATTACAACTGATGAATCATAAGAAAAAGGAATCTCGTTTTGTTAATGGTTTTGACACATAATACGATCACTAGGCTTTATCTGATGGTATAAATTTTCAGAAATCACTCACTTATGGGTAAAAGAGAATTCCTGTGAAATATATGTATTACATTATAAGTATATGTTACATATGTAATTTTTTTCAAACGGCGAGTATATACTCTCATTACTGTTACCTTTGCATTTGCAGAAAAACAAGAGTATGGGTGGAGTGTATTGTAGACAAATTAAAGGCAAAAGTTTTTTTTTTTTTTTTTTTAGGTATGTATGTGAGAGACACACAAACCTGGAAATATTCATCCAGTTTGTCAATCACTAAACAGATGGTTGAGCTAATTCGACGACATCAGTTAAACAAACGTATCTATAAAATGCTCAATTTTCAGAATTGTGAAAAGAAAACTTTTATCTGCTTTGATGCTTTGTTTTGATGTTTTAAATAGTTTCAATAACTCCATCTTTTGGAATGGTAAACAGCAACATTTTCCAGTTACGTGTGCTTTAGGCTTTAAGTAGTTTCATATTGAGGTTATTTTGAGTCACTTACACTTACCTTCACTACTAAACTGCTTTTTTAAAGCGGAAACGTTTTCAGGACCATTCGATCCCATCATCAGCCGTTGGGTAACTGACGTTATCCTCTTGTTCCTTTTCTCTGCTGTCTCTATTCTGCTGCCATCTGGTGTTAGGGGCGCACAGCTTAACACTTCATTCAGTGAAGAATACTTCACTGTCAATAGTGTTTCTATTTTTAATATTCATAGTTTCATATTACTACTTTCAAACAGTAAAATAAATCATATATGCTGGTGACATAAATTCAGATCACTCTTAACAGTGCATTATAATGTATGAGATAGGGTTATATATTTTAAATAATTAAAGGCCTAATAATTATTATTTTATTGGTAGATTCATAAGTAACAGTGTACAAACTTCAGCATTGCCTGATACCAGAATTAATGTCTACCAAGGTAGACATGCTACGCACACATTACAGAGTTGGGCTATTTCGAATTCTTTAGCTCTTTATCATTCTTTTAAAGTCTGATCAATTTTCAGTTGTTTCTTGCAATTGAAGAGAGAGTATTATATGCACTTTTAAGGCCAGTATATATGTGTATGAAATAATGTTCAGTTAAACATCTATCCCTTTTCTCTTTGCATCTAATGGGTGATCCAAAAGGCTGAACTGGCTGCACTGTGTTTTGCCTGTACGTATCCTTGGTGCTTGTCGCCGACTGCCACTGTCATAGAACAGTGCGGATGAAGCCATACAACATTTTTAAAACTACTTTTAAAGGCTTTACTTTCCAATGTTATTAAAGATGATGCTAAAACTGGCCGTCATTGTCCATACATTTTTGGCACCTCTTTCAGAAACTGTCTATCACTCGCCGTAGTTCACATTAATAAATGCTGGCAATTCCCTGGCAGATATATTGTTTTAATTCTTCTAGAGTGTGTGGGTTTGTCTTTTACACTTGAAGGAGTCTCTTCCGGCTGGTATCTCCCGTCACCAGTATGAAGGGAATCTTCTGCTCGTCGTCACTTTGAAGGGTCGGTATGATGAATTCTTTTCTCGTATAAAAGATCCGGCTAACTCTTTCGATGAACTGCGATGACTCTTTCTTTCCTATCTCGGTCGTGGTACGGGTATGAAGTATGTTCACAATTTACAGCTAATAATTTTCCTTGAGACGCGACCCCCGTGAAAATTATATGTTACGTCGATGTATTAACTTTTAGTCTTTCTAATGAGATAGTCTTCTTTGCTCTGGAGGCCACAATTGAAATAATATTAGTGTATTTATTATCAAAATTTTATTCGTTAATATATATAACATTTACAATGAAGACAAAAGATAATCGCACTAGGCCAACTGCAAATGATATAATGCAAACAATCAAACAATGGGAAACAAAACACTCCAACACAACACCTACCATAACTAATAATACTGCATCAAATGCCCCTCATCACAGTATATGCAACTAATTCTATTTTGGGAAAATTGTTTTCAGCCATACAATGTTGCATGTACTGTGATGATCTCCCCACAACAATATAACAACTGTGTTGAAAAACATGTCATCGTTGAATACAAAAATATTTTCTCTTGACAATGTTTCGATTTTTTTTTTTTTTTTTTTTTTTTTTTTTGTTTGTTTTTGGCAACTTTCAGGGGTTCTATGCCCCTCCCCACTAAAATTTGTTTTATGATTTTTCTTATATGCGGTGGATAATGGCGAATAAGTGCTTCAATAACCTCCTGTTCACTCAACTGAGGTTGGAGTAGTTTCGATTTGTTCGCCAGTTTCAAAAAATACTCCATCATTGAAATACCACGTTTACTGTCATAATGTCCGGTAGCCAGTTCGACTTTAATCTGGTTTTGACGTCCCGGTCCCCAAAATCTATTTATAAAAAGGTTTCGAAACATACTATATGTTTCGTGAGACGCCAAAGTTAGTCTTAACCATTCCAATGCGTTTTTCTTAAGACAGCGTTTAACCACCATCATTCGTATCTCGTTCGGAATTCGTTTGATCCTAAAATAATCCTCCAGTTCTTTTATGAAAATTTTTGGATTGTCACCGGCTTCTTCGTCAAATGACGGAGGGGTTAGATCATGGAACAAGTGACTAGCGTGACAATTATGGTTTTGACTAGGGGAGTGCATTGGCATAGCTAAATCATTCTCCTGAAAGTCCGCCATATTACTGTTATTGTCAAGTGCATCAGTATTGGTCATATTTTTGCATTCACTCACAAATTGATCATGATTGTCATTAACTCTATCAGCCTGTAGAGCAATCACAACTTGGGAAAGCCTTCCTGTAAATTCTTTTTCCTTTGTAACCGTTTCATTTATTCTATTTACATTTACATTGGCTTCCTCCTTTACTTTATTCAATTCTTCTCGCTGTGACTGCATCTCAGCGCTTATACCCTTTACAACATTTTCTAAACTATCAATTTTTACATCAATGTCATTTTGTTTTGACCTAATTCCATCTTGATACATTTTACAACTCTGTTCTACCACGACTATCTCTGTTCTCAATTCATCTCCTACCTTTGCAATTTTTGCATTCTGTTCTGCTAGTTTTTCATCAAATTCTTTACTTAATTCAGCTTTCATTTCTACCACTGTCTTCTCCTGTCCTAACTTAACTTCATTTATCAATTCTCCTAGCCTAGCTATTTCTACTGTGTTTGATTCCTGTCCTAATTTTATCACGCTTACTAACTCACCTAATTTAGCTATATCATTGTTACTTGATTCAATTCTTTCTGTACATTCCTTCTTACATAATTCAATTTCTTGTGACAATTTATTTATATTTCTGGCATTATCCTCCTTCAAATCTGCTACATCTGCTTTTAGTTCTGTTACATTTCTAACACTATCCTCTCTTAGTTTTGCTACATCTGCTTTTAGTTCTGTTACATTTCTAACACTATCCTCTCTTAGTTTTGCTACATCTGCTTTTAGTTCTGTTACATTTCTAACAAAATCTGCTTTTATATCTGCTGTATTTTTGTTCATCGCTTCCAATATTTCTTTCAATCCTATTTCAGATTCCTTACATACTACATTCTTTCTACCTTCTACTGATAACTTATCACTCACTTCCCTCTCTACACTATCATTATCTTTCTCAACTTTTTCCATCTTCTGTACAATTTTCTTATTGCGTAGTATCATAAATTAGTACTAGTCTTACTTGAATTCTGGAGCACAAGAAAAAGGATACTCCGTCAAAATGTCTTCTTTTCACTCTTTGTCCAGGTACATATTTTTACTCTATACGCCTGTATTCGAGCCGCCCCACGTTGGGCGCCAGTATGAAGGAGTCTCTTCCGGCTGGTATCTCCCGTCACCAGTATGAAGGGAATCTTCTGCTCGTCGTCACTTTGAAGGGTCGGTATGATGAATTCTTTTCTCGTATAAAAGATCCGGCTAACTCTTTCGATGAACTGCGATGACTCTTTCTTTCCTATCTCGGTCGTGGTACGGGTATGAAGTATGTTCACAATTTACAGCTAATAATTTTCCTTGAGACGCGACCCCCGTGAAAATTATATGTTACGTCGATGTATTAACTTTTAGTCTTTCTAATGAGATAGTCTTCTTTGCTCTGGAGGCCACAATTGAAATAATATTAGTGTATTTATTATCAAAATTTTATTCGTTAATATATATAACATTTACAATGAAGACAAAAGATAATCGCACTAGGCCAACTGCAAATGATATAATGCAAACAATCAAACAATGGGAAACAAAACACTCCAACACAACACCTACCATAACTAATAATACTGCATCACACTTTATGCTTTAAGCCACCCCAGATATAGAAATAGCAGATCACCTGGAAATCTTTCTGCAAATTGCACTTTCACATGTTGAGCTGACTGAGTTAACACATACGAATCATAAATAAATATACGCTGTGTATTTGTAGTAAACAAATCTGAGCCATAATACACTGTGTCTGAGTACAGAACAAAATAATAAAGCACACTGGTAATAACTCAATCACACGTTATCAAGTCAGCCTCAATACTGCACTTTGAGAGCAGAGAAAAGCAAGTCAACCACATGACCTTGTGTACAGCACCTGTACTATAGTGTTTCTGTGTGTGCAATGGAAAAACACCACAGCAGTTCGGATGTTGGTCTCTCTGTGTAATGAAATGTGTAATGTAGTTATTTCTGGAAAGGTTTATACTCTATGTTGATTAAAATGAAGTAGAAAAGAAAAGAAAATTCTGTAAGAATAGCTTGTGTACCTATTAATAAATGATGGAGGGCAGAGATTTTTCTCAACACATTTTGAGACCTTTCTCAATGTGTTTAAATTTGAGAGATGGAATCAGGATTGAAAAATTCAATGGCATAGCTGGATTTGATTCACGGATCTTCCATGTGTGAAGCAGAAAATTCATGGTTGATAAGGGATTGATAAGCCCACTACTGTATTGCCAACTTAACGTTCTATTTTCAGTTACTTTGTGCAATAACATCTCATTTTATTTTATATTAGACTAATTTTCAACTAAATATCTGTGATTACGAACTTTTTATCGCAATGGCTCCGGGGTAAAATGTGAGACTTGCATTCAGGAGGTTTGGCTCCCATCAGGCCAGCCAATCTGACCATGGCTTTTTTTGTGGTTTCCCTTTGATCATGAATTTCCTGTCCTCTCATTCACTCTTATTTCATTTCTCCTTTAATGGTTCAGGTGGCTTTGAGTCTGAGCATCTGTCGGTGTTGGACAAGTGGCACAGAAGCTTACTGATTGGAAAGTTCCTCTCAGTCCTGCCAAATCCCTTCTCTGAACAGATCAATGGTGTAATTGAGTAATTAAATTTGGAATTCGTTAGGTACCTCTCTGCATCTCTGAAATCTGTTTCCCTGGGACATATTGCATCCTGCAGTTTCTTCTGTTCTTCATGGTAGGGATGTTACCCACAAAAAATCCACCTTAGGTTGAGGTGAGTGAGGTGTTCCTTTCTGTTGCCTTTACATCCATAGTCATCAGCATCATCTTAATTATTTTGTTTTACGATGCTGTCAATTGCCAGGATCATATCAGCATTGCTGGTGTACCAGAATTTCATCCCGCAAAAGTTCTTCTACATGCTAGTAAATCTACTGACATGGAGCTGTCGTTTTTAAGCATACTTAAAAACCATCAAATTGGGGCAGATTGAAACCTGATACCTTGGGATCAACAGGCCAGCATCTAAATCATCATCGTCATCACTGCATAAGCCTTGTTTGTTCTGTCTTCAAGGAAATTGATCTACCCACCTCATTCAAGGACTGCTGACACTTCTTCTACCTATTGATTTTTATAATTTTGTATTATTTGTGGCGTTTGATCTTCAACATTCTGTTTACATGATATTGCCATTATTCCATTATTATTTCATGTAGACTCTGGATTCTCAACTCTCTTCTGACATTTTCATTTCTTTTTTTATCCAAGAGTTGTAACCAGCCATCTTAAAAATGTCATCTCGACAACCTCCTTTTCTGTTATGAGGCGGTCAGCGTCCAATTCTCACATCCATAGGTGAATGTTAGAACAGCCATCACTTTGTAAAGTTTCAACATTGTCGCTTTATTACAATTTTTAAAATCTCTGTTTTTTACACCACATATTATTTGGAATTTAATTTATTTTGCATATCTCGGATATTAATATATATCCTAGATAGTTAAAATCACTTTGCTGTTGGCTAATTGGTTGTTTATACAAATTTTTGCTCTTATATGGCTTGTCCCAGTCAGTCATAGTGTGCTATGAAAGTGCCAGACGTACAAGTGTTACTTTTGGGAGTTTATTGCGACTGTCTGTAGCGCAGTTACCCAGGTTTGATCCCCGGTACCGGCATGGAATTTTTTCTCCGCTGGGAGGTCTGGTACAGGGTGCACTGAGCCTCGTTAGGTCCCTAAGGGGCCAATTGAGGAGCCATCCTGATAGAAAGGTAGCGTCCTTAAAAGTTCAGGATGTTGGCGTGCTGACCCCCGCCATCCCCAACCTGCACTCCTCCATGGCCTTAGCTGCGGCTGGAGGACGCAGCAGTCGGGCGAATGAGGGTAACCTCTGCATAGAGGAGACACCCTAGGGATTATTTTCAGTAAACTGGAGGTGAGTATGAGATAAGGTTGGAATGGGGGACTTAGCAGCTGACCTATGGAAGACCTTTAGTAGCTATGCTTTTTCCAGAAGGGAAAAATGAGTGGAGAGGAGGGAGAGTATGGCCGTATCTAGGAGAGACGACAGTAGAGGGCGCAGTCCCTAACGTTTTTAGACTTACATTCTCGGTAGCAGCTCGTACAACTAGCTCCCCGCCGCCCTGCAGGTATACCATCCCATTGCGGGCGCGGTACTCAGAGATCGCCCTCGACCCGCAGGACGAAGGTTTACAGAAAGCATTTTCCCCGAGACTCCTGACGACACTTACAATCCTGTAACAGCCAAACAACTGAGCGAGATGGCTCCGCGATAACATGCGAGTCTCGCATTAGGGATGTCACGGGTTCGATTCCCGTAGCTGACCTTGATCCATGGTTTTTTTCGAGGTTTTCCTGGAGTCGCTAGGCGAATGCTAGGAACCATAATTAGTAGAGGGCGGATAAGCGTGCAAAAAGCCGCAACTTTAGTATACGTGGGTTCTATTTTTGCTGTCTCGCAGGTACACAGCTGCAGGTGTTAGCTAATGCGCGTGCATATATGACGCTGCGCGGTACCGGTTATGTCGTTCATTCTCCGTGCCCAACTAACCTGTATCGCGTGTGACTGCTCACGGCTCCGTGCTCCAATAATAAAATTACTCCTCCATTTCACCCCACTTCTCATTTCACTTCACCTTTCATCTGCTTGGTTGTTTCAGGGTTCTAAGTTACGGCGTTCATGGCAGGTGCTTGCTCTCTGTAAATCCTCGTCCTCCGGATCGGTGGAGGTTTCCAAGCCCCGGGCCCCTAGGGGACCTAGAGCCTGCAGCGAGGGAGAGAAGCCAGAGTACAAGCCACCATCGGAGAATTCAAATCTGCTTTTGTCTCTCCCTCAGGTCCGAGCACCCTTCATATCCTCTCACCTCAGTCCTTCCTTCCAGGGTCCGCTTCGTCAGGTGCATAGGCACAAAATATCTTACACAGTTCGAGGTGGTATAGTCCCCCTCCGAACCTTGTCTATCACAGCCCAAGAGGAAGTGAAGTGAGAAGTGAGGCAAAATATAGGGACGAAATTCGGAGAATGTAATGAACCTTCCCAGCATTAGCCTAGTGAACCGGGGAAACCCCGAAAAAAATCCATGGATCAGGCACGTCAGCCGTGGGAACCCACTATCTTCTGAATATCAGTCGCACACGTTCCCGTGGCGCCACCTTGGTCAGCTCATCACTGTTTTTAGCCACGTAGTAATAATTATGTTATGGGGTGCCATTGTCATAGTGAAAGTAAGCAAGATTACAGAGAACTGTTAACGTAGACCTTTGTTTTCATTAGCTCTAGCAAAGGTTTGTAGTAGCATTATGGCTAGCATAATTACATCGACCTTTGTTTAGTAACCTCATCGGACAAACTGTATTAACTATTTGGCATAATTTTCTTGCTAATGTTTATGAGTAACAGAGGGTATTAGAAAATAATAATAAAGCTTGTAGATTAGCATGAAAATGAATGGCAAAGAAATTTGTACGACTGTTACACCAGATTTCTTAAGGGAGTTAATTGAAAAATGAGGTAATATTCAACCTGATAATAATTGAACTTAAACACTGTTGCTGCTATTATTATTATTATTATTATTATTATTATTATTATTATTATTATTATTATTATTATTATTATTATTATTATTATTATTATTATCATCATTATCATTATCATTATCATTATTATTATTATTATTATTATTATTATTATTATTATTATTATTATTGTTATTATTATTATTATTATTATTTTATTATTTATTATTATTATTATTATTATTATTATTATTATTATTATTATTATTATTATTATTATTATTATTATTATTATTATTTTATTATTAATTATTTATTATTATTATTATTATTATTATTATTATTATTATTATTATTATTATTATTATTATTATTATTATTATTATTATTATTATTATTATTATTATTATTATTATTATTATTATTATTATTATTATTATTATTATTATTTATAATGCTTCTAAAGGGTGAGCGAAGTTACTTTTACTGTGTTTTGTTAATGTAGCTTTCATTTACTTTGCCTGCCCCATCCCTTCCAAAGCTTGGTCTCAAGTTGTGACTATGTGCTTAAACACACATCTCTTTAAACTATTGGAAATATAAATTAAACTACTATCGGGGAAAAATAAAGTTTTAAATATATTTTATTCAATGGGACTGATAGTTTCTGAGTCTAATAAAATAATGCTGCATCCCCTCGCTTACCCAGTGAAGTGTTGTAAAACCAACATTTATAAAACGAGACGCAAAAATTCTTTGTTCAGAACATTTAATAAAATCGGAATGAAATCGAGGAGGTAATAAGCCCCTGTTTCCAGTTGGAAAATCTGCTGTAGCCTGTAAGTCCCATGTAGCCTTTTGCGCATGCGTGTTATGACTGCAGCCAATGAGCAGGGTTGGTGTCCCAGTGCAGCTCACTGCTCCTAAGGCCACTTGTTGCAGTTGACGGTAGTGACAGTCGGGTAAACAAACGGTAGACGAAGGGAAGACGGAGAGTGAAAGCGACGTTAGAAAACAAAGGAATAGCGTCACTGGCTGTGGCTGCTAGGGGTTGGTGCCGGCAAATAACTTGATTGCTTCAGTTCTCTCTACCGAGGAAGTTGCACCAAGAAGGTAATAATGCTGTTGTCAATTGTTCGAGCAAATCTACGAGCGGCTACGTACGTGGTTGAAAAAGGACTCGCGTCTGCAACCCTTGGAGGAGCAGCTCCAGGACCCCATTGGAATACGATCCCTAAGGTATGTTCCCTATTGTGTGGTGGATTTTAATTGTTACGCACTGTTTCCGTTTGACTTAAATATGAAGTGACCTCTCAAACTAAATGAACCTTATGACATAACGTGATAATGTGGTAGATATATGTAGATATTTTATATAAGTTGGAATCCTCAAAGATTTATAGATTTTTCCCCTTCTTTCGGTTACTTACTGTGATGTCGATCTGCTTCACTGATATCTAGAATGGGAGATTGATAGTAAACTGTCTATAAACCAGTTTTGGTTACAAAGTATTTTAAATGTGCAGTTGTAAACAGTCTGTAAAACGAATGAAGGCTACATAGTCCTATTTTCGACCAAACAAAAAGAAACATTTTAATTTTGTACATTATTTGACATGTATTCTCAATACGTAAATTAATATACATTTTGCCCGTATTGATATCATCATCATCATCATCATCGTCGTCGTCATCGTCATCGTCATCATCATCATCATCATCATCATCATCATCATCATCATTATTATTATTATTATTATTATTATTATTATTATTATTATTATTATTATTATTATTATTATTATTATTGTTATTATTATTATTGCTATTGTTATTGTTATTGTTGTTGTTGTTTATTTGATCATTTTCAAGGCAATACATTTTCAAGAAAACAATTTATTGGGAATATTTCTTCACTATCGATATTAGTTATATTTCACTGATTGCACATTTTCAAGATCATTTTGTGGTCAGCTCCTTGTTTTTAAATGGGAATACCATTTTTCTTTTCTTTTCTTTTTTTTTTCTTTTCTTTTCTTTTTTTTTTTTTTCTTTTTTTTTTCTTTCCCTTTTTATTTATTTTAGATTTTGATTTCACGATTGCGTTGAGGGGAAGTACTGAAATTTATTTAGTTTCCCGAATTCAACACTCCGTGTTCATGCCCATAAATTTAAAATTGGACTGGAACTGAAATAGTTTTGGATCCCGCTGTCTCATCTAGACTGACCAGATGCCCGGATTAATGCGGACATTATTTGTCCGGTGTCCGGGCGGATGTTTAGAAAAATCGGTAAACGTCCTCCTTTTTAGGTTATTTTGTATTTTCTTTTCCCACGGGTTTCAAAACTGGAGTCTTAATTTTCGAACACAGAATATAACTTTAAAACGTTTGTAAATGACAATTTTGGGCTTGATAACTTCCAACAAGAAGTATTGTATTTTAGAGATAGTAAATCTGTAGTTTGCCATTCAGAGATTCTTAAAATAACAGAATATTTCTTTTCTATACCAGGACATAATGCCAATTTAAAGAGAATATTCTCACGCATATCATCACAATGGACAAATGAAAGAAAAAAAATTTAAAATAGAATCTCTAATGGCTCTCCTCATTTTGCAGTACTATTTTAGGCAACATTATTGTTTTGACTTTTACAAATATATATTAAAGAAATCTCAACTTTAGGAAAAAAATCAGATCCTCACAGAAATATTTGCAAAAGAAGAAGTGTGCTTTCCCATAAAATTAAATAAACATTTGTAATATATTTATATTTTACTTTAATTGGCGAGATACAAATGTCCTTTTTTGTCCAAGGTCCTACTTTTTCACAGTAAAAGTCCTCTTTTTGGTCTATTATAATTTGGTCACCCCAACCTCACCGGAGTTTAACTTACGAACATTTTAAATAATTAAAATACACTGCCTATTAAATCATTTTAATTAAGCAACTCGTAACATGAATTTGAATGTTTTCTAACCGTTAACCTCGCAGAGGTGAGTTTAGTACCACTTTCTCTACTCTTACCGGTAGTGACTCGAGATAATAACAACAATAACATTTTTAGAAAAGAGTATGTGTGCGCATGCTAACATAATCCAAAACGAAAAGTCGGTTAAATGCCAACCTTGGTACTCGTATCTAAGTTCAGCATTTGCCAAGGATGCGATATGAAGAGTTTATAGAAAATTTTCCTCCCTTTAGTACCCTTTTTTTGTTTCAAAAGTGGCTTTAGCAATTTTGATTGCACTATCACACATTTATGTGCATGCCAAATGAAATGTAAATATTGAATTTTTTGGGACAGTCTCTAAAACCTCTGTTCTGAATCACTGTTGTGTAATTGATAAACTAAAGAGAAGGAACAAAATCATATTACAAAAATATATTCTTCGAAGTCCATAAATGATGTTGAATAAAAATTTTTGTTGACATTTCCCAGATATTCGTTGTAATTGGCTTGCATTTTTAAATACTTGTATTTTTTGAATTGGTAAGTCATTATTAGCTTTTTTTTTCCCCGTGGTCATGCAAAGAACATAGAATTTCAAAGCCATTACATAGTTATCCTAAAAAAAATGGTATTTATCCCCTTAGCCTACTGTATCCTCATATTTAGGATATGTACAACTGAAAAGTTCATTTCGATTAACAAGCATTGGTTAGAAGAGTAAGGGTTTGTAAAATAGTTATAGAAAAGTGAGTAGAGAGAGGCACTACATCAGGTCTTTTCGGAGTTATTTGTTTTATTAAGGTTAATTAGCATCGCATACCACCAATGCAGAACTCGATCTGATCCTCTTCTCTAGCAAGATCGCATTTGGGATTCAGTTTAAATGTCAAGTGAGTCAGAAGTGGACTCTGCAGGAAGCGGGACTTTTTCTAGATAGTGTGATGTGTATTACAGGCAGGGTTAGTTGTTGATATCTATCTCCAGGTAAACGGAATGTCTGCCGCTCGCAATTAACAGGTATGGCCGCGGTATGGCAGGTCTCTGTTTGACAGAGACGGACGGAGCAAGAAGACCTCCATTGTTTCTTTAGGACTACCGGTTTATTCCCTCACACAGATGTGAATATAACACAAGATAAGCACAGTTTACTCTCATGCATATGAGAGAAGCTGCACCTCATGCAAATTAAAATAAAACACCGTAATTTATAATATGCTCCTCATTTTCAAACTCTACCATTCCTACGACCTCATACTGCAGCTACTTTGTTAACTGGACGCCTGTTAGGTATACATGTTATATCTCCACTGTTAGTAATTCGTCGCAGGAAACTTAAATTCTCTTTTTGAATTCAGTATTAGCGACAACTACATCTAAACACGCTGAAGAGACTTATGCCAAATTGTCTCCGCCACTATACACGTGATATTTCACCCTTGATAGGTAAAGACAGATTCCCAACAGTTTTATTATCTATTAATCACAATAACATCGGTTTTTACGCTTGGCTAAATTTACTGGAGAATAATGCTTATGCACTGGGGAAACCTTAGATATGACTATCATAATCAAGATGACGTCATTTGCACATAGCGCGGCTAACGAAAAGACAGGCTGCGGCGCGAATCAGTTACGTAGTAATGGTAGTCTGATGCATGGCTAACATTGTATGCCATCATGGTAGAACTGTATCTTTTGTATGAATTAGCGAGCAATTTTTTTATTTTATTTAGAATATGAATGTATTGGGCGATTATGATTTTACTTCATTGGATCATGACTGGACTAGGAGAATTATGTCACCAGTTTGCGCCGTGCTGCACCTGTCCTCACCATGAGTTTCTTCTTTTTTTACCTGATTACCCTCCCCTTACGTAGGACTTATAAGCCAATGCCTAGGGTCCGACCCTTGTCGGGGAGCACAGGAACCTATAGACTGGACAGAGTGAAGACCTGGAAGCAGGTGGTCAGCCAAGCGCAAGGTATGATAGTGAGGAAGAAGATGATATGAAATGCATACGAAATCGATGAATGGAAAGGTGACAATGGAGCAATTGATGGAATGAGTGGTGGGGGAAACCGAGAACGGGGAGAAAGCCTGTTCACCACGAATACGACATGCGGGTCCCTGGGATCGAACCTGGGCCGCCTAGCTGGCACGCCACCATCCTCTATGAGTTCCGGTATAATGCACGACTAGATTAGTAAGATAACTGTATAGATAAAAGTAAGGTTCAGGCTACTGTCTGTAGCCTGTTCCTTGTCAAAAATTGAGGTTAAATTGAACATATTTAAAAACCTGATGTGTTGCTGAAAGTTGTGTATATTTGACATTCATATTCCATGTTGTAGAGTTTAAGGCATTATGTGTTATGTTTTTGCGTATTACTGCATAAAATGGGGTAGCTAAAAAAACTAAAATTGATAAATTTCTTTGAAATTGTAACTTTCAATCCAAGGATTCTATGTTTTGTTTCTATTTTGTTTTTGTTTGCTCTATTTTTGCTTACTGTTTCAAATGAGCTATAAAAATGTGGTACTACCATCTACCCGGAAACTAATGTAAATAACTTGTGTATATTTATGTAGATGGCACATGTCTCAGAGGACACTACTATATTATAGAACCATTACTTATTAGATATTTCAAGATGGCGTGCTCACATTCCTGGTCCTACATTCCCAGAACGCTTAAACTCACTGTCGCTAGGATCGCTTGATCAAGCCATAAAGTCGTGCGCTATCATGGCTAACGAGAAAGGCAGGTCACGGCGCAAATTGGAGCTTCGTAGTACTGGTAGCATGAAACATGGCTAACATATATTATCATGATAAAGTTGTACATTTTTTACAAATTCAAGGAGCATATTTTTTTTTTTTTTTTTTTTTTTTTTTTTTTTTTTTTTTTTTTTTTTGCTTGGCATAAGGATGCATCAAGTGATTGTGCCATGACTGGACTAGGAGAATCAGCTGATTTTAGTTTGTCTCGTTAAGCCACGGTCGCTCTACTCCATCTACTTCGTTTTTAGTATAAAACATTTCCGCTTCTGTCATTTAGATATAGGGCATTTGGTTTAATTTGTCTCATGTCTAAAGAAAGAAACAACCTTCCACATTTATGATTCCGGAGACAAGCTAAAGCACCGCAACTATAACCAAGCATTAGAAAAGTTTGTTTTCCAGTCTCATGAATTGGCGAAAAGTCGGTTAAGTAAGGCAAATGCGCCCTTCTCTCTTTTTCATGAGATTGGGCATCATTGGTCTGTGTTTAGAGGCGTTTTGCTAAAGTTCACAAAAGATCCGATTCGACGAAGTGTGGTAAACTTTGTCCATCTGCGTGTATAAAACTGCAAGGATAAAACTGTAGGTAAAACTATCTTCCCTTTGCGTTTTAGTCTACTCTGAATATTCCTATAAATGTTAGTCCATCTTCTCTCTTTACCACTCGCATATATAAATGTTTCGTTTACTGCCTATTTTATAGCACAAGAAACTTAATTGAATGCTTCCCCATATGTTAAAATTTCGGCTTCTCGATTACAATCTGGCCTGTCGAGATTACATTAGGTGTTTCAGGGTTTGTCCAACATACACACACGCGCGCGCGCACCCCCCCCCCTCCCCCTCACACACATCCTTGTTCTACATTAGGGAACCTTTGCGTTACGTGGGGTCGACAGCCCCAAACGGAAGGTTTCAAAGACTACCTCGGTCAAGCATTGTTGACCCGATTTCTGATCGTTCGTGGGATTTAAATACGAGTTAACAGAGGGGGGAACGTACTGGTATGCTGCGAGTTAAACGAGTCATGTGCAATCATGAGAATAAATGACTCCATTCAAGATTTGAAGCAAATAATGCTATTATGATTTGAAGGCCTAAACTATCAGGTTAAAAGAATAACATTTACACATTTTGATCAAAACGTGAATTGGTTAACAGGATAAGATAATAATGCAATCCTCCTGAATTTATGCTTGTAAAAGGTATGAAAAATAGAATTATGGCATAGATATAATTAAAGTAATTTACTTCGGTCAGTGGTGTGAGTTAGAAAGTTGGCATAAGAAGCAGTGGCTCATGAGTATATAGTTTTGGTGTTCAAAAATATTAGATTTGGGCAGCCCTGAAAGTATGAAATAGTACACTTTATAATAGTATGCTGTATAATAGATATGATCATAAAAATTGATATTTATAAGTGTAGCCGTCCCAATAATAATAGTAATAATAATAATAATAATAATAATAATAATAATAATAATAATAATAATAATAATAATAATAATAATAATAATAATAATAATAATAATAATAATAATAATAATAATAATAATAATAATAATAATAATAGTAATAATAGTAATAATAATAATAATAATAATAATAATAATAATAATAATAATAATAATAATAATAATAATAATAATAATAATAATAATAATAATAATAATAATAATAATAATAATGCATAACTACTCTGACGAAATATAGTTGTTTTCGTGCATTTTTATTTGAATTGTACATTATTAAGTCTAGTTTAGTTTACGTGTAAGCTTTTTTCCTACTCTCCATTTGCACTGTTTTGCAGCCAAACATTAGTATTACTAATTTGTTATTACTCACCAAATCTCATTTTCTGAAGTGGGAATACGGCATAATTTCATCTTATGAAAGGAGGCCCTAATTCTTTTCCAGCTAACTTATCCTGATAATTTAATTTTCTGTTGGCACTTAAAATATATTCAACAGAGTTCATGTTGATCCTGCACCCGAATACAGAATCTCTATGTTTGTCAACCGCACATGTAACCAATTACCTGCAAACTGCTGGTTGTGGAAGCGGTTCAACTCAAATAGCGTTCTGTTAGGAATACAGAACGAAGTCTGTATGTTTATGATATTTGAAACTGCAAATAGTAATTTCGACTTCTGTTGCTTTCTATAAACCCAGCAATCTCGGAAAATAGATTTGTAATTATTATACTATTATTAACTCTAACAACTGCATATTCGAATATGCACATAATTATAGGCAAAATAAATGCTGGGACACCTCTTTCTGTACGCCCTATTATACATTTCACATGTTCACCGGGCAGAAGCACAACAGGTTTAGCTATGGTTAGTAAACAGTCTTACCTATGTAATCGAAACAAACAGTTCAGTTACACGAAATGGGCCGTAGAGATAGGGATACGACTTTTGAGCAAAAGTAACTCGCCATCTTCCATTATGAAAAACGTAAAAGTTACAGAATGATTGTCGATATGTTAAAAATGAAGAAAAGTACAGTTGAAAATATAAGTAAGGTGAGGTCAAAATCGACTTGCTGCTTCAAACTGGTCGTCCAAAAACGTTTACTGACCGAGAGGAAACAAATTCTGTTAAGAGTGTCAAGAAATATCTTAAACTGCCCCAAACTGTGTACCAAGGCATAGTGCATTTGCTTTAAGTTGAAACATTAAATGTAAAAAGACAACAATATATTCCTCATGCTGGTTGGCCATCCTTAACTGCCTTATCTCAAGACCTTTATATCAATATATTTTCCACATTTGGCTGCCGAAAGTGCAATTGGTAACAACACTAACACAACTGATACTAAGAGATTAGGCAGTGAAGGATGATTGTGACAGGGTTTTGCAGCACTCTAACAGCCATTAACGTACCCATTCCCTAGGTCGGTCAGGTAGCAGAAAAATGGTCATATTTCAAGTTGAACCTCATATATTATAGACTGTGCTTTACTTGCAAGAAAGTAATCCCCAAACGATTAGGTATGTGCTGAAAGGGAAGAGATTTTATGGTCGTGTGGCCAGGAAGAAGCCCAATGTAAATGAAAAGAACAGAAGGAAAAGGCTAAAATTTGCAAAGGAGTTCATTTATAAAGAAGAAAACTGGTGGTAGAGCCTTCTTTTTGTAGATGAAACCAAATTTAAGGTTTTCGGATCAGATGGAAGAACAATAGTTTTGAGGAAACATAACACGGAAATGGAAAATAATGATCTTCGATCTAGTGTAAAGCATGACGGCGGGAGGGAGTGTGATAGTCTGGGGTTGCATGGTGACATTTGGAGTTGGACAACTGGTTTTCATCAAGGGGAAAATGATAAATGAAATACTTAACTTTCTAAAGCAGAACTTACGCAGAAGTGCATATGAAATTGGTTTAGTGCTAGTTTTAAGTTCTATGAAGATAATGACCCTAAAGCGGAGTTGTGCAGTAATGGCTACTCTACAAATGTCCACATACAATCACCGGACTTAAATCCAATTCAGAATTTATGGGATGCATTGGTTATTAAAGTCCATAGTCAGCCATAACTTCAAAGGAGCATTTGAAAAAGAGACTCACTAAAGAGTGCACCAAAATTTCAGCTGCATATACTGCTAACCTTGTAAGTAGCATGCCCAGTCATTTGAGTGAGCTCATAAAACGCAGAGGAAATACAAGGTATTGACATTTTTGTTTTGGTGCACAAGATAAACTATTTTCCTTCAGGTGTCCCAATATTTATGCTTCACAGAAATATGTAATGTTTTTATATTTGTTGCCCTTAAAGATATCAGAAAATAAATGTTATTGTTTGTAAATAACTTGTTATGCATTATGAATTATCTGTATGATTTCCGATTATACATTAAGATGTTACTGAGAAAAGAACTTAAAATTTCAAACGCTCCAATATTTTTTAGTCAGTGTATTTGCTTGGTTTACTAACATTAAAGCTGCAATGCGTGGCTCTACCTTCTGTGTAAATAATAATAATAATAATAATAATAATAATAATAATAATAATAATAATAATAATAATAATAATAATAATAATAATAATAATAATAATAATAATAATAATAATAATAATGATAATAATAATAATAACAAAATAATACTATGATCATCATGATACTAACCATTCTTAGCTTTCAATTACGTTCTCTTTGCACGGTTAACATATAAAATAATCTGATGTGTTGCACTCACATGACTTTTTCTACTCTTGTACTAACCATTCTTACAAACTCTTATTCCTACATCTTCGTGTTAGTTGAAATAAGTATTTGCAGAAATTATCTTATTGTTTGTTTTCTTGCACGTGCAACGGAAATATGGGAATACTGTAGGCTTTGAGCGATAGTCAAATCTTTCAAATTCCGTACTGTTCGCACGTTTAAAACACACACACACACACACACACACACACACACACACACACACACACACACACACACACACACACACACACACACACTGAATTACGTTGTTCCATTTGACAGAAGTATAAGTTCTCTAAAACTTACACAAATGACGTGGAATATCTCCGAAATGGTTGACTAAACAAAAAAAAAAAAAAAAAAAAAAAAAACATTGCGTGTTTTAGGAAGATGTACATCTTTTATATAGTAAGATTTGGTCTATTTCTTACGGTTTAATAGTTATGCAAGATTCATCCAGAGTAAATAGGACTTCATGGGCTATAGCCAGAAAATTCAAGAGATACCTACATTTCATTTGTCATAAAGATATCTCAAACTTTTAATCAAAATCGTTAGAGGCATTTTCAAGAAAATCAACATTTTCGAAAGATTTTCCATGTGAGAGGTAGTTTAGGGTGGAGCACTTTTTTTCAAAATCTCCATGTCACATCCTTAAAATACATTAAACTTAAATACCAACTTTGGTGTTTAACCGGCTTTTCGGTTTTGAGTTATGTTGTCCACAGACTGCCTGACTGGCAGACTGACAGACAGAACTTTTCCTAGAAATGCTTTCTTTTTTTTTTTTCTTCTTCTTCTTTTTTTTTTTTTTTTTTTTTTTTTTTTTTTTTTTTTAATTCAGAGGGCCTTAAAACATATATTTCCGGTGAAATCTCGACATAATTTTTTAGTGGAATACAATACTTCGTCTACTTTACTATACGAAGTAGAAAAAACTGTTTTTTTTTTATTTAGGCGATCTCAAAACTGTAGCAGTTTTTTGTATAGCGCTTATGATATACAAAAGATATCAAAGTTACAAAATCCGTTAAAAGCAAAGGGTTAAGAATATTGTACCACAGGTGAAGTTGATGCCAGTCGGGAAAGGCATTACCGAGGGTCATTAGCGATCGTACCCAAACATTAAGGTAAACGAGATACAATTAGTTTTGGCAAGGTCTACAACATAAAGAAAAGGAGCCTGCTATTGTATTTTAGAAAGTATCGGAAACCCGAGGGGTTTCGCCACAGGGCAAAGTCTTCACTTAATTGAAGTGAGGGCCATTATAGATGTTTGGGAAGCTAAAAGGATATAATGACTGAGGGACAGTAGGAGAGAGACATGGTTACGAGGGAGATATACATGTAAGCAACACGGTGACAGTTCGTTCCAACGGTTACGTTAGACCGCATATTTTATTTTATTTAAAATTGTTCAGCAAAGCTTAAACGTGTAAAAATAAAACAAATAAAGTGTTCTAACAAAACTACAATGTCGCTCTCTGTAATCACCACGGATCCCAGAGATTAAGACTCATGTGTGAGCAGCTGTAGGCACCAGTAATAAGAAGCAGTCAATTAATCGAGTGACATAAAATGCTTCAAAACCTATTTCCGTTGAAATCTCGACATTGAATTTTTGGGTGGAATACAATACTTCATCTACCAGACAGTAGAGAAAGTGAAATTAAAAATAGTATAATGGTTGGGCTGCAAGCTAATCGTGTTCCTATGTACATACTTTAGTGATTGCAAACCCTAGGAATCGTGAGAAGTGCCAGTGGATCCAATACCTTTGCTTCATTAGCAGAGATGTTATCAGTGTGTGTTCGGAAATGGAATAGCGTCCAGCTTCCTTATCTGTTTTATTGTTTCAGTGGCATCTCCTCGTGAACTAGACCAGACGCCAGTCCCCTCTTACCAGCTGTAGACTGAGGTCTGTGACCTTAATCCGTGTTAATATGCTTGACGATCATTTGATATAGCACTTCGTATTCCTCCATGAAATGTATCTGTTCTCCGAAAGTATTGATGCTCTCTTTTTATGGTCTATTTTATGTGCATAGTATCTAAAGGGTAATAAAGTGGACACCATTAACCTTCTTACCTTATACAAAGTTCACGTCTACTTTCTCTATTACTTACTTTCAGTAAGTAGAGGTAATATTGCATTTCACTGGAAATACATCTGTTGAGGTTCCATGAGTACAACAAATAATGTTAGGAATCTGTGGAAATGAGCTAAATATTGGGGAGTGTTCCAAATATGGGAAGGGGTGGAATACATGGCAAGGAGGTGCAGCAGGCAAACGGTGATAAGTGGTACTTAAAGCGACACCTGTGAACTTGTAGTTGTAAATTCTAACATCTGAACCTTACCTTCCACGCGTATTGTGTTTATACGCATTCCAGAAGTTTTTCAATCTTCTCATACATTTCGTCAAGAAAGGGAAGCTGCATTAATGAACTGAATATTGTAATAGAAGCAGTTTTAATTGGACCTTCATCCCACGTCTTATTTAATTTGTGGATATCCTACAAAAGAGAAATACAGTTTTGTAAACGAATGCTAGTTGGATCCTAATATGGAGAAATTGTCTTATGCGGAATATGGGGCTCCCCATATTAGGGATACCATTTCTTCCCAGGGCAGAATATATTTTGAATCACTCGGAAAATAATAAAACTACGGATGTATATTATTCGAAATTCCCTAAGAAGACTATTTTGAGTCTACCACGTTTCAGAATTGCTTGCGAAAGCCACAGAATGTACCGTAGAAAGTGCACTGACTGGGTTCAGAAAGCAGAGCTCTATATGTGCGATAGGAATATCTCCAGGCAACATGATTTTCCTCATTCAAATACATCTGAATTGCCAGTTCAACATATAGATGTGCAGAAATATTTCCGTCGCCATCTATTTGCTCTCTGGCAGGACTCTTGGGAAGCGTTATCTGGCACTCAGTTACGGACAATCAAGGACACGGTACAACCCTGGCATACCAGCTGCAGGAATTCCAGGCGGGAAGAAGTGGTCTTAACCCGCCTGAGGATAGGTCATACCCGAGCCACGCATGGACACCTTTTGCGTGGCGATCCGGAGCCTGTCTGTACGACGTGTAACATTCCAATCTCCGTCGCACATGTCCTTCTTGATTGTCCACGATACGCTCGTGAGCGCCAGTCCGTTGGCCTGGGCCTTACACTGTCGTCAGTTTTAGGCAACGACCCAGTATCTGTAAATACAGTGCTGCGGTTTTGTTCCATAATTGATTTTATGAAGCAAGTGTAAGGATATTTTATTTCAGAGATTTTAGCCTTTTTAGATGGCCGTATTTTTGGGTTTTTAACGTTTTAGTGTTTTTTACTTTGTAGCAATTTTAAGTTTCTGTTTTTAGCATTTTAAATGAAACGTTTTAATAGTTGTTTAGAGGTTTTTTATCTATTTTAACCGTAGATTTTTAGTTTTTTAATGGGTGATGTTTTTAACACTTGACAGTATGTAATTTTACTTCTGGACTCGGGGCCCTAATGACCAAGTTGTCGACGGGCCCTTAAACCCGACACACTCACTCACTCACTCGCCAGTTCAACAAATGCCACCACTTCAGCCAGGAACACCTAAGGAAAGTGATCAGTTCATATTTGTCTTGAATCAGTTCCACTTGTTCGAGCAGCAGATGGGAGTTCAGTACCTTCCATGTTACCTAAATCAGGCAATAGCAAATGTAGATCAGGATCAGATGAAGACCAGCTCTCCACGCAAGCTAAGATTGAAGAAATCTGAGGGATCAGATAGACGCTGAACGAAGAAAGCCACGAATACCCTAAAAGAAAGTAGAGGTGAAACGAATCTGTTAAAGAAGGAACTTCCCGTGGAAAACGTTCTACGTCGTCATTATAGAGTGCGAGGCCTAAATGACAATTTCTGTTTGTAACCGACACTTCCAATTCGAAGGGTGACTTTGTTTAGCTTGAAGATTCGGATCAAATTTGTGAGAAGATGAGGAAAATGTCTTGTTCTGTGCTGGACGGTTTTCGGAAGACGATGAAAGCGAAAACTGGATTCGTTTCTACAAATGAAGCCACACACTTTATGCAGGATAATAAAGCTATTTGTTTTATTTTTATAAATGACTTGATTACTCAAAAGCTTCAGTTTTTCTATCACACAAAATTTGATAGGTTTTTATTTTTATATCGATTATTCAAATGTTATATTTAGGGTCTATGATTGTTATTTGAAGGATTAATCATATATTGCTTATATTAAAATGAGCTTTCAAACCTAGATTACGAACCACTTTCACAAACATATAATTTTTCTATTCATAACACCTCCCCATAATAGGTATACAGTGTCCTAAAATGGGAAGAATGCTACTATTCTCAAAATCCAGCTACAATTGCCGTAATAAACATTGCACCTAAAACTCATACCCCAAATATGATTCTTATAAGATGTGTGAAGTTATTATTCAAGTTAAAACCATTGTTCAATATTTTCCATGCCTATAATTACACTAAAAACAACTTACTCCCCATATTAGGGTCAGTTCCCCTGTGTGTCTGTCTCTGCGTTTTCCAAGAATGTTAAGAGAAGATTTCCAAGAGTATCCCCCCGTCCTAAACTACACTTTACGTGAAACATGTTATTGCCTGGCCGCGAAAGAAAAAAAGGAATGAGGACTTACCGCTAGGAAGAAATTTGTCTTTATTTGAAATTCCGTGATAAATAGCTTGCGAACATTAAAATGCAGGTTTCCCACCGACACAGGTGACAAAAGTGGTTACGCACAGGCTCCTGTACGACAAGCCCGGGGTTCAAATCCCACTGGACTGTCCTCCCTGAGGAATTTGTTTTCCTCAGTCCTTATAACTGGCAAATGCCGAGGAGATACCCTAAACTTAGAATGTTTCCATTCCCAATTCTTATGTCATTTCATGTATCATAGTGTCCACCATCTGTATTGCCTACCATAGTAAAAACGAGCGTTCAACTTCGTTAAAACGTTGCTTCCTGTCTTCACTTTGTATTTAATCGTTTAGTTCATGGCTAAGCTGTATTTAAATTCCTTAAACATCCGAGGGTGAATCGAAAGTTGCTCAGGCAACTGCTAAAGCAAATACGAGTGAGGTGTGCAAGACCGGACCTTAGGGGAGGTTGGAATCTAGCTTCGTAATACATTTACTACATTTCCATGGGGAATTCAAATCGATTTGAGTTCTCATTCCGGATTGAACAGTGCATGGAACTACTGCATTGAATACTTCATATCGAGCTGAATCTTTGGATCCGACCCTTCTAGAAGTGGGATCGCATCGAAATTTTGTTGCATGGAAACACCTACCGGGTTCAAATCGATTTGAATCCTCCAATGATGCTAACTTCTGCTGTGTTCATAACACGCTGCACGCTCATTTTGTTTTCGTAGTGAAAGTGCTATAATAAAACACAACAAAGCCACTTTTATTGCTCCTATAATCTCGCAATATATTCTTCTCAAAAACATTCACTAACCTCAAAAACCATTTGCTTCTCACCAAAGCGGCCCAGGTTCGATCCCAGGCAACCTCATGTGGAATTTGCAGTGGACAAAGTGGCGCTGGGACGGGCTTCCCCCGGGTTCTCCGGTTTCCCCCGCCATCTCGTTCCACAGGTGCTCCATCTCCATTCCATGTATCATCAGTGTCACCGCCTGCGGTGCCGTTTGTAGTGAAAGCGGGCGTTAAACACTGCAAAAAATAACTCCGAACCTTAAATACGCAGAGAACACATGGTTGTACAAATTCGCAACATAAAACCTTGGATTATTTATGATTGAGCCTTGCCTATCCAAATTGATCTTATTCCGGATTGAATTCAACATGGAAACGCGGATCGTATTGACAATGCGATTGGATTTAAATCTATTTCAACTCCTCATGGAAACGTAATTATATGATGCAATTTCATTGTTTGCATTAAATTATTTGGACCTTTGTGTAAAGTGCAGTACACGTTTCGTTCACTCAATGACAATATAAACAAGTGAATACGTTTTCCGTTCTTCCTTTTCCCTAGAAGTTGAGTTTAGAACGCTTTGAGAATTAGATTACTGCGAACGAATATTTCGGTAGTGGGTTTTTTCTTTACACAATGATGAAATTATTAAATACTGACATGCAATGTTGATAAAACAAACATTTGTATATGATTTGTATGTTTACACTACTGTGAAGCATTATTCTATTGTAATCCGAAACATTCCAATCTTATGCTATTTCTATTGTACATATGTCGGAATTTCCCATGAAAATTCCCGTCATGGATTTGTTCTTTACACAGTGACTAAACTTCAATACTGACATGCAACATTGTATTATACAAATATGTCTGATTTTTATGTTTACGCCATTGTGAAGTATTTTTGTGTAGTAATCTGAAACTTTCCAATATTATATTACTTCTAGTGCACTTGTGTTTTAAAAAAGATAAAAAGATGGTGTGGAAAATATCTACTGAAGCATAGACTTCCATTTTCTTTCCGGTTTGGAAGCAGACCTGTCGAACAGAATAAGGAACAGCTCGCCTCTGTGGTGCGCAGGTGCTTAATGCGGTACTGCAGCATTGAGGTCTCGACCTCAAGACTTCCGGTGGGGTTTTTTTGTGAGTAGCCTGCCCGGGTTCGAAGCCAGGGTAGGAGTCTTACACTCGCATGCTTGCATGCGGTTAGGGCGTAAGTAGCCTTTTTCCCCACCAAAAAAAAAAAAAAAAAAAAAAAAAAAATGTGGTGTGGTGGCAGTGTATATGCCTCACATACAAGAGGTCCCGAGTTCGAATCTCGGTTAAGGCGAGTTGCACGGATAAGGCTTTTCTTCCGGGGCTTTGCCATATTCTGAGAAACCAAATATCGGGTAACTTAAGATCTGTGGACGTGGACTCATTTAAGCATTATATCATCCATTTATCGTCCGATATGACTTACCAGGTGAAAGGACGTTCAACTTCAAGAAAAGGGGGTTACAGTTAACATCACTTCATTGTTTTGCATAGAAATCGCCAAACGTGTTCATCATTATCGGGCGTAGGAATGTTTAAGCACTATAAACAGTGCAAAAGAAGAGGTCAGTGATAGGAATGTAAAAACTGGTACGAGTGGAGTGTGCAAGCGCCAAAAGAATGTACGAATGTTAAGGTGGTTTGTCTACGACACCCGTGCCTACAGTTCAGTGATATTCACTCTTGTTTCCTTCCGCCGTGACTTTAGTGCTTAGAAATATATAATTGTGTAAAGCATTTGACTGCCACTTAAGCAGTTAAACAAAATTACACAACATTAATTTCCAATGAAGTGGAGTTCATAGATCATTTGCAGAAAGTTCAAATTATACATTTTATTGTATAATATGGCATAATAGTATTTTAAGACAAATCGAGCCATTTTTGAGAACACGAAAGGTGACCAACGCTTTCACCTGAAGTTTGGTTTGTGTGGAGGGTTTTTCTTCAAAATATATATAAGGAGATGAGGCAACGAGTTAGAAGAGTTACGGTTACAGACATTAATCGGTCAGTGTGTGGCGAGTGCAAGACTGTGTGTGTGTGTGTGTGTGTGTGTGTGTGTGTGTGTGTGTGTGTGGTATTGTGAAACATACGTCGCGTCGAAGTGAAGAAGTCTTAATGAGGGCTCAGTGATTGTATCGCCAGAGGTAGTGTACGAAAGACAGAAAGTGAAAGGAATGAGTCAAGGTTACGAGAAGAAAACAGTGAATTGCAATATCATGACTATCTTAATGTCAGTAGAAGAGAGCCGTGGTACTGTGCAAAGATTTAGAAGAAAAATAAAGTGATAGAAAAGTAACTGGATTGATTTTGTCACAGTACACAGGCGTACATCATTCTATATAGCAGGCTGGACCCATAAAGAATAACTCGCGCAGAGAGTAGATTAGTCAAGAATGTCACTTGAATTAGGAATGTCGAGGGGGAGGGGTTTTAAAGATACAGTAATATATGTAAATGTATATTTACTCCTTTGAAATTCTCTTAAGTTAGATCTTTCGTTATCTGTTAGTATACAATACGTTTAATTTAGCAGATGGATTTAAACATTAAAAATAATTTGGAAACTCTTACTTCTATTTTCAGGTTTTGCATCTAGATGTTCGAAAGTACGGCAATGGTCGTCCTGAAAGAGGTTATGTCAGTGAATCTGACTCCGATTCAGATAGTGACGATGAGGGGTTTCAAGGAGAGAGGGTAAGTGTTGAGTATTTTATGCTCATTTGTACTTGAAAGCTATCGTGCTGTGATAAATCAACTTTCAATGCACCCATTTTTACTTTCTCTACTACGTATAGTAAGTAGAAGTATTATATTCCACCCAAAAATTCGATGTTGAGATTACAAAAAGTTCCGTGTGTGTGTGGGGGGGGGGGGTGGAAGAGAGAGAGAGAGAGAGAGAGAGAGAGAGAGAGAGAGAGAGAGAGAGAGAGTGTGTGTCTATGTGTGGCTGTGTGTGAGCGGAATAACTTAAAAATGAAGAATCCGTTAAAAACCAAAGTTGGTATTTATGTTGAATATCACTTAAGGATGCGACACAAAGATTATGAAGAAACTTCCTCCACCCTAAACTACTCTTTGCATGGAAAATGTTGATTTCCTCGAAAATGAGTCGAACTATTTTGATTAAAATGCCATGTTTGAGATATTTTTTATGGCAAATGAAATACTCCTATATCTTTTGAATGTGCTGGCTATAGCCTATGTAGTCCTGTTTACTTTGGATGACTTTTGCATAAATAGTAAACCGTAAGAGATAGACCAAATCTTACTATACAAAAATGTAGATCTCGTTAAAACATACAATTTATCTCCAAATGATTTTTTTTAGTGGAGTGAACCATTTCGGAGATATTCCTACTGTATCTCCACATTCCCCTTGCACCTACAAGAAAATGAGCAGTAAGATAATTTCTGCAAATATTTATCTCTACTAACACAAAGAAGATAAAGGAATAAAAGTTTGTAAGAATGGTTAGTTCAAGAGTAGTAAATGAGTCATTTCAGTGCAGTACATCGATTTGTTTCTTCTACCAGTGGAATAAATTGAGGACAACACAAATGTTTAAAAAAAAACGTAGGTGACCCTTCAGATGTTTCTTTGCTTTCTGCAAGCTTTTTATGTAGCATTATTTAGTTCTTTAGTTTTAATATAATTCCTTACATATGTTTTTAAAGTATTGGTTAACTGATAGGTTAATATGTGTCAGTCAAAACAAATGGTCTTTGACCTCATAGGACATCTCGTCTGGCTCACAGCTCAAAGAGAGGAACCTAAGGTACGGCAGGTGAGAAAGAGCGAATCAGTGTATAATAGATACTGTTTATCACGTGGTAGCAAACACAAAGCTCTCCATTCCCTTTCCTTCTTGTTGGCAAAGAATTCCAGGCACCAATGTTGCGTCACACTAATATCTCCACACCTAATTGAATTGTTTAATCTTGGGTAATAACCCGTTTAACGCGTTTTGGTAATGGGAATATGGTCCTAAATATGCATTTATTGTGCTGCGTGTTCCATATACATATTGTGCATCAAATGTATATTACAACTATCAAAGCGTTATGATAATGATAATTTAACATATAACTATTCACATTTAAGTAATTTCAAGATCGAAGAAACAGAAAATCTTATTTTTAACACTAGAATCTGCAGTTGCTATTATTCAATCTTATGTTTTTGCAGTTCTAAGAACACTGTATTCTAGAGAAGTTACTAGCAAAATACAAATTGAGAAAGACATTAAGTATCAAGGGAAGGAAGTGTGTTCTGTGCATAAGAAAGAAAACTTAGGAGTAGGCCTTGTCGCCGGTTGCATGTTGTCAGCATACGCTTGCAGGGAGGTTTTCTACCGCCCCTACCTAAGGTGGTAGGTTGGGTGGGGGCGGTACAGTCGCGTCGCTTTACAAGCAGGTTACTGTAGCGGCGTCACCCTCCTTTTCCCTCCCCATCTCTAACTCCTCTACTCTCAACAAACATGGAGTAGAAATGGGTACCGTAAAATAACTCTCGACCTAACATCGTTTGTAACTGCGACCGAAGCCTTCTTATGAGCATGTCTGGAACAATACCAGCCTTAATTTACTTAGTAGAAAACTTGATGACTGTTGTTGATAAGTAAACATTGTATTCGTGTGCACTAATCTGATATCTTAAAATGAGCAATTATTCTTGTGTGTACATAATTATGTAACCGTTAATTTCGACAACTGTTTGACCAATCACTCTGAAATTCAGCACATATGTATATGTATTTTTTCATAGAGGTTTTTTAAGCCATCCATTTTACTATACAATATATTACTTTCACATGGTTTTCTCTACTCCCTTTTTGACGTAATATATTGGTATATCCTTCTCTACTCGTCCTTCAAAATACAATTTTCTATGATTGAAATATAAATGCAATGAATTACATTCACACGATTTTCTCTACTCAATCTTCTTTTACGAGACATAATCACACTTCTTTCTCTGCTCGCCCCTCAACATATAATTTCCTTTATGTTTGAAATACAAATGCAACATATTACATTCACACTAGTTTCTCTGTTCACTTTTGTCTACGTAACGATTCACATATTCTCTACTCATTCTTCTTTTACGAAACACAATACACTTGTCTCTCTATGCCCACTTCTAAACAGATCATGCAATTTCTATATGTTTGGAATAGAATTGCAGTGTATTACATTCTCAGGATTTTCTCTACTCAGTTTTCTTTTACCAAATACAATCGCATTTCTTTCTCTGCCCCCTCTTCGATTAACAATTCATACAATGTTCTATATGATTGAAATACATAGAAGTGTGTATTACATTCACACGGCTTCGTATACTAGCTTTTCTTCCTGTAGTATTTATTACTGTTCGACAGTGCATTTGCGTAGCGTCGTTCCGGTGTTTTTATGGGAAAAAAAAAAAAAAAAAAAAAAGAAAACCTAGTTAAAAAAGTAAAGTTGTGCCAGTTGGTATCAGGAGTGCGGCGAAAACCATAATATGGTGCAGTTGATAAAACAAATGTTAGCCAAGATGGACATAATGGGAAATGAAATTAATTCCGGAACACGGCAGATGAAAAAAAAAAAAAAAAATATGTAAGCCGAATTGAAAAGTGTAAACTTCGGAATGGATGGTACGAAAACAAATATGGAAACGAAAATAGAAACTGAGTTGAAAAATGTATATCCCTTAATGGTAAAGATGAAAACGGGAATTCCGATATTAAGGTGAGCTATTGGAGAAGATTAATGAGCAACTGGACGGGGTGAAGGAAGACATGGAAGAGCCTGGCGGAAAGATGAAGGACCTTGGCCATTGTGTTTAACGCCCTGGAAGATAGAGTCGACGGCAGCACCAAAGAAGTGATGTACATGGTGGAACAAATGCTCGACGAAAAACTAAAACTAGGTAGGGGGAGGCCTATGTACTGCAGTGGACGTCTTACAGCTGAAATAACGGTGATGATGATGAGATATTTATATGTATCTCTATATTTCTTGCATCTCGGAAAGAGCTCTAACAGTTACGATGAAAATTTATATTTGGTTAGCGTTTTGCTTTTCAAGTTTATCTAAATAAATAACTTCTCAAAAAAAAAAAAAAAAAAAACACGATTTAATAAAAGAAAGAAAGAAAAAAAAACGCCAAGCAAAGCTCGTCGCCCAGACACTAATATATATGCATACATTTATACCTTTAAAATATTTTGGTTTGTTTCTCCAACTCCAGGACAGAGCACCTCAAAAATCATAGGTTACATTAAAATCATTAAATTAAACTAGGATTTGAGTAGGGCACAGATCTACTGAGGTTTTGCATTACATGTAATGTGCTCTCTGTGGCAGTTCGTCCTCCGGATCGGGAGCAGTTTGCGAGCACCGGGTGCCTTATGGGCTGCGTAAGCCCGCAGGAGGGAGGGGGAACTTAAATCTGAAACTGTTAGGAACCCTACACTCTGTTGTCGTATCTCTCAAGCCTGATCACCCCTAGTATCCTCTCACATCATCCCTCCCTCTCGGGGGCGGGGGTTCCCCATCAGAGGCATAGGCACAAAAGATCATCTTAGGTCGAGGTGCTACGTCACCTCTCTGAATCTGGTCATACCTCATATCTTATTATTTTGCCTCTAAATTGTTTAAATATTAATTTTAAAATAAAAATGCTCTCTTATATGCTTTGTGCATGAAAATGATTAAATATCTAGCAACATCTGAGAACTGCAATTATGTGCACTGTAAAACTTTACATAAAGCACAGAGCATGCCATGCTTATTTCCATATCACAAGAAAAACGAACTAAATGCCATTTGCATACAAATCCGATGTCTACCGATAAGACACCCTTGCTCAACAAGGCGTTAAAGAAGTATTACAACTTGAATTATGTGTAATAATGATTTAAAATGTTATCTTTTTGGACACGTGTCAGATTTTGTAGGCTAATGTGTATAGCCAAAAACCTAAGTGTGAAGCGAATACTGACAATAACATTTAAAATGTTCACACGACTAACATGCTAACCGATGTAAGAGCTTTCTTTTATTTTTCGCAATGCTGCTTGAAAATGTTTATTACTTCATAAGGCGGGTGTAATGCATCGAAAAATAACAGCTGAATTGCAATAGAGAGAAGACCATCCATCCCCTATAGTCACGTATAGCTGAACAGAAACATTTTTGACCACAGCTTCTGTCTGCTACCTTCTCACGCACTACTAAATAGTTATATATATAGTTTCAGGTAGAAGACCCAACAGCATTACTTTCTTGTCGAGAAAATCCCGTCGAAAGTGCAGGGCTTAAGGAAACTTTTACGACTCATTGAGCCACTTAATGCTCTTAAATACGTCAACATATTTGTGAAAGTCCAAACGGATGTAGAAGGACAACCAGATTCCCAAGAGTACTTGTTTAGAACTAGAAACAGTTTCTAAAAGGGGACTTGGGAAATGCTCATGTATAGCGAGTAACCATGGGTTAATGATTGCATAGCACTTGTAAGGTTATGCTTGCGAATTTGCGATGCTTATATAAAATTATGCGATTCTAGCTTATAAGCTTTTCTTTATTAATCTTCGTTATCGAAAGCTAACCAGGTAAACGACGTACTAAATTTCATGTAGGTAGATACCCAAATGTTAAAGTGCAAACCTATTTCCAGATTGAAACCTTTAACACCTAAAATAAAAAAAATCTGATGTGTTGCACTCACATGACTTTCTCTACTCTTGTACTTCCATTCCTACAAACTCTTATTCCTATATCCTCGTCGTTAGCTGAGGTAAACATTTGCAGAAATTATCTTATTATCTTCTTGTAGGCACAATGAGAATATGGGAATGCAATGGACTTTGAGCGATAGTCAAATGCTTTAAAGCTTTGAGGTTCCGTTCTCTTTGTACGGTTAACATACTATAAAAATGAATAACGATGTTCCGTTTCACAGAAGTATGTTCTCCAAAACTCACGCAAATAACAAGGAATATCTCCGAAATAGTTCACTCTACAATATATATATATATATATATATATATATATATATATATATATATATATATATATAACATAAATTATGTATTTTAGCAAGATATACATTTTTTCTACAGTAAGATTTGGTCTATCTTGCACGGTTTACCAGTTATGCAAAAGTCATGCAGAGTAAGTGCGACTACAGGGACTATAGCCAGAAAATTCAAGATATACATTTCATTTGTCATAAAATATCTCAAATATATGGAATTTTAATCAAAATCGTTACAGCCATTTTCAAGAAAATCAACATTTTCCATGTAAAGGATAATTTAGGGTGGGGGGATTTTCCTCAAAATCTTCGTGTCGCATCCTTGAAAGACATTAAACTTTGGTTTTAACCGACTTTTCGTTTTTGAGTTGTACTGTCCACAGACAGACAGATACACACACGGACCTTTTTCTAAAAATGCTTCTTTTGGATTCAGGGGGCCTCATAACATATATTTTCGCTGAAATCTCGACATCGAATTTTTGGGTGGAATACAATACTTCCTCTACTATACTAGTAGAGAAAGTAATAAATGCTACTCTAAACTCCATTATTAAAAATTAAGCATTTTGTAACCTTTAAATTACGTAAATGTCAAGTATTTCATTGTTACATTTCTGTTGTTGAAAACTAGGTTTTATTTAACTCTAAAATATTAGGCCAAATTATTATTTATTCTTTCAAATTTATACATTTTATAAAATTGTATTCAGGATTCGTGTGATCAACCTCATTGGAGGACTTCTTATTTAAATAAATCTTTATATAATATATTAAATTAATTACTTACAATATAAAACCTAACAAGCAAACATTTTAACAAATACATTAAGAGAGAGCATTGAAATTTCCGATATTCCATGGACGAATATATGATTTTAATTAATTCACAGCTCTCGTGTTTTGTATATTGACAATCTCAGAAATTATACTGGAGTAAATTGTTGCCAGAAAATTGTAAATTTCTCTGTTTATAAAGTGAAATTTTCTTTTCTGAGTAAGTTATCTGTGCTTCGTGTAAATTTCTCATCTGACCAATTTGGGAAGCACTTATCTAAAATAAATGTGTTACAGACAGCACACCTTTCAAAATAATATATGTATGCAAGCATAACTGGTGAACCACGAGAGAGAGAAGAGGCGAGAACTTACAATAAAGTAAATACAGAGCTAGCTGTTTTGCACCGAGCGAGATGGTTCCGCGGTAACGCGAGAGGTTCGCAATCGGGAGATCCGCGGTTTGAAGCCCACCAGAACCGTTCTCCCTGACGGGATTTTTTTAGGTTTTCCTGTTTTCATAACTTGCAAAGACCAGGGAGGACCCTAAACTTAGGCCTGGAACATTTCCTTCCCAAAGTTCCTTACCCGAATATAATCTCATTGCATATACCAAACTTCATCACCTGTGGTTCCATACGTAGCAAGAACGGTCATTAAACTCTATCATCAGCCATTTCCAAGACATTAGATATTATTGGTTTGAGCTTTTAACAATTTTTGTCATGTTCTGAATTTTGTTGTTTCTTTGATGTCTCGGAAAGAGTGTTTGTTTATGCAATTTGGGTTTGTATGTGACATGGCTTTAACCCAGACTAATTGACTGTCATATTCTATTTACGTTTCAAACACATGTACAGATACATTTTGTAATATATATTACAATCTACTCACTACTGTGGCTCTTTTCACTGTCCAATTCCAATTGTCCAACTCCAATTGTTTTTTATTTTATCTAAAAACTGACATCTCTTTGCTTAACAATCCACTTATGGCATACTTCTGCTAAGTTTAAATCATTTTTTGATATAAATAATTTTCTGCACACATCTGCCTCTTTACATTTAAGTACATGCTCAATATCTTCCTTATTACTACATAAGAGACATTGATCCATTTCTAAATCCTTTTTAATCTTTAAACACGAAGTCTTAACCATGCAGGGTTCTCTCCTTTCTCTTTATTTACCCTGTCTATACATAATACGTTTCCCTTTCCAATTATATTTTTATCAGAACTTAGAACATCAAAGAGCTGGAAAGTTTATGGAATTCAAGGCCAGCACATAGGGCAGAACTGAGCGCAGCCTTCTCATTGGCTTGCACTGATAACTGCATGTTTAGTGAGTAAAAAATGAAAATCGCTCAAGATATCTCGGGAGTCGCCCAGGCCTGACGTAGAGTTAAAGATCCGTATTTTTAATGAAAGAAAATAATTTATTTGGATGTTTGACAAATATAGGTAGTAGACAGAAAAGTGAAATATGTACATAGAAAAGTAAGCCTTTGTTTGTAGATAGAAAGGATGTAAGAATTGTTTGTAGAAGCTATACAAAAAAAAAGGTTAGCAGGTAGAGAAAATCATGTGAATGTAAAATCAAATTTTCCACGAAGTGACTAGTACCTTTGGACCAGAGCTGAGATGATCTGCTAGGTTTTTAACTAGTTGAAAATACAGAATAATAAAATTCTACAAGTTCGTATATTGTATAGATATGGGCTTGGTATTAATCAGAACACACATTTCATTTTAAATGTTGAATACTGTTTTATTTTTCTATTTCGTCCCTCCCGTTCGTCTGATTCTGTCTTCTAACAATGTTGCTGTTTATAGAACTGCGTTCTGCACAGGCTTTTATTTGGTTTCAAACCTATCAGCGTTCCTCTTAGGTGGAATTCTCGGCTTTGTAAGTATACTGCCCCTCCCCTGTTGAACCTTTGTCATTTCGGTAGTGGGGCAGAGACGCACTGGAAGATGCATGCATGCTAGAGGTCACGTACACAAATGGGGCAGTTGGTGCACGCCTGGACTCTCACGTGAGCATCGTCTTTGTTAACTATTATCGTCCACCGTGTTGACAACCGTAGCATAATTTCGTTCTCGGTGGCACGTATACTATGGAAAAGCATTCGATTTAATTTGTTTCAAACTTTCCACTGCTTATTAAAAAAATGTTACCACCAACAAATGCGTTGGCCGAAGCTGATAATTGGCTATTGACCTTATCTGTAAGCAGCAGTTCTTTGTTTTGTCTGCCTCTCTCTCCCTTTAACTGAAGAAGTTCGTTAGCTTATGGATTGAAGCTTCCAACGTCTGCGAATTACATACTATATCTAAAGTGAGCCGACTTATTCGCCTCTCTCTACCTTTTTACTTTCTCTACTAGAAAGTAGAGGAAGTATTGTATTCCACCAAAAAATTCGATGTCGAGATTTCACCGGAAATATATGTTTTGAGGCCTCCTGAAACAAAAAAAGTTCCGTCCGTCTGTCTCTCTCTCTCTCTCTCTCTCTCTCTCTCTCGTGTGTGTGTGTGTGTGTGTGTGTGTGTGTGTGTGTGTGTGTGTGTGTGTGTGCGCGCGCGCGTGTGTCTGTGTCTGTGGACAGCATCACTCAAAAACGAAAAGTCGGTTAAAAACCAAAGTTGGTATTTAAGTTTAATGTCTTTCAAGGATGCGACACGAAGGTTTTGAAGAAAATAACTCCACCCTAAACTACTCTTTACATGGAAAATTTTGATTTTATTGAAAATGGTTCTAACGATTTTGATTAAAATGACACATGTTTAAGATATTTTAATGAAATTTAGGTATATTTTGAATTTTCTGGCTATATCCTATGATGACTTTTGCATAACTGGTAAGCCGTAAGAGATACACCAAATCTTACTGTACAAAAAATTGTGGATCATATTAAAACACAATTTATGTCCAAATAATTTTGTTTTTGTAGAGTGAACCATTTCGAAGATATTCCTTGTTATTTGTGTCAGTTTCGGAAAACAAACTTTCGTCAAATGCAACATTGCTGTTCATTTTTATATGTTAACCGTGCAGAGAGAGAGAACGGAATCTCAAAGCTTTAAAATATTTGACTATCGCTCAAAGCCTACTGTACCATATTCCTCTTGCATCTACAAGGAAATAACCAAGAAGATAATTTTTGCAAATGTTTATTTCAACTAACACCAAGAAGATATAGGAATAAGAGTTTGTAAGAATGGTTAGTACAAGAGTAGAGAAAGTCATGTGAGTGCAACACATCAGATTTTTAATTGTTATTATTGCTATAAGTTATCAACTTCTGGCACCAGAGTGATGACGCCACAATAAACTAATAATATTGCAATTGTTCCCAGTGCTCTGTTTTGAAGAGTGACCTCCCTCAGGGGCCCGCTCGAAAAAGTCTGAAATATTAGCCTTTGCGTTGCATGGTATTGTAAAGAGAAACAGCATTAACATATATTTTGTAAATCGTCTTCAATTGTTTTCTGGTTTGTGGATTATAAATATCTTTTTTAAAACGAAAATAATTATTTCATTATGGTAGCGATAAATAATTTTAAGGACACTAATTTGTTAGGTTTGACTCTACGACAAGATTCCGAAGGGTACTTGACACCTCGACCTATAGTATAGATAGAGGCTCTTAAGCCCCTGAAGAGGACGACAGCAGAGGAATCCCTAACAAGTAGAGATTTAAATTGTCCAGTGGCGGCTCGTACAACCGACGGCCCTCTCTCCTGGCAGCTTACACATCTTCTGGAGGACCCCGGGACGCGGAGACCTTCCCCGATATGGAGGACAAGAATTTACAGAGAGGGGATTCCCTGTCATGCACGCTAAAACTCCTGCCGACACCTAGAACTCTGAAACAGCCAACCAGAACGAAATGAAGTGAAATGAAAACTGATGTGGAACGGAGGGTCAGAAACTTCGGGGTATGTAATCATTCTTCCCAGCATTCGCTAAGTGACCCCGAAAAAAATGACATGGGTCAGAAAGGTCAGCCAAGAGAATCGAAGCCACGACCTCCCGAATGCGGGTCACAGATACTATCGCCTGTTCCATCCCGCTTGGCCAACTTGTTTGGTTTATGTGCATTGATAAGTGAGCTGTTAAAAAAAGGCGAAATATATTACAAAAAAAAAATGCTTTTAAAATTAGAGGTTTTAGCGTTCCAAAGAGTTTAAGTTCCCCTTTCCTCGTCTGTTGAAATGTCATTGATTCACCGCTTAAATGTCAACAAATTTCATTCAAGTTTTAAAATGGTTTTAACAAAGACAAAGCAGACTTGTGAACACCTTCGGGTAAATATTGGAATATGCTTACAAATAGCGTGCTTATAAGAGTTCTTCTTAAATCTAAAGGTGCTTCACTATATAGTTAAAAATAGCGCTGGATTTAGAGCATAATTCAACAATTTTGTGACTTATTCTAGGTGCTTAAAACGACAATGTTTCATGCGTGAACCTCTGAGGTATAGTGAGTGATCTGATAATGCACGGCACGAGGAGCGGTTGAATGACCTATGTATAATTACCGCCAAGGATAATCTCTCTGAACCTCCGATCTACGTCACATTATTTATCGTTATACGAATTTCATTGGTTGTTTTAGGGAACGTACCCTTGCACCGTGGCCTAAGAGCCACTGAAATGGCCATGGCTTCGTATAACGATAAATAATGTGACATAGATCGCAGGTGCAGAGAGATTTTCTCGGGCAATCATTGTACATATGTACATATATATTTCATCGCAACCTAATTCCGATGGGATACGAACATTTGTTTGTACCATAACTTTAGAGCTTGTTTATAAATATTATATGCATTGCCGGTAATAATGGCTCTGGCAACATATTGTTGGTTTAGATAATACTTAAAAGTTGTCAATCAAAATAGTTCTTACATGCCAACCTTACATGCCACAGAGTAAACGCTGTGTATTTGAAGCACGAGTATCTTCCTTTGTTTTACTTGATTTCTAGGATGCTCAAACCCCTTTACGAAGTTCGTCATTCTTAGTTCCTTACTGATTTCAGAGATTCATCTCGGGGCGCATAGGCATCAATAAATTAAATCCAGTAATGGGCAGAATCTAGGTCAACTGTGGGAGAGCAAAATATAGGGTACGTGCTTCTCGCGTGTAGCGGGGCCTGGGTTGTGTTTGAGTCAGGAAGACAGAACCAAAGTGAAGGAATGAGAACAAAGAGTCAGAGTTCAAGGATGTGGAGTCCGGGTATTCTCACTTTTGGGCACGTGAATACCCTGATTTCTTTAGCACGTTGCTCAGATTGAATAACCATTGGCCAGTGAACTCTGTTACTCATCAATACTTGATACATAAAACATTCTGGCTGTATCAGTAGATGTTTATTTTCTCCTGCCTTCAGCTGGTCTGTAAGTTCCCTCTCGTACAAATCGAACCACAGAGAGACAACACGTGAAAACATAAATTTGTCTCAAAATATCATTTTTCTTTTATTGTTTATCGTATACTTTTACTTTATATTTTTACTAATCTGGTTTCCAGCTTCTGATAGTGAGGAGCCCATAAAAACATCAGGGTTTAATATGGATCACAGAAAACTGGATCACAGTGTAACAAAATGAAGTCTCCCTTTCAAGGATTAATTAGGGTTCCCTTTGTGCTGGTAATTTCTATTTCTTTTTTTACTTTTTAATAAATGAAATCTATAAATACTGATCTAGGAAAATCTGGTATATTGCACTCGCATGACTTTCTCTACTCACTCTTGTACAACCATTCTTATAAATGCTTATACTCCTATCTACTTCATGTTAATCGAGAAAGACATCCGTAGTCAGTCTGGGCGGCTTAATTGCTTAGACGTTGGTCTAGTGATCCTAAGTCACAGTTCAGACTGATTTTTAAAAATACTTAAAAGCCGACTGATTTGCTGGCGTGTAAAAGAACTCGTGCAAGGCAAAATTCCGGCACACCGGCGGCGCTGATATGATGCCTGCAATTAACTGCGTCATCAAAAACAAACATTTGTATAAATCAGGCCTGTTGAACATTACTCCGAAGGCATAAAGAGAGGAGTCCACTTCTTAACTGCAGTAGCACACGTTAGGCAAAACCGGTTTTCACTTTGTTTTTCACGAAGAAAGGGGAAGTAGGGGACGATCTTCACACCTGATGAGTAATGTCTGTCAGGACTGGTATAAATAGTTTTGTTACATGTTTCCTTGTAGATACAATAGGAATGGGGGAATACTTAAGTGATAGTGAAATCTTTTAAGAGCTGGTCCTTATGTAATGGCTTTGAAATTATGCTTTCTTTGCACGACTAGGAAGAACAAAACAAATGAATTCACATTTGAGAAAAGTATAATTATCTGAAAATTCAAACCAGTATCAAGAAATATCTCTGTTAACATACAAAACAATTTGACATAAATTAACAAGATCTAAATTTTTGGGTAGTAAGACTGCTACAGCTCTTACAGTATACCAGTTATGCAAAAGTCATTCAACAGAAGAAAACTTCAAAGGTTATAATCAGAAAATTCAATTTGTCATGAAAATATCTTAAACAGATAGTAATTTAGTCAAAATCATTGCAGCCATTTTTGAAAAAATCAAATTTCAAAACATTTTCAATGTAAAGGGTAGTTTGGGATGGGGGTGATTTTGAAAAACTTTGTGTCACGTCCTTGGAGTGTGCTGAATTTAAATACCAAGTATGGTATTTAACTGACGTTTCATTTCTGAATTACATTGTTCAAGAACAGAGGACATACATATAGACATAAAGAGAGAGCGGGGGAGAGAGTGAGAGCAAGAGTGAGTGAGAGGGGGAGGGGAGAGAGGGGAAGGAAAGAGAGAGGGAGGAAAGAGAGAGGGAGGAAGGAGGGAGCGAAAGAAATGCAGAATAACACACTTGTACATTGCAGAGACCTTTTTCTAAAAATACTTTTTTTATAGGTTCAGGTAATCTCATAATGTGCATTTCTGGTGAAATCTCAGTATCAAAAGTTTTGGGTGGGATATAATACTTCCTGTACTAACAATAACTATGTAGTAGGGAAAGTAAAATGTGGGCATAAAGAAGCTTTATGTATAATCTTCAAAATAAAAAATATTATTATTTATTTATGCCAACAAACTTACTGTTGGTGTTTTTAAACACACAAGCCGTGTGTGGGCAAAGTTTAAGAGGTAGAACTGGAACTTAAAAAATATTAGTTTAAGCTATATCATTTAATAGGACATAACAATGTCACACTAATGAATAGAAATCCAATGAATAGTTTCAAGTGAAGGTGACATTATGAGCATAGAAAACAAAATGTTTCATTGCATTAATATGCTTTCCATTGAACCGTCTATGTCAGGGACCGCCAACTGACATGCACGGTGTGCCTATATGGTTCACATGGTGCTGGTCGTTGCTGGCGAGTGCTAGGGAGATATGCCAATCACTACCTCGTGCAGTGGCGTTCCGTAATCTGCACTTGCGTTACCATTAAATAATTAAGGACAGGGTAGTAGTGAAGGAACAATTCAGAAACTGTATAATACATAATTTAATATCTCTCTGGTACTTGCTATTAAATTATGTATAATACATCATTTAATATCTCTCTGGTACTTGCTATTAAATTATAGATAAAACAAACCAATACCAGTAAGATTATTATAGCCTTCAATCCTATACAACCAAATGATAGCATATAAAAGCAATGTTTTTAACTATAAGAACAAAACAATACTTTGTGGAAATGAACACAATTCTGATCCTGAAACAATTGAAAAATATAAAATAATATTTCCTATACGGTGCTAATATTACACAGAATACTTCATGTTAAACAAATATACAAGTTTCAATTAAGAATTTTATACATTCAGTTTTTGGTAGACACTCTTACCTTCTGACATCTTTTGATTTTCACAATATTCGCCACATTTGGAGACAATGAAACACAACTCTGGATCTTTAATGCGCACTTCAAGTTATTATCACTGATGTTGGCTCTCTGAGGGTTTTTAATGTGTTTCATAGCTGAAAATAAGGATTCACATACATAGGTCGAACCAAACATTGCAATCATAGATGCTGCACGCCTGTGTAATCGAGGGAATCTTGATTTAGGAAATCTCCTGAAGAAATCTAGTAAACTTCCTCTGTTTCTGTAACTGTCAGCTAGCTCAGTGTAATATTTCAAGGTGATACGTTCCAGTTGAACATCTTTGGAACTGGGAGTATCATGAATATTCATGCTAAATGGTGTAGCGAATAAATAAAAATCCATTTTTAAGCCCGTGAGATCGTGAAATCTTTCATCAAATGCTGGGAAAGCAAGTGTAGATTTACAACATAACATCCCACTTCTAGGGAATCACAATCATGGATCACGCTTTCCAATCTGGGAAAATGACAAGAATCACCATTTGACAGTTGACGTTCCTATAATGAGAGCATATTTTTAAAAGATTCAATGCTACAGAACATATCTGTGATTAATTTGCTTTTCCCTTGAAGTATTCAAATGTTCGTCCATAAATGCAAGGTCACATTTCCACTTAAAATTCGTGAGCTCTTCAATAGGTTCTCCGCACTTTTACATGAACAAAAGTATCTCATCCAATAATTCAAAGAATCTGCTTAAAACCTTGCCTCGACTGAACCACCTAACTGCTGTATGATATGGTATATCACCATACTCATGCTCCAAATCCTCAAAGAAGCTTTTAAATTGTCTGTGTTTTAGACCATGGGACCTCAGTTTGTTTGCAACCTTCACAACCAGGGGTGAATTTACTTGCAGCTATAAGCATACATCGTTTAATAAGTGGACCATCAGAAAAACTACTAGAAGATCTGGCAATTTCTAGTGCTATTTTGTAACTCACATAAACTGAGGTTTCTGCCATTCCACCATCCCCTTCTTCCTGTTCCTCTTCCTGCAATGTGATCTATTCTCTGAGCTTTTGTATCTCTGCAGTGCGTTCATCTTTTTCTAGAGCCGAATAATCATTAGCATGCAATGTATTAAAATGTCGCTGAAGATTAAATTGTTTCAGCACTTGCAGTTTGTTTCTGGCAAATTAAACAAATAGCACCACCGCTACATTCCATGAAGAAGTACTCAGCTTCCCATTCAGAATTGAAATAATGTGTCGGCATGGGTGTCCTTTGCTTTAATGAGTGCCCTTCCATACCAAACTGACACTGAAGTACGGACTGCCACTGCTAAGGAAGACAAACCGACCGTAACCACTGTGAAGCATGAACTGAGGGAACACTGTGCTTGTAGCCCAGCACATGCACCGTGGCAAGCGAGTTGGCTGTGGCTGGTCTATGTAGATGGTATGCTAGGTGATATGAGACTGCAAGAAGAGATGAGAACTCCTTTATTCAACATTTTCAAGTGTTAGTATACAGCGAAACTAAATGACACTTTCTAAAGGGATTTATTCCAAACAAGAGAAATGCTTCAAAGTTCTTAAATTCATAAGTCTGATCAAGATTTCACAGGCTACCAAATAAGCCTCTGCTAAAAGAGTGTTCTAATTCATGAAGTTATACGGCCTTTGCAGTTTCACAAGTACTGGCTGTTTCTTCTATTTTTAACTAAAATCTAATGTTTTTCATCACATGATTGATAGTTTTGGTTTTTATATGATGCATTATACTGAGAACAACTAATTTTATTTCTATATAGTAACACGAGCCTTTGCTAATTTCAACTCTCTTTAAGTTTGAACATTCATTATGGTTAATGAAACTAGTGAACCACTATTACTGTACACTTATTTTCCCGTATGTCTGATGAAAGATTAAAACATTCTCATTATACAGATAAAAGTGAGTTTACAGAATTAATGTTTGGGATTGTTGATTTGTGCAAATCCTGTAGTATTTTCCTTACTGATAATGCACAATACAAACACAATATCAAGGAACTTTATGACATAATGACAACTTTTCAAAAAAATATGATTCATATGGGTGTAACACTTTATAATAAATTACCAAATTGTATTAAATCAATAAAAAATCCAAGAGTATTCAAATCAGAAATAAAAAAATACTTTCTTGATCACAGCTTTTATATATTATTGAAGAGTATCTAGCTTATTCACATTTAAGTTCAAATCAAACAAACGGCAGCTAATTTTACCTTACTATGACTAATTTTACATAAACCTATATGTTATTTATATGTTAATTTATCCTTTGTATGTTATATGTGATTTTATTTTGTATGCCTTCAAAATGACGGATTCAGTGACATAGTGCAATGTACACTGTATGATTATACTATGACTAATTTTACATAAGCCTATGTTTTTTATGTTTTGTATGTTATATGTGATTTTATTTTGTATGCCTTCAAAATGACAGGTTCTATGACATAGTGCAATGCACACTGTATGATTGCAAAGGACGACAAAACTGAACTGAACTTAAAGGAGTAACCATATCATTCACTATATGGAGTTGAAGACTACATTGCCACTAAGTTCATTAAAGTATACTAAAGGTCTCAGTTTTGAGCCCTAAATAAGGCTCTTAGCAGTTTCAGTACGACTGAAGTTTCTTACTGAGATTTACACCAGAGCTCTCTGGAGAAGGCAAATATATGTTGACAAAATAAACCACATCATTACCAGAATATGTGCTGAAAATTGCTATGTGTAGCTAGAAACAGATGGCAGTTGTTCAGTGGAAACATAAGCATTCCAGAAGTTAGGGAACTAAAGTATACCTACATCCAATTTAACAGCTAGCTTGTATTTTATTTTATTTTCCATATTGGTTATAATTATTGATTATATTTTCAGGGCACCAGTGAGTTTTGGCGCCGAAAAATGAGAACTTTCCATGGAGTCATTGACATAAACAAGGATGGTGTTGTATCCTATGATGATTTCCTCATTTTAGCAGAACGATTTGTGGACTTAGGACATCTGACACCACAACAACAAAATGAATTCAAAAAATTACTAAGGGTATGTTTTATATTTGATAAACTGTATTAGAATATCATCCTTATGAGCAATAATATTGTTGATGATAGTTTCTCAGACTAACAGGTAATTGCCCAAGCTTTCAGCAACTGACTCTGCTGCCATCTTCAGAGGAACTGAAGCTAGAAAGCTAGACTACTGATGTCGCAATGTTTATACCTAGCCAGCGGTAGATAAGATCCACCTATTTTCTTCCCATTAGTCAAGCTCTGGCCAATGGAGACAGAAGTGTGGAACCACTCAGGTGACTGCTGATGCTTCTTTGCACTGTGGTGGAGAGACATGCTGAATGACTGGCGTCCATGCTTTGCTGATTTGAAGACCTTCATCCCTGTTAAAATTGTTTTTATTAGGTCTAATGTACAAAATCTGCATCAGGACATCTTAACAGAAATGCTAACAAACACAGCAGAATAATCCTTTCCTTTTGCAAACATTCAAATCCACATAGCCTGAGATGGATAATCATTAATGTTGTTGTTAGCTAATGCTGGATTTCTGACAATGAAGTCATTAATCCTCTTGCTCTCCAATATTTTTCACTGATGATATTGAAGAGAGCAATAGCAGTAATAGTAACCGCTTTTTAGAGAGCACCATATTTTTATGTTTTGGCGGTCACATCGCTCTCTTACAACCCCCAGAATGTCTGGAGGATCACACCTATCGTTGTTTTACGGGTCTCACCGACCTGACCGGGAGAATTATGAAAATAAATTCACCGACCACATCCCTGATCACCAATCAGAGGATGTATTACATGCCATGACAAGTAATTTAAACAAAATTGAGCTAACAACCATTGCATGAACAGAACATTTCTTAATTTACTATCAAATTATTGCAAGCTCCAATGGGTTCTAAAGGAGTCAAAATATATTAAAATGTCATAATGTTAAAATAACTTTTGAATCTATGCAAAATTAATGTTATGGCGTCTAAGATAAGGCATTTTAGGGATGATATGATGGCACTTTAAATATTTCAAAAAAGATTGACTGCTTTCATTAATTGCACTCACCAAACAGAATTTTTGTAATACAGCTTTTGATTGCTTGTAGGAATGCTTTTTATAGCCTGATTGTACAAAGTGTAAATTATTAATATAATTAATAGAAGTAAGCTGTGCCAACATAGTTAGAAAGAGCAGATGAGAAGAACATCAGAAAGCCCATTGAAACTGTTAATGAATTATAGACCTTATGGCAGAAGGAGTTTAAGTCACTTGCAAAAGACATAGATTGAACAATTATAAGTTCACTGATAGTAGAACAAGACAGGGAGCTTAATACCTGAAGTAGATGATGGATTGTAAACTGGCATATCTATATTCTTTTTATTATTCCATCTATGAGCTTGCCCTTAACTTGAATTGTCTTTTGTTTGGAACATATTGCATATAAGCAATGGAGTTAAATTGTATACAGTGTATTTTGGAGCTTTGGTTTTTCTATACATTAGATTACACACATGTTCACACTCTCATTTATATGTCCAGACTGGGAAGATAGGAAATAATCCTCGCTAGAGAAAAATTCCCATTTCCCAGTTGGGAATCAAGCCTGGAACCCCTCCTACAGCAGGCAGGTGCTTGACCAATTGACCTATGGGGCCAGTTGCATATATCTATTTGGTCTTTTGTTGTCTAGGACTATTTGCTAGGCACCTAAGTGAATAGAGATAATAATAGAGGTAGAGATAGAGCATTTATGGAGGGGATTCCACACTGAGCCACTTGTTGAGGCTAAGTATGTCAGATCCTAGAAGAAAGGGATGAAGTGAGAGCATGCTATGGGCATGCTAGAACCTGGGCCAGTAGCGCAAGATCCCTAATATGCACTGGAGATTCTTCATCTCGACACCAGGGTTTGCCAGGCAGCCATTAGTCAGATGACTGCACTCATCTTCCAAGAACAGCAGTTACAATTTGCAAAGTCCATACACAGTTGTGCCAAACTTGTCCATTGGCAACACTTCCGATCCTAGAAGTCCAGATTGAAATGAAGGTGAAATGAAATAGAGGGAATGAAAATTCAGAGGATGTACTTATCCTTTCCAGCTTTTACCTAGAAAAACGCGCACCAAAACCAAGGGTCAGGGAGATTGGCCATGGGAGTCAAACCCACAATTGCACGTTGCCATGGAGTCATCTCGCTTGGTTACTTAAGTGGTTACTCCAGTGCTTTAAAATACTGAACCCCAACATGTCTCTGACTCCCCTTCTATGAATGGCCTGTGACTGAGCACAATAAATATGAAAAAATTAAGGCAGAAGCCCACTGTTATAGAATTAACATGGTAGACAAAATTACACAAGTGATTTCTAAAGGTTTAAGTGGTAGAGAAGAAAGATTGTAAGACATATCTATTTATTTAAAATTACTTGTTGCCACATTTTTTCCTCCTTGTTCCTCTTGATAATGATAATTATGAAAGTTGATTAAGATTTTAAATGGTATAAATAAAAATTTTAAAATGTTTTTCCTTACAGATTGTTTGGGAAGAGCAGTGGGGTGTACCAGATCGCTATAATTTGGTGTCCACAGAGAAATACTTAGAAAACATGCATCATGTTCTCAATGACAAGTCCTTGAAGAGGAAAACTCATCGATTTTTACCCTATCTTTTTAAGGTAATTCTTTCAGTACTTATTTATGCCATAGCACGTAGTAATTTTATCTTTTTTAAAGGAATTAGATGTCCAATAAATTATTTTTCTTTCTTTTAATATAACTCTTTAAGTTCCCTATTCATGTTCACTCTTGCCTGTGTTTTCTCAGATTACTTTTTTTCTCCTTTGGTATTATTATTGTAATGATTATGCTATAAAATTGAGTTTTCAACTTAGTTTCTTTTCCTTGAGAATACTTGATTTTCTACATTCTCTCAAATTAAAAGTAAATTTGCTATTACAGGCAGTAGACAAGGATAATGATGGCGTAATATCAGTAGAAGAATACAAGCTCTTCTTCCATTGCCTTGGAATGAATTCAGAGGTATGGTAGCAATTTCATTCATTGCATGTTTAAGTAATGCCATTTTACAGCAGTACAGTGATGAAGTGAGCAAGAAAAGACATGTACTGTGCAATTACTGTAATTTCCTTTATGAAAGGGGATGCTAAACATTATCATTATCATCATTATTGTGTAGTCATCGTCATTGTTGTCATCACCATCACTACTACTATCATCACCACTATCATTACTATTATTGCTACTATTACTACTATTATTGTTATATTATGAGGGTCAGTCAAATATAAATGAGACAGATAGAAAAACAGTAAGTAAACTCTTTATTATTTCAAAAGTAATTGCTATAACTATTTATACATTTATCCCATTGTGACACAAGATGGTCAATGATGATGTTCCTGTATCTGTATCCTGTATGAGCATGAGCAAAGAACTTCTGCCACCGAACTCTGTTCTGTGCCATCATACTGACCTTGGACCAGGTCTTCCCTTCTTTCTCCATCCCTTTTAGTATTACACTCCTCCTCCATCTATTCTTTGTCTACCTCTTCTCCTACTACCTTTTGGGTTCCATTCCAGGGCTTGTCTTGCTATGTTGTCCTCATCTCACTGTAATGTATGCCCAATCCACTTCATTTCCTATGACACATCTCAATGTCAATGCTTCATAGAAAAATGTTTGTGGTTGCTTACGGAACCATGATTGTACCCATGCAGCACCTCTTTGTCCGAAGCAAATCAATGACCACAAATGCCTTTCTTGAGGGCTCCAAAGATGGGAAATCACATAGAGATGGATCTGGACTGTATGGAGGATGTCCAAGAGCTTCCCAGTGGAACTTCTGCAGTGTAGTTGAAACTACCTTGGTAACATGTGAGCAAGTATTATCGTGCAATAGAAGGATGCCATCTGTTAACATTCCTGAGCATTTGGACTTCATGGTGCACTACAATTTTTGCAGTTTCCATAGTTGCCAGTACATTTTGCTGTTCTCTTTTCTGGTCTCCATAGTGATGACGAATGCACACTCTCTCACTGATTTTGCTTTAAGCATGTCTAACTGACAAATGGTGCAGTGGTGAATGTTCATGCTGTTCCCTATACACATACTTGTATACCAGCATCACCAACCTCCATGCCACGCTCATTATATCATGTCTCATTTTCATTTGACTGACCCTTATGTTATTGTTAAATTTGTGTTTAAGAAGAGCTTTTAAATTGAAGGCAACATATTTGGAACTTACCAATTTACTTATATGTGAGGTTCAGCTGCCAGTTATTTTTCATGAATTGTGTTCACCATTTGTATTCCTTGCATGGTTTTGTATTAAAATGACAACAGAGTCGTTTCTTATTGTTGCTTAAGACCTTTGCTGACTGGGGCATTTTAAGTTTAAGTATATTGCTTGACATAGCTCATTGACTTGACTATCATAAAACAAATTAACTTGATAGGTTCACTGGCAACACGTAGCATTTCACTTTCCCAAAGCACTAAAGTAAGATGCCAAGATAACTGTAGGAACTTTCAGAGGTAAAGAATGAAACCTGGTGACCGCTTGAATGGTGACTAATGGTAAAGAAGGAATAGAAGTCTGGCGATAAATTTCACTGTTAGGATGACGATAACAAAATACTTTGTGACCATGAAAATGTGTTTACAGTCTACATGCTTACACATTCAGTGTAGCTTTCCTATGATTGGAAATGCCTGTTTTTCCCTACTTCATACTGTTTGCTTTTGTAAAGTACCTATACAAGCTTTCTCTCCACTGTGGCGTGCCTGCAGGTAGTACCATGCATATAGCTTTGCAACCTATCATGTCCATAGGGTGTACACCTGCTTCAATCTAAACCGGGAAAATACTATTAATTTCGATAGAGCAAACAATGGAAATTTGTTTGTTTCCCTACATATTGGACATTATACTAAATCCTTAATATAAATAAATTTTTAAGTTCAGTTTCTCCCAGCTCTATTGTACTTTTATAACCCTGTATAGTGTTGGAGAACTCTTCTCTCTCATACTACGGAATATTTCTTGTCTTTCAGTATCTTTCAATCTTAAGTTTACTTTTTTCCAGGAATTTCTGCATTGATACTTTCTATTATAATCGGCACCAACCAAGAAAGAGACACTTCACATTGGGAAAGAGGCAACGTTGCTGCTTATTGCGACCACTTGGAGAACGTGGTATGATTATGTGTACAAAGAAGATTTCATTGCTCCTGGAATGTTGTTGTTGGCTAATGCTGGATTTCTGACAATGAAGTCATTAATTCTCTTGCTCTCCAATATTTTTCACTGATGGATGGGGTGCGGAAGGTGATCTTGGTCCATTTCCTCTTGCAGATCACATAGAGGCTCAGAGTGATCAAGAATATGTCCCAATTCTGTTCAAATAGAATATAATATAACATTTTCATCAAGCAGTTATTCTTTAAGATTCCAGGGTGACAATTATAGCAATTACTTCCAAGTTGTCACCAAAAAAGCCAAATATTTATAGAATGTTGGAAAATCTTTACCCACCTAAGAGCACTTCAAAAACACCTAGTCTTCCAATGGATACCAACTTGCTGTGGACTGAGTGGTAATGACAATATGTGAAATATTGATGCTTACTCTAATGGGAAAATGCCATTGATACCCGGTTTGCTTACATCACTGTTGTAAGATTTGAAGCTTTCACGATGAACGTTAGTGATAAGAGCTTCACGGGTGATCAGCCGTGTTAAATTTAAGAAGGTCGAGCTTTCGGCCATTATACTCTCCATGGCCATCTTCAGGACTAAAATGATGGAAAATTCTCCTCAGTTTCCAAATATATTTTATGGTTAGGTTGTGTTGTCCAAGCCAATGCGTGGGTGATGGTTTCTGATTGGGCCTGCTGTAGGCTCGGCTGCAGTGTTTTCCCGCGGGTACGAAATTTGTGCAGTGTTTCTGATGGCTATAGTCCAAGCGGAACTTAGTTTGAGTCCGCCCTCTCTGTTGAAATTGTGGGGATGTAATTTGATGTGGATGGCCTCCTTGATGAGTTTGTCCCAGTAATTTTCTGCGTGTTCTAGTATTTTTGTGTCTTGGAAATTTATTTTGTGGACCTGTTCTATGCAATGTTGGGCTACTGCTGATTTTTCTGGCTGGAGAAGTCTGATGCTCCGTTGATGTTCTTTGCATCTTTCCTCTATCGTGCGTCCTGTTTGACCCACATACACCTTACCACACTCGCACGGAATCCTGTATATTCCCGGGACCTTAAGCCCAAGTGGGTCTTTCACCGGCCTGACGACACTTTCGTCATCTGGCCACACGTGACAGAAAAACTTGGCTTTTTTCTGGACCATCTCAATAGCCTACATACTAATATCAAATTCACCATGGAAGTGGAGAACGACAACTCCCTTCCCTTCCTGGATGTTCTAGTGTACAAAAAACCGGATGGAAGCCTGGGACACATGGTCTACAGGAAGCCCACACACACCAACAGATACTTGGATGCCTCCAGCCACCATCATCCCTCTCAGAAGAAAACAATCATTTCCACTCTGTTTCACCGAGCGTTTGACATAGCAGACAAGGACCACATACACCTAGAACTTCAATACTTACAGGATACCCTACGCAAGAATGGGTATAGCAATCAGGACATCAATGAGACCCGTAGGAAAGTAGAATGCAGCAGGAAGAACCCGCTACTGCTCACGCAAGGGAAGGATAGCCCTCAAGAGAAGGCCTACATACCTTTCTACGGCTCTGTCTCCAACAAGGTTTCCCGTATACTCGTGAGACATAATATCAAAACCTTCTTCACGCCCCCTAAGAAGATCCGACAACTCCTCAGGCCGGTGAAAGACCCACTTGGGCTTAAGGTCCCGGGAATATACAGGATTCCGTGCGAGTGTGGTAAGGTGTATGTGGGTCAAACAGGACGCACGATAGAGGAAAGATGCAAAGAACATCAACGGAGCATCAGACTTCTCCAGCCAGAAAAATCAGCAGTAACCCAACATTGCATAGAACAGGTCCACAAAATAAATTTCCAAGACACAAAAATACTAGAACACGCAGAAAATTACTGGGACAGACTCATCAAGGAGGCCATCCACATCAAATTACACCCCCACAATTTCAACAGAGAGGGCGGACTCAAACTAAGTTCCGCTTGGACTATAGCCATCAGAAACACTGCACAAATTTCGTACCCGCGGGAAAACACTGCAGCCGAGCCTACAGCAGGCCCAATCAGAAGCCATCACCCACGCATTGGCTTGGACAACACAACCTAACCATAGTATATATTTGGAAACTGAGGAGAATTTTCCATCATTTTAGTCCTGAAGATGGCCATGGAGAGTATAATGGCCGAAAGCTCGATCTTCTTAAATTTAACACGGCTGATCACCCGTGAAGCTCTTATCACTACATCACTGTTGCTTAATAGACAATGTTCTCTTACAAAGCATATTATTTTCCACGTTTGTCGTTTAATTGGGATATCTTTAGCAAAAACAGTTTTATTCAGTTGGTGAGTATGCTCAATGTTTAGTTTGGCTGCACTATCATTGTCAAAATTTTTCAACATTGTTAAATATTCACTAAAAGTGTTAGCACAATTGCAAATGCTCACAACACACGCACAGATACCACAAAGCAAATAACTATGTATATGAAATGATGCAGACAAACTTTTGAGCATACAGGCAATTGCTAACTGGTACAAGCATTGCAGGCTCAGGTTGTAGGAAGGCATTATTTATTTATATGCAGCGATAGCAGATCATAGCACAATCTTTCTATGTTCCAAGAGTTTAGGAGAAGTAAGAAAAGATTAACATTGTTGTACTGGGATGTGTGATTTTAATGGGGATGTTACTGCTGAGTTCATCAGTCACATGCTAATCATGTTACATATTGGCAACAGAGTCTTTGCATCTATTATTGCTATGGAAACCTTTAGCTCTAATTGGTCCTTCTTTTTGTTGCTATGGCAGCCACCATGACATATCCATCTCCTCCCATTCATTCATACGTTTCGACCATGTGGTTAACATCTGTCAATCCCCTTTTTAATTGACACTGAGTATAATGCATAAGTTTTCCATGTTTACTTATTGCAGAACTTCCTGCACTTTAAGAAACCATGAATCTGTACAGTTGCATTTCTTCTAGATACTGAAGCACTCTTTAATAATATCACTCTCTTCCAACCTCGAGGCATAATGAAGCATTAAAGATGTTCTATTATAGCACCAATCAGTGTGTGTGTTAACTTTAAAAAAAACAAAAATACACTATTTTTAATTTTTGTCAGTCATCCTCTTTTGATAGTCAATTCATCAATTGCATTATATGAACATGTTTGTATCCAAAATAATAATTATTTCCTAAATTGTTACAGGATGCCATTTGCAGTTTCAGAAGCATTGATATTAATGATGATGGCTACTTGAGTCTGAAAGAGTTTGTGAAGCTTGGAAGAGAATTTTTCCTGACAGAAGATGAGACAAAGCCGAGCAAATTTTTTTGGGGACCTCTTGTCAAACCATGAAACTTCAGCTGTATGCCAAGGCATTGATTTGTTCTTTCCTCATCCAAGGCAGCTTAAATGGCTGTATGAACTGCATTAGCAGCAGATATCTTTTATATAAGTGCTAATACATGGTGTTTCTGTAGTTTAGAAACCTATGTGTATCTTTTAAAGACTGAGAAACAAAGTCGCAAAATCGTGTCTGAGGATTTTTACAAAGTATACAATGAATATGTTCTGATTTAGTGTTGTATAAAGCTGTAACCTGAACTGTAAGTCTGAATAGTTAGTTATAACAAATGTTATTGAAAGCTTAAGTAATTTTATACATTATAATGTAAATAGTTACATTCTGGTGATTTTATAGGTATCTCTTCATATCAGTCTGAGAACTGAAGGGACAACTTATTGATTTTAATAAGAAACAAAGTTGTGTATCTACATTACTTTTTATAAGGAAATGATAAACTAGTGGAACACCAGAATCTCTGGGTTACACCTTAGGAATATGTACAAAGTTGAGAAACTTTTTATCTTTGTAAAATAATCAATAATAATTACCTTGTATAATCAAATGCTCAGAAACTTGACAATGTATCTGTCTTTTTCACTTGTCCAATGTTGGCAGAATTTACTTATCATTTGATGCTCAAACCAACTCCTTCATCACCAATATATGATTGGAATTCTGGTACCTGCTACCATTACCACCATATAAAGACAAACTAGAAACATTTTAAACATTCTTTTATCAATATAAGCCATCTTTGGCAAGTGTCCTTATACTCAAGTGAACTGGAGGCAGACAAATGTTAGTGTGAATATACTCTATCTTAACTCTGAACCCTCCATTTATAATATTGTACATTGGTATTTCTTTTTCTTCTTTCCTTGACCATGAGCTCTATCGGAAGCTATACAGCCACACTAACTGTTTGGAAGCAGCAAAGAGGCATACCAACAGTACGAAAAGAAATAAAGATATTGTGTAACCAAATGGTGAAAGGATCGCAGTCACATTCACATAAGCAGTATAACCAGATGCTATAAGGAGTAAAGACATTGTCCAGTAAGACAAAGAGTAGAAAAAGCAGAGAAAAAATTTGAAGTAAGAATAGAAAGAAGGAAAGAAATGAGGAAGAGAGAGAGAGAGAAAAAGGGGCTATATAGAGAAACATATAGTGGATGTGCATATATATAGTTACACACATACACACACGCAAATAGGCATAGAAACCCAGACATATGTACACAGATATACACAGATATACATATAAAATGGTATATTAAAATGGGTGAAACTTGCTAGTAAAGAAAAGAGACTACCCTCCCACACACAAAAACATTGTGTCTGTACTTGATTATGGACTAAAATAGAATAGAAAGAAAAGTAATATCAAAACTGAAAACCATAACGTTGTATGTGACGAAAAATCACCCGTAAAATGTACCCATCGTTCAGGGACAACAAATATGTAACCGACACTGGAAGATCCAGATGTTGTGAGTATAGATCAGCATAAAACCATGCTACATTGTGCACAAAGTTCGGACATCCTAATAAAAGATGGTCTAAGGTGGCCTCTTGACCACGCAGCAATAAGGAGTAGCCCCAGAACCATAGCGGAACAAGTACGCTGGAGTGTAGCAATGTCCCACATGCATCCATGAAAACAGTGAGACAAAGTGATGTAGATAGTGTTAGGAGGCAAACCATGGACGATTGAGGGGCTGTGGGGGTGGAAGACAAGGAAAAATACATGTTCTGCACATGTCCCACTCTTGGATCCATTGAGAATGGAGAAAAATCTGTCAGATCTAAACAATTCCCATGGGGGTACTGCGACTGGAAAAATATCACTGGAAAAGCAAGCAGATTTGGCTAAGTGATTGGTGGTCTCGTTACTGTAGATACCAGAATGACTCAGTATCCAAGCAAACAGCACCCTCTTGATGCCTAAGGTAAGGTGGAGCAATTTGAGTGCCTGTACATACCAACAGGTATTTGGTAATAGTGTAGGTCGCTGGAGCATCTGCAACACGCTCAAGGAATTGGTATAAATAATCGCTGTTGTGAATTCTGTATCCCAAAGAAAGTCTAGTACCTGGTAGATGGCAAAAAGCTCTTGAAATAATTAGAGCAAAAATCTGGTAGACAAAAGGTACATTGCACTGCCAACTCTGGTGAGAAAAAGGTCAATTCCACCTCAGGTTAGGCAGCCTTCTCTTGTGAAGGGAATGGGAGCCTGGAATAATAAACAGGCTCGGAAGGCTACAGAATAATCTAGAACATGCACACAGGCCATAACATACAAAATGGTATGTGACCCTGTGGCATAGGTAAAGGAATAGCTGGGGTAAGTTCCATCACAATGTAAAAACTGGGCATGGTTAGACAGAAACTGGTAGGCTCGCATGAGTGGTGAGGTCATGACTTCCATACAGAATCGCCCACCTGGACAGCGTTCCAGTAACAATTGTACCTTGGGGAATAGGGGAAAGGTAGAGCAGCCCCAAGAGGTGAGAAGATAGTGTAAAGGCAAGATGTATCAAAGGGGTGAGGCCTAGTTCTCTCTGCATTACCACTATGGGTGTTGAGTAGACATAGCCTGCCACAAGATGAAGAAAGTGACTGTGGGGGCAATAATGCGCCAGTAGTAGTTGCACCCCAAAGAAAGATTCCATATGTGATCATCCCCTGTACTATAGCCTTGTACAAGTGTAAAAGTACCCTGGGGTGGGAGCCCCAGTGTTTCCACAATAATGTGTGAAAGAATTAGAGCTTACTGTCCAACCTGTTGCATAAGCAGGAAATATGTGCCCGTCAGGTTAGCTGACGATCAAATGTGAAACCCAAGAAGGTGTATGTGTTAACCTCACGTGCTGGTTGGGAATCCCAGTAAACTGGGGGAAGGTGAATGTGGCGACGGGTACGTGAAAAATGTATAAGAGCAGCTTTCGCTATATTCACCATGAGTGTTGGAGTCGGTCCACCTGCACAAGACTGTCGCAGTGGTATTTAAAGAAGCACGAGGGTGGGCTACATTGATGCCCGACACCTCAGGACAATGTTATCTGCAAACACCAGAAGGCAAGCATGAGACAGAACCATCTCTGGCATTCCTGTGATGTAAATTAGAAATAGGAGTGGACAGAGGCAAGAACCTTGTGGCAAGCCCTAACTGGTAGTCCGAGGACCCACCACAGTACCCCCAGAATGCACTGTAAGACGGCACTATGTAAAAAGCTGATACAGTAGGTTACAAAACTGCACTGGGATGCCGAGGTGTGTCAGCTGGTTAAAGAGTATGGGCAGCGAGACACAATCAAAACCTTGTGCGATGTCCAGAAAAAGCACATCAGAATAGTATTTTCTTTAAAAGATAAGTAAATATCTGTCACCAGAAGAGACAAGCTATCCAGGGTAGAATGGCCTCTGCAGAAACATTGTACCATTTGGGGAAAAAATGCCACTGCTCCAGCCAATGATATAGCCGGCTGGCAAGGAGGCATTCAAAGATTTTGCGGGGGCAAGAGGACAAAGCGATAGGATGACAGTTGGATGGAGAAGTGGGAGATTTTCCCAGTTTCAAGAAGGGGAGAGCTGTGAAGTGCTTCCAGGTAACAGGCAGAATGCCAATACACAGAAAATAATTTAGCAAAGTGAAAGTTGCTTCTTCCAAGAATGTGGCAGCTGCTGGAGCATCACGTAGGAGATGTCATCAGGACTAGGAGAGGTGGATTTAGTACCCAAGAGAGCAACTAAAAACTCTGACTGGGTGAACAGCTCCAGCAACGGATCCGCAGGCATGGAAGCCAGCGATAGCATACAAGGTGGAGGAGGAGATACCGAATCAGGTGTACACATATATAAAAAGTTGGTGAGGACCTCAGGTTCTACAGGACTCTGCAAGTACATGCAGGCAATTCACCTCTAAAGGAATGCTACAATGTACACAGTTCCTGCATAGGCGTTTTGTAGGAAAAGGAACTCACCTTCTGTAGCCAGGCAAGTCTCTTGACTGAGGAGAGTTACCATCTCGTCACCGCTACCACTTGTTTATAGTGCAGATAATCTGCGAGGTATGTGTGCCAGTAAACTGGCATTGCTTATCTGTGGTGATCTATATACAGAAAACATTCTGGGGTCCACCAAACCAGAAATCGCCATCTCCAGGCACGAGGCATGCAGAAGGGATGAAAGGTATCTAAGTAGGCATGTAGTATATCCAAGAATTTGGTATACTTATGAATTCCATGAGAATTTGACAATAACCCCAGGCGCTAAAAAAGGTAATGGCAGAAATTATTCCAATTGATATGGGGTAGACGACGAGGCATAGGAGGAGGCATCACACAGTGGGTAAGTGCAAAATAGGGAAATGGTCACTTCCCCATGAATAGGGTAAAAGAGACCAATCCCAAAGAGAAGATTGACCAGGGCTGCATAAGGCCAAATCGAGCACTGTTGGAACGATGCTGTATGCAGGTACACGTGTAGGTAAAGGGTGATTAAGTAATATGGCGATGAAGGAGACAGCATGCTAGGACAGTACCTTTCCTTGTATCACGAGAATCGCCCCAAAATGAGTGCCGGAGATTAAAATCACCCAAAATAATATATGGTGGCTGCAAGTGTTGGAAGAACCAATCCCATTGTGCTCAGTAGGAAGAGAAGTAGGGGGATTATAAAGTGCTATAAGCACGAGGGAGCTGAGCAGTATTCCTACTGATTGTACGTTGGGTGGAGTGTACGAGCACATGTACTCTGTAAAGGAAAGAGAGTGATGTACCATGAATGCTCCTTGCGATCGGAATGGAGAATGTGAAAGGAAGGGAGAGAAAAAGGTATACCCGGTTTCAGCAACGTTTTGCAAAAGGCTGCCACATGTATGTTATAATGATACAGATGAAAATTTAATTCTGAAGCTCAGAAGATAAGCTTTGAGCATTCCACTGCAAAAAATTAAGCATGTTCGGAAACTAGAGTTTCCAAGGAGACGGAGGTACGAGTAATGTCACATGAATAACCAGTAAGGAGCTTCCGAGTGTAATCCAGAATTTGGTGCATTTGAGTTTCTGACAAATGGAGCCCAAAGTCACGACTGAAACACTCTGAGAGTTGCAAAGCCAGGGCCAGGGGTAGCGGCAGAATGTCTCTTGGAGAAGCAGAGGACTGGTCTCCATTATTCACCCTTGACAACATAGGGAGGCTGTCACACCCAGCTGAGGGATATATAGCATAATGAGAAACAGAGGGGTATCTACCCGATGGAGCACAAAGAGCATCAGCATAGAATTTCAGGAGTTTTGGAGTATCTTTGTATGGTATCTTTTTGTGGATCCTTAACTTTGCACTTTTTTTATGTTGCCAATGGGAGGTGACAGGGAGCATCAGAAGAATAAATGTGTCTGTCCATGGGTGCCACTGAGCGTAAACTATTCAATGCTGAGACGGCCACCAAGTTGAAAAAGTAACCATATGGTTCAGCCAACTCACATAATAGATCTGTTGGAAAAATGTTATAACTCACAAAAAGTTTAGAATCCTACAAAGCCAGAAATTTCAACTTTTTCTATGAGACAAATCTTAATTTAGTTTGAGTTATTAATGTCTCCAGAACTTTGCAGAAAATTTAAGTACAAATAATGGGTTTCACCTTCACAACAATTTCTCTTTCTAGGCCCTTCTTTGTCATCTTCATTAGCAACACACAAAGTTTCTGACCATATTTCTTCAAATTCTATGTTTCTAATATTTTGCAATACAGCAATATATTTATTTACTTTTTCCATACAGTAACAGATGTCCATGCCCTTGTTCTGTAAAATTTCAAAAAGAATACCTGAAAATGCAAAACATTGAACAGAATCAAGAAAAATGTTGGTTTGAGTACTTGAGAGGAATTGCACAAAGCCTAAAACCATATTGGCATCTTCACTAGACCAGTCTCTAGGTTCCTCTTCCATAGAAGTAAAGAAACTAATAAGATGACGTCTATAGTCATAAACTGTGCTTACAAGCCTGGAAGCAAAATTCCATGATGCATGTGTGGCACTTGGCATTTTCTTTTCAGTTAAGGCTTTTTGTACATGAAGTGGAATATGAGAATGAAGTGGGTAAACCATTAAGATAAATGAAGAATTATCTGGTTTCCTTAATAAAATTTACAGATTGGAGAAGTATAAGATTAAGTCTGTGACTCTAAAAGTGGATGAAGGTGCAGCAGGGTACTTGGTTTTAATTAGTCTGAAGTACAGAAACATGTCCAGCCATTACTGCAGCACCATCGAAAGTTTGAGCAACAATTTTTTTGAACATCCTAAGTCATCTATAGTCCTTTTTACATATTCAGATAAACCACTGGCTGTTTGATCAGAAATTATATCAGTTAAATTGTAGAAATCATTCTTTACAATTGCATTCATTGCCAACATAGCACAGGATAGTGGATAATTGACTTTCACTTGTTACATTGGTTGTTTCATCAAGAATGAGTCCATCAAAAGTAGTTCTTATCAATATCTGATTTCATTTTATCTCTAACAACATTGGCCACAGCATCAATTTGGTCATTCTGTAGAAGAGCCGAGGTGCCTTTGCAAATGGTAGCTGTCTTTAAATGCTGAGACAGTGCTACATCATAATTAGCCAGAAATTGTTGCAGTTCTAAATAATTGCCTTCATTTAATGACTCCTCACTTTCATTGTGGTCACTAACAGAACGTTCTTGTTTTTCAAGAAGTACCACTGCATCACTCAATGTATTTGCACATTAGTGTTTTCTTTATCCTTTTCATTGTGCAAATGGCCAGCAATTTTTACTGATGATAATTCAATGAATGCTGAAAGTTTTTAATGCTGTAAAAGATGTATGTATTGCTGATCTCTTATTTTTATTCAAATCTGTGGATAAATACGCTTAATTTGTGAAACCCATCATATTCCAGGACATTTTGTCTGTTGCAAACAACAAGCATAGACAGCATGAAGTTTATTAATTTGCATGACCCAGTCAGCCACATATAGTTATAATTAAAACACCTTTGTAAGGATTCTAATTTTTTCCTTTCGCTCACAGCGGAAGTGTGGAGGAGCTGGAGTAGGACTTCCCCGTTTTACTATTACTAACTTATCCTTGTGTTTCAAGTGCAAGTATGGTTGTTTTATTACCCATTGTTCATTCATTTCGAAGAATTAGCACCAGCAACTGTCTTGGTGCTCTGTACACTATAAAATAAACAATACTAATACAGTTGTTGGGGACCGTAATAATCACACAATATTTCTCTTTTGAGATATCGCCTCTTATTCCCTCATCGAACTCATTTTTACTAGGTTTCCTATTTTTGTTCTATTTTGTTTTCCTTCCATTCGTCCTCCATCCTTCTGTCCTTCCTTCCGTCCTCCCTCCCTCCCTCCCTGCCTGCCTCTCTCTTCCCTTTCCTCCCTCCTCTTCCATGCATCCTTTCTTCCTCCCTGTCTGTCTGCCTGCCTGCCTGCCTGCCTGTCTCTCTGTCTGTCTCTTTATTGTCAGGGTGTATGTTACACTTTATCTTTCATGACAATCTTTTCTAAGGGAGCTATTTGACACAATTTGCATGTTTTAATCACTTCTACATGTATGAGTTTATTAGAGCTACACTGGAACATCCATATACTGTGTCTCCATAACTGGTTTATTCAAGGTCGTGCAATGCAGTTTGTCATTACTGGAACTTGTGAAGTACCGGTAATGGCAAATAACATGCCTAATTATTCTATTCTACATAAAATGTTTTATTTGTATGTCCATACAGAACCTCCTTGTACTGTATTGTCGTATATTTGTAGCATGTGACCATTATCTCTGGGTATAATTAAAATTACCTATATAAAATATAACTATGCACTTTAGACAAACTTAGGAATAACATGTACCAAGAGATCAATTCTTTTCCTCAAAGAGAAATAAGAAAAGTAATGGGTAATTTCATAAAAAAATCTGATGTGTTGCACTCACATGACTTTCTCTACTCTTGTACTAACCATTCTTACAAACTCTTATTCCTATATCTTCTTCATGTTAGTTAAAATAAACATTTGTACAAATTATCTTATTGCTTATTTCCTTGTAGGTGCAAGGGGAATATTGGAATACAGTAGGCTTTGTGCGATAGTAAAATCTTTTAAAGCTTTGAGATTCCGTTCTCTTTGTACACGTAACATATAAAAAAATGAACAATGATGACCCATTTCACGAAAGTGCCAAGTTTTCTGAAACTCACACACATAATAAGGTATAGCTCCGAAATGGTTCACTCTACAAGAAAATTTATTGAGACTTAAATTGTGTATTTTAGCAAGATCTACATTTTTTGTATAGTATAATTTGGTCTATCTCTAACGGTTTACCAGTTATGCAAAAGTCGTCCAGAGTAAATATGACTACAGGGGCTATAGCCAGAAAATTCAAGATATACATTTCATTTGTCATAAAAATATCTCAAACATATGACATTTTAATCAAAATCGCTAGAGCCATTTTCAAGAAAATCAAAATTTTCGAAAAATTTTCCATGTAAAGGGTAGTTTAGGGTGGGGTTATTTTCTTCAAAATCTTCGTGTCACATCCTTGAACGACATTAAACTTAAATACCAACTTTGGTTTTTAACCGACTTTTCGTTTTTGAGCTATGCTGTCCACAGACTGACAGACACACAGACACACAGACACACACACACACACGGACCTTTTTCTAAAAATGCTTTTTTTGGATTCAGAGGGCCTCAAAACATGTATTTCCGGTGAAATCTCGACTTCAAATTTTTGGGTGGAATACAATACTTCCCCTACTTACCAGTAGAGAAAGTAAAAATGGCAGGAATGTATTAAACATGAAGGTAAGCAGTTCCGGCATTTACTTTAGCGATAGGGTGATACATGACTTTTAAAGTCATGAATTTATTGGACAGTTCTACCTTGCTAAACAACAGGCACTGGCATTAACTGGCAGGCAGGAAGAAGGGGGTGATAGCTAATTGGCTAAGTGGGACCCCACTTCAGCTGTGAGAGACAATGTATGGATAACCTTGTAGTATCCTGTGAAAATAACTTTCTTTTTTTCAGTGGAGGAAAAATCCATTTATAGAGCCCCGCTGTTCTGGGATGGCAAAGTGGGGATTGTTGGCTTTGCCCAAAGGCACTATTCACTAAAAACCTCCACCAGAGAGAATTCATGGTAGGAAGGTGAGGGAGATCGCTATTGCACCTGTGTATTCAAGGAGCAGATATATTGGCTGGCCACAGGGGCTTAAGCCAGGTGAAAGAGGTGCCAGGATGCAAACATATCCAAGACCCTGATTATGTCCGTGGAAAATCGAGTGTTGTAATAGAAAGGAAGTAATGGGTGTAGGTTATTAAGGAGTAGTTAGGGGTTTTACTGATGTCTCCATTGTCCACCAGTGTGAGGCAGCAGAGGTGCTGTAGTGTGGCCTGCAGGATGCAGGATGCAGGGGACAGAGTGCCTGACCAGTGAAGTGGCCAGTTCTTCCACAGCTGGCACAGTAGCATCAGCATTGGTGGAGGTCATGTGCTGGCACCTGAAGTGAGGCTTGAAGCATCACAATAGTGGCATTTTGGTGTGGCTGTGTAGTTGTCCTCTGAGTACCCATAGGCACAGCAGTGGCTGCATGGAACCAAGAGGTCCTGTTTACTTGCCTTGATGCATAGCAACTACCCTAAAAAGGGCAGTATCGATGCCAAGGCAGTTTCCAGGTCGGCATAGCTCTACTCTGACCAGTAGTGTTGGTCCCTGGGTGGGGTGGATGCAAATGGCCCTCATCACAAAAGGCTACCCTTTTTTTTTTGAATTAACGTCCTCCAACATTATGTTATATCGGACGAATGAATGAAATGGGTGAAATGATGCTCAAATGAGCCCGAGGTCCATGGAGCTTTAAGTTACCCGACATTCGTCTTCTCAGGGTAGGGAAAACCTCGGAAAAAAACCTTACCCGGATAACTTACCCTAAGCGAGATTCGAACTCGCGACCTCTTGAACGTGAGGCAGACACGCTAACCATCACGCTACCGAGGCGGGCAAGGCTACCCTTGCTGCACTGCTGCGAGCATATAGTGTTCCTGTAGATCTCACAGGACACTTGGTATTACAACGCTGCTGCAGTGGTGTGTTGGCTGGCCCACTCCTGAGAGGGAGACAAGGCTAGCGGGCTGCTGCTTTGGACAGTTGCATTTACGTGGTGGTGAAGAAACTGTTGATCCAGTTGATCTCTCTTCCAAGATGTCCACTATTGCTGCATTGCTTGATTGTTGCTTAGGAGTCTTTGTCCTGGAGTGTCCCATTGCTGCTCACTCTCGAAGAAGATGTGCACTCACAAATGTGAGAAAATAAATAAATATGATATTTTGTTGCAGTTAAGTTTATGTTGGGGGAAAATTCATGAAAAGTTTTTTCTTATATCCTTGTATGTGTATACAAGTTTCATATTTATGTGATCTTTTATTTAAGTTATGTACTATTATCTCTCTCTCACACATACAGACATTTTTCAATAAATAATTTTTGGGGAGCTTCAGGCGACCTTGGAAAGTCAATACCATGTGGCAGTGAAATAAAAATTCGTTGTGTATGTGTTTATGTGTGTGTGTGTGTGCATGCATATTGTACAGATTATTGACGAAATTGGTTCTATACTCCAGCATTAGGTTGATGATGGGAGCAACAGCTCTAAAAATATCCTGTTTTACATAAATGTAAGTAACGTAGGCTCAGTAAACCAATTCACATTTGTTATCATCAAACTTGGCATTTAAGTTCAGTATCTTGTGTGTGCGCATGTGTGCGTGTGCGTGCGTGTGCGTGCATCTGTGTATATTGCTAGCAGGTTTAACTTTTATTTAATCCTAAAATCCTCATTTTCTTGCTCTAGGATTTTACTTTGTCTTTCTACTTAGGTCCCATTGTTTTTGCTATTGAACAAATTTTAATACTTCATATAACTTGAGCTCTGCTTCAACTTCAGTTTTCTTTACTTTCTTCTAATAGCATCACAGATGAGTAAACACTTTTATTCTGTACTCAACATGTGCATTTTCCAAGTATATATATTGTTTAACAGACCAAAATAATAGTCTGCTTTTTTACATTCATATGACTATCAATTCTTCAACAAACTATGCTTCTTTCTCTGATTACCCTTCATGTATGGAGGTCTTGCACCCCTGCCAGAACTTACAGGTTAGTGTCTGGGTCCGATGCTGCCGAGGAGCAGGCATAATCTGGATCAAAGAACTATCCAAAATGGGTGATCAGCCTGAAACCTGGCATGAGAGTGAACAAGGAGATGATACAAAATAATGTGTAATGAATGAAAGAGAGATGATTATGGAGCAGTTGGTGGAATGAATAGCAGGGAAAACTAAAGGACCCTGAGAAAAACTGCCCAGATGCTACATTGTCCACTATAAATCTCACTTAGTCCCCTAGCATCAATCCCGGGCTGCCTTGGTGAGAGACGAGTGGTCTAACCAGTTAGCCATGGCCAGGGGCGAAGCCTCAGGGGAGACAGGGTAGACAGCATCTACCCTAGAAACTCTGCGAAAGAGAATTTCTTTAACTTTTGCATGAAGCAAGTATTTCTATTTCCTGCTTAGGAAGCTTCCATCTCTATACCAGCATTTGCGCGACTCTGCTATGGAGATGCGGTACCGTACTGCCTGTTGTAGACGTTCGCCGATCTGTGTATTTTGCCATGCTTAGAGTATGGGAGAAACAAGTGCGCCATCTGACACTGGTTTGTGAATTACAATGTTTCCATATAGCCAGATTTCTCTGCCCAGTAGACAGTCGAGCCCCCGTCTCCTTTGGCTGTGATTGGCTGTTGTGGTAATGGACTGCTTTTGAGGCAAGGGACAAGTGCTCTTATAGGGGTTCATTTGAATTGAATTGAGATATATGAAGAGAAATTCTGAATTAATACACTGTTGTATAAATAGCAATTATTTAAAAGTTCTAAATCTATGCAATTTTTATATTCAGATAAGGTTTTACTCTTTGGGTTTATCTATTTTATCTATAAAGGTGTCTTTCCTGAAAAAAACATGACTTTACACAAAAAAGCATTTTTATTCCCTCTTCTGCAGCACAATTCTTCTATGTATATTTTGCATATTTTGGAAACGGCTCTAACAATTTGGATCAAATGTTGTATTCAAATAATGTTTTGCTTTTTAAGTTTGTCTATATAAGTGTCATTCCTGAAAAAACGCAATTTTAGTTTTCTCTCGAAGTGAGATGATGGTGAAGGATCGTGGTAAGATGAATCTATCTACCCTGCTACTTACTTCACGCCTCGCCACTGGCCATGGCACTGCCCAACAAACTATACCTACTAAAGCCTATTCTTCTATCTATTTCATGTTAATTGAGATAAGCGTTAGTAGAAATGGCTTTATTATCTTTTTCCTTGTAGGTACAATGGGAATAGGGAAATCAGTAGCCTTAAATGAAAGCCAAATCTTTTAAAATCTGGTCAGTATGTGATAGCTTTGAAATTCTGTTCTCTTTGCATGCCCAGGAAAGGACTAAACACTTCCTATTCAACAGAAGTCTAATATTGGAATATTCTAACTAATAACAAGGAATATCTCAGATGTGTAACTAAAAAATGAGTGACAAATTAAACTGTGTACTTCAACAAGATCTACATTTCTTATGTAGGTAGTAAGATTCTCCCTGTCTCTTATGGTTTAGCAGCTATGCAAAAGTTATCTAGAATGAAGAGGACTTCAGAGTCTTTTCCAGAAAGTTCAAGATATTGTGCATATGATAATTTAATCAAATTGTTAGAGTCATTTTTGAAAAAATAAAAATGTCCAAAACATTATCTATGTAAGAGTTATTTGGGATAAGCAGACTTTTTTTAACTATCACCATGTCATGTCCTCTAGAGATGCTGAACTTAAGTAATATATTTGGTATTTAACCAAACTTTTGTCTTCTATTTACGGTGCTCGCAGATAGATGTGCAGCATGGATGACTGCAGCTCCCCCCCTCTACCCCCCATGGAAATTAGTAAACGTAATGTGCAATCAATTACTATTACACTATTGCTTTATTTTTTATATAAAGAACAGTTTTTATTTAGCATAAATTAATATGCTTATCTGTAACAAATACTATAACTCATATTTTACAGTTTTTGGCAATAGAATAATGAATTAATATTGTTTAATTGCAAACTTCCAGCATGTGACCCGCCCTGAAAAAGTCTGTCGATGCTCATGATGTGCAGCCACCCACACTGTTCTGTACGCACGCACACAGAGTCATTTTTTGATCCAGGGAGTCTCAAAACATGTATTTTCAGTGAAATCTCAACATTAAAGTTTTGGAGTACAATACATACCTGATTCCTTTACTTACTAGGTACAAGTAGTAGGTACCTATCTACATAATGGAGTAACTAAAAATTATAATTATTATTCCTTGATTACAATTTTGACTTCACTTATCATTTCCCACACTATAAATAGCACAAATATCTATTCTCATTTATATACTAACAACCTTCATAGTTACTCTAGATGACACTTTTAAGTCAGAATTTGCCTTGTTAGAATTTTATGTTGTAGTACACTTAATTACTGTATTATCATCATTACATTTTTTGCATTTGCATTTTTTGCTATACATAGGAATGGCCTCTGCTTCATTTTAGCCTGTTACTACGTAGATTTTGCATAACTTGTGGGAATATTTTTCACTCCCTCTCCAATATTTCCAATTAAACAAAATTTTATTTAAATTAGTTTGCAATTTTGTGCTTTATTTAATGTATATTTAAATAAATAGAGCAATTTTTCAGCTAAAATATTTGTATATTATCAACTTTCCATATCACAATTGCCCTATAATGGCAAAGGGAATGACTATGTAGATTCAGTGTTAGTGTGTCCAGTAAGTTGCATAAATATCCTATTTCTTATTAACATGTTCTGGAGCACCCATGTCATAACCAGGATAACCCATGACGTAATTGTTAGCACTTCTTTTTTATTAGATCATGTAAAGAGTTTGTTATAATATTGGCTTCCATAATTACACTGGCTTGCTTTTAGGCAGTTTCAATGGACAAACCATGATACCTACTAACTATTTGAAACCATTTCTTGCAAATATTTATAATGAACATGAAATAGGAAGAAAAATAAGTTTTGTATAAATAACTTGTAGACAGCTATAAAAATAAATCTAAAGAATGTGTGATTATTACACTTCAGAATTTATTGTATCAAGTGTGCTAATTAACAGAAATGTTGGCCAATTGAATTAAACGGTTTCATGTGTAGTATCATCATCGTCATCATCATTGTCATCGTCATCATCATCATCGTCGCCACCACCACCGCCACCGCCACCGCCACCGCCACCGCCACCACCACCGCCACCGCCACCGCCACCGCCACCGCCACCGCCACCGCCACCGCCACCGCCACCGCCACCGCCACCGCCACCGCCACCGCCACCATCACCAGCACCACGGCCGCGCCGTAGCCGAGCTTCACCAAAGCGGCCCGGGTTCGATCCCAGGCAACCGCACGTGGGATTTGTGGTGGACGAAGCGGCGCTGGGGCGAGTTTCCTCCGGGTTCTCCGGTTTCCCCTGCCATCTCCCCCATGTCACTTATGTGAATGCTGGGGTGTGTTATTTCATTCACAGTTTCCTTTCCATCATTTGTCTTCATTTCATTTCCTTATCATCTTTCAGGTGTGCTTTCAGGCGATTAGTGTTGGTGTCGGACAGATGGCGCGGATGCTTGCGTATAACTGCTGTTTCGGCGCTAAATGGCGTTGGGTGGGCTCTGTCCTCCGTCGGAGTGGAGACACTTGGGCGGTGTGGTGGCTGCTCGTTGGGGTCTACCGCCGGGATGAAAGAGATTGGAGCACTTGTAGGGACTAATGCGCGTCTTCCTACGGCTCTGTGGCCCGTCTTCTTATGACCCTGTGGCCAGTCTTCCTACGACCCTGTGGCCTCTTCGGTTCCCTCACTTCATCCCTGCCTCCTGCACACAGTAGACCTGTGTAGGTCGAGGTGTGCGAGGTATCCCCTCCGTGTACGTACTTTTTACCCTTTTAGACATACCCTGCATTTTTATTTAGCAACAATTAGGAGAGAGAAAGAGATAGATAGATAGAGAGAGAGAGAGAGAGAGAGAGAGGGAGAGAGAGGGAGAGAGAAAGACTGAGAGGGGAGGGAGAGAAAGAGAATGAGAGGTGGATTGGAAAAGAGAAAGAGAGGGCATAGAGAGAGGAGGGTGAGAGAGAGGGGAGGGAGGAAGGGAAATTGAGAGAGGTATATGATAATGTGTACATTTTAAAAGAAACTTCTAGATGCATCACACTTTCTTTTTGTAGTATGTTGTGTTGTTACTGTAACACAAACATTGCTATCAAAATTTTATGTTTGGGTGTCCCTTAGATAAATAATTGAGGAAGCTTGCTTTTTAAATGGGTCATAAAGATAGCAAAGTCCATCAGCTGAATATAACATGAACCTGCAGGTGTCCATTGCTCTTTGTTTATTCAGCAAGGTAGTTTCCATGGCACCAGGGTGGAATGACATGCACTTCCTGAGTTGGTCAATATCATCCAATTGATTGGTTTAGTTTCATCCTAACTGTCCTAGGTGGTAGCACCAAACTTAAATATGTATCACAGTTTCAAATGATATTTGCAGATGCACACAGTGAGCTTTGTATTATTATATAATTTATTTATTTTTGGTTAAATGTATAATTGGCTTGGTCCAATTATAATTGTTTTACATAGTCATTTTCATATCATAGAGGTATCTTTTATGTAAATTTAATATTCTTTGAAAGCTTTGTCCTTTGTTATTCCATTATAAATATTTAACAGCATTCTTTCCATAGTGACTTAAGAGTCATACTAACTTGTTGATTGGTGAATACACTGTAACTTAAGAGTAACATCATATTATTAGAAGAAACAGCATATATTTCATAAATACATAATTTGGTACTGATAAAATTAAGAAAAGTATTAATTATTTACTAAGATGTAGGCATTTCTGCCAGAAAAGTAGATTTGCCACTTGAAACATGTCAAGTTAGGATTTTAGTATAAATTTTTCCTAAGCTCTACAGCTTCTTTCAGCAACTTTGAGAATATTGAATAGTGAATAAAGAGCAGAACATTTTCATGCTATCAAAAGGTATTTTCTTTGGTCAGCAAATATTCAACTATACAGGATGTATTTACTAAATAATTTTTAAACAACTGACATTTTATTTGGAATGAGAAATAAACAATAATCTTTTACCTCAGGGAGATTGCTGATAAAAAGAGTACTCTTTGAAGTTTATTAAAGCTGGTGTGACCCTATGGATACAGATGCAGAAGTTTTGCTCTTAAATGGTAAGTAGATAATGCTTATAATTCATTCACTGTTGTACAAGATATTACAAATTAGTCTTTGCAATTCTCTGAATATGTTCTGTTATTTAGTATCTTAGCTGTTATAAGAAGCTTTTCAGATAGTATGTTCAATGAATGAAATAGTGATGCAGTTGAGCCCAACATCTTTAAACACATACATAAGTATAGTGAACTTCTTAGGGGGGCAGTTCTGTAAACTGTATTACTCATTTATTTAAACTGAAACTCATTGGTACCTAAGCCAATCAAATGAGACATCTGTGTTGAAGTCTCTAACATTAAGCATTGAAAAGAAAGATACACATTTAAATTGATGCAATGCATGAGTACATAGTGATTTAGCTTATAAAGCTAGCTTATACGAGATTGTAGATACCTAGGTGTCATATTAGGCAGTAATATTATACAAGTTTAGGTTGTATCAACAGAGATATATCAGAAATTTAGTCTTAAAGAGAAGTAGTTACTCTATTTCTGTGTTACACATATGCAAATTTGAAGTGATCCTGTGAACTATTTTTTCTTCCTCTTCTCTTTCTCTCACATGTACCATTTTGAGCATCGGGTTTCCTCAGCTGGTCATGATCTATTTCCTACATTTTGTCTTATCCCTAGTTAGTGTTTAGCTTCCCTCAAAGTATTTCCTTTTTATTCACTATTTTCTCCACATAATCACTCTATTCCATTCTTCCTTCCCTTCTGGTTTTCCCTATACATTTCTGTAAATACTTCATTTCTGTGCTTGTAATTCTACTTCCGTGTTTTGACAATATTGTCCAGCTTTCTGAGCCATAAAGGAGTGTTGGGAGATAAACTGTGTTATACATTTGCATTTTTGTATCATTGTTAATGGTTAGCCTTATTTATTCTATGCCTAATTTCTGTATCTATTTTTCCTTTTGAATTGATGATTGTCCCTAAATATTCAAGGTTAATAATGTGCTCCATGGCTTCTCTGTTCCATTCAATATTTCTTCTTCTCTGTGCTCCTTTTGTTACATGCATTTCTTTGCTTTTATTTACATTTACTACCATGCCTCTATATTTGCATGTATTGGTCCACTCTATTACTGAATTCTGTAGTTCTTCACTACTGGCCATTAGGATGTCATCTGCATAAACTAGAGTACAAGCATATACTGATCTTATGTTCCAATTTCCTATTTTCACTTGTCTGATTCTTCTTTTACATTGTTTAGTTATTTGGTCCATGCATATAATAAACAGTAATGGACTTGAGATGTCCCCTTGTTTTACTCTATTAATTTCATACTCTCCCAATTTGGCACCTCCTATTCTTACTACCTCTGCCACTTTATTATATACACATTTTATCTTCTTTAGCAGTGTTTCTGAAGTTCTCTCATCTCTTGGGGTTTCCACAGTTGTGCTCCACATACTCTGTCGAAGGCTGATTTCAGGTCTATAAAAGCCAGATATAGTTCTCTCTTTCTACTCATCATTTTATCTATTACTATCCTCAATATGAATATATGGTCCTGTGTCTGTAGTGGTGCCTGGAAGGCACTTTGTTCTTTGCCCATAATATGTTTCTCTCCCAATCTTTTGAAGTTTGCTCTTGTCTCTATATCTGTCTGAATAATTCGGTCAGCCATTATTTAATTTTTCTTCCTCCATATTTAATCAATTCTGGTGTTATACAATCATCTCCGGCAGATTTCCCATTTCTCAGTCTTTGAAAGGCATGTTCTATTTCTGCTGATGATATATCTGCCTCCTTTTCATTTTCTTCCTTCTGTCTATTGTTATTTCTAATGTGTGTTTCAACTACAGGTACATCTTTTTCCAAAAATATATTTCCATAATATTCTTTCCAGACTTTCAATATTTCAAAAATATTTCAATATTTCTTTTGTTTCCCCTTTTGTTTTATTATTATTATTATTATTATTATTATTATTATTATTATTATTATTATTATTATTATTATTATTATTATTATTATTATTATTATTATTATTATTATTATTATTATTATTATTATTATTATTATTATTATTATCATTATCATTATCATTATCATTATCATTATCATTATCATTATCATTATCATTATCATTATCATTATCATTATCATTATTATCATTATTATCATTATTATCATTATTATCATTATTATCATTATTATCATTATTATCATTATTATCATTATTATTATTATTATTATTATTATTATTATTATTATTATTATTATTATTATTATTATTATTATTATTATTATTATTATTATTATTATTATTATTATTATTATTATTATTATTATTATTATTATTATTATTATTATTATTATTATTATTATTATGTGCTGAGGCTTTCACGGCCGGCATTATCAACTATATTAAGTAGATTTTCCGGGCTTTTGGGCCGTGGTCGAGTTGGTAGATGGAGAAGAAAACCTGAGACACGAGAAGCTTTCTCTTTTATACCAGGATCAGAGACGTTCCATTTGCCGGCATTTTGAAAATATAATTTGAGATCAATTAATTAAGAAAAGATTTGTTAGTGATAATCACATGGTGGAATTCATGAGAACGAGCGATCGTGAAAATTTATGTTACCAAGGACACCAAAAAGAAACAAAAATGATCAGTAATACGAAAGTTTGCAGTGAATTGTAATTTACGTGCAGCCGCTAAGTTAGACCTAAATAACAGAGGTTGACCCTGAAGATGCTGGACGCAGTTTTCAGCGAAACGTCGGAGGAAGGCAATCCAACTCGACCACGGCCCAAAAGCCCAGAAAATCTACTTAATATTCTTATTCTTATTATTATTATTATTATTATTATTATTATTATTCTTCTTCTTATTATTATTATTATTATTATTATTATTATTATTATTATTATTATTATTATTATTATTATTATTATTATTATTATTATTATTATTATTATTATTATTATTATTATTATTATTATTATTATTATTATTATTATTATTATTATTATTATTATTATTATTATTATCGTTGTCGTCATCATCATCATCATCATCATCATCATCCATTTGTTCCATATTTGTTTTTATACCCCCCTTTTAAGTTTTTGACCATCTGCCAAGAACTTTTTGAATTTGATTGGTGGTTATCTTCAATTTCCTTACCAACATTTTCCCATGTTTCACTTTTTGCTCTCTTTACTTCTATTTTGGCTGCATTCCTTTTCTGTACATATTCTAATCGATCTTCTTCTCTTTGAGTGCTTATAAATTTCTTACATGCCTTCTTTTTTCTTTTATTTTATCCTTCACCACATAATTCCACCATTTGGTATTTTTACTTTTATTACCAATATTAAATGGTCCATATACTTCTTGTACTGTTTTGTTAATGGTTTCTTTTAGTATTCTCCACCTGTCTTCTATGTCCCAAATTTCTCATTCTTCCTCCTTTTCTGGGGCTTTAATGACATAGCTGTTGACGGGCCCTTAAACCCAATTCACTCACACACTCCTCCTTTTCTTCTTTCTCAAGTTCTCTGATTTTAATTTTAGTAAATTTTATTTCTCTTCTTTTCCTTGGAGTTTCGAACTTTGTTTCTATGATTAGCAGTTGATGTTCAGTTCTGAGTTCTGTGCTTCAGAAAACTCTTACATCTGTTACAGCATAATTGGTCTGTTTTGTATATGTGAAATAGTCAATAGAACCAAAGGTTATCTGTCAAGCTATTGCCAATTAACAGATTGTTATCTATTCAATATTGAAGCATCCTTTTCCCATTTCTGTTGAATGTGCTCTCTGCTTCAGGTTTACCCATACTCCCTTGTCCCCTTCCTCTGTCATTTCATATATGGGCATTCCAGTTGCCCTTTATAATTACATTTTTCATTCTTCTAAAACTTTATCTATTGTATTCTGAAGGATCTCATAGATTTCATCTTCCTCTGGGCCGTATGTAGGGACATATATTTGTATCAATGTTATATTTTCCTCTTGTTCTATGTCAAGGCTTACTATTCTAGAGTTAAATGGTGTCCATGTAATTACACATAGTAATAAATAGGACATGGTGTCCTCTTTATTTCCTCTGATACCATAGTTCCCACTCTCTCTTTGACTGTTGTTTTTTTGTCAATCCCTGAGTATTTAAGCACATAATTCTTATCTAAAATTATCTCTCCTGATCCTTTCTTCTTAGCTTCACTTATGCCTAAAATCTTAATATTGTATTTTTTAATTTCCTCATTGATCTCCCTTTCTTGCCCTGTCATTGATGTAATATTCCATTTGCCTATTTGTATCTTTTTCTTGCTAGTTCATCTTCTCATGGTCCTTCTGGCTGAATCATTATAGTTCAGAATAAGTTAAAATTCCCCAGTGTGGGTTATTAGTCTACGACCAACTAGCCTGGTGGAGGGGCTGCCTCCTGTCTCCAGGCAAGGCTATCCTTTGTGTTAAGGTGGAGGCTAGGCATTTCTTGCTACCTCAATTTTTCTAGCTATTCTGCCAGTACTCGGAGCTCCTCTGGCCTTGAGGCAGAATAAGGGTACTCCCTCCCTTATTTAGGAGTAACGGTTTTCCCGCCAATACTCAGGTGGCTGGCGGCAGTGGTTTCCTACTGGACAATGGGGTCCCCCCATTTCTATGCCAGTGAACTATTTTTCATCAGAATTTCATGAATATTGTTACAAAAAATTGCTGAAATATGTGGAGGACAATTTTCTCAAATGATTGTTCTTAAGTAGATGAGTTCTTATTACAAAGAAGAAAAATTAATGGTACAGTTACTATATTTTGTACAATAAATTTGTGTCTACTTTGTTGAAGACAATATCAAACTTATGAGGATGATGCACGATTGCATTCACAGAGGAGTAATGAATATAGTTTCTAATGTTTCACAGTTTCTAACTGTGCAAAGATGAATGATAACTCATACTGCTGTTGCTCATGTGACTGACAATAGTGAGTAAATAATTGAAATAATTCACTCACACAACTTTCTCTACTATTGTACAAACTATTCTTACATATGCTTATTCCTCTACTTCATGTTAATTGAGATGAGCATTCATTATCTTATTGCTAATATTCTTGTAGTTGCAAGCGGAATATGGGAATACAGTAAGCTTTAGATGATAATCAAATCAATGGTTGCTATGTTACGACTTTGATATTCTGTTCTCTTTGAATCACCAAGAGGTAAAAAAGTGAATAACATATTCCTATTGGAAAAAACATGTAAATACTGGAAAACTCAAACAAATAACAAGGAATATCTCAGAATTGGTACACTTTGCAAAAAAAAAAAGTATTTGTCATAAACTGTGTGTTGTAAAAAGATCTGCATTTTTGAGTAGAATGATTTTGTCTGTCTCTAATGACTTAGTTATGCAAAAGGTCATCCTGAATGAAGAAGACTTCTGATGACAGTCCCATAAAATTCAAGATATGCATTTATTTTGTCTAAGAATATGTTAAACATACAGCATTTTAATCAAAATTGTTACAGCCATTTTTGAAAAAATCATAATTTTAAAACAATTTCCATGTAAAGGATAGTTTGGAATGGAAACGTTTTCTTGAAGACCTTCATGCTATATCCTTTGGTATTTAACTGACCTTTTGATTTTGAGTTATGCTGTTCACACACACACACACACACACAACACACACACACACACAATGCACATATACATTTTCAATGAAATCTGGTATAAAATTTTAAGTAGAATGCAATACCTTCTATATGTATATGGTAGAAGAAGTACAAACCTGAAATGAAATTAGATTTTTATGGTCTGAAAAGCTGCATACTGTCAAGAATTTATTTGGCTAGTTTTAATGAAGTGACTTACTATAGCAGTTCATTAGAAATAAAATTAAATACTGTTTTCAAAGCATTAATATCTGGAATGATTTGGGTTGCATTTCTTTTTCAGAGCTTTCACTGGCTGCTAAAGGTTCATGGCTCGACTTGTGTATGAATGCAGAAACTTATTTTTCAATAACACGCTACCATTTCAGTAAGCATTATATTTTATTTCCAATTACAAACTTTCAATATATTTAAGAATACCTATATCTGTAGTAATAAAAAACTGGTATAGATTTTCTAATCTTAAGCATAGAGAAGGAGCTAAAAGATTTCATTGTTCGAGGTTCTAAGCCCCCCTCAAATCTCGTCTATCATGTCTTCCTAAGGCTGAGACGAGAGGAGGCTATTAGCAACTCAGTGTAAATTCTGTCCATGTATCACAGTGATTCATGCTACACCTTAGAACTAACACCTTATTTCCATTTGCAACTTGGACAAAATCCTAGTTTTGAATGATTATGGAATATTCTTTGTAGGACATGGCATCTATTCAAATAATGAATATATGTGGCTTATAAAAGGGCACAAATTGTTCTTTTAAGGACATCATTTAAATTCTTCTCTTTTTTAGCAGTGCTTAATGTGCACTGTTACTACATATGGCACCACAAGCAGTGGGCACTGATGAAATGAAATATTCCAGGCCTAAGTTTCTGGTGCTGCCTCTGCATTTTGTAATTATGAAGACTGAGGAAAACCTGGAAAAAATAACTGTCAAGGAGGACTATCCTGGTGGGATTAGAATTGTAGACATTCCATTCACAAGTCCATGTCTTAACAACCTTGGCCACATGTGTTAGTATCATTTAAATTAGTAATGTATTACATAATTGGAATATAAAACTCCACAGATAAATAGTATTGGCAAATGTGGCAGTATTAGCTTATGTTCTTCAAATATTCTTTTGTTAGGTACCTTAATCTTCTGGATGTGAATAATGCATTTATCAGTATGTTCAATTTGGTTATTTAACTTTAAGGTATAATGCTTAAGCCATAGAATTTTATTGAATTAACTAATTAGGTAAGTCATGAAATCATCTGAAAATGCTCAAAATGGTGAACAAAACAATTAGTGTAATATACAGTACAATAAAACATTTTTATGACCCCACCAATTTAGAAAAAGTTTTATCCAATCATGTACCAAACTCAGAACTTCTATGTTCTTGGTCAATCAGGAATTAGTGTTTCCATTTTTAAAATTAGCATCAAGGAGTTTCAATTTACATGTCATATTAATAGAAATTAAAGGAAAAAAATTGTTCTGAGCATGATAGCTTTCAGAGAATTGTTTAGCTGTTATCTTAAATGTCAAAAGTTCATTATTGATGGAATTATGACCCTAAATAATTTAACTCAACTTTCACCTTTTCAGATGCCCACCTGAGTATCAATACTGCTGCAATCGACAATGCTGTATCATCAACAGACATCACAAAGACATATGGGAAACCTGGTATTTTTGGTATGAAAGTGTTTACTTAATTATTGCTTGGCCCTAATGACCTAGTTGTCAACAGGCCCTTAAACACCACTACTTACTCACTCACTCATTTAATTATTGCAGTAAATATATGATAAATGCTTTGTTCAATAACAAATATTTTGGAAAATGAAATTTTATCTCCATAAAAGGATGAAAATGGTTAATTAGCAAATTATATGCAAATTAAATGTTATGTTTCAATTATGATATTTTAAATTTCAGGTTTGGTATAGTTATAATTTTTTTATTTGTGCTAACATCTACATTTTCGTACATACTTGGTTCCTGTAAACGCAAACAGCAAAATATTATTCGAATAAGAAATGTTTCACCTCCAACTGCAATACCAGTGATTAGCACAATAAGTGGTCCAGGAGGAATAATTCAACCAAGAATCAACTACAAGAAAACACATCCATCTGCAGTACAAGCAACAGCCATAATTGATGAGTAAGTTTTAATTTTTGTTGTATAATAAAAGTAAGATCAGTGAAGATTTTCTTTTATATTTCCCTTTCTTTTTAAACACGTTTATTTTTATATCTACAAGCTGTGTGTTTACATTTTAGTTTATGTTAGTGTGAAGAGAAATTGATATTGTCACAATATGCTATGTATAAGTGAGTATTTTCTAATGCCAAAACTGTGACATAGGACTTGACATCTGCAAGAGAGGAGAGGGTAGACAGTTATGCTGTATCAGGCATATGCACAATAGGAGAGGTAGCGATTGAACTTGCCTTACTAACCCCACATTCTCTGGCTGAGTGACAAAGGTAGTTTGGGTATAACACTTGTAGTGGTGGGTTTGCTCCACTTGCACAGTAGTAATAATTTCTACACTGTTATTAACTATTTTGTTTATATTAAATATATATTTTTATACAATAATTATTACAGTCACCTACTGTGGTTAGGCAAATTACGCAATCTTCAAATTTATAATCTTCCTTTATCTTATGCATGTAATATGCTTATGCTGCCTTATGATTATCATACTAAATTGTTTCTCTTTCACAATAAATAAAGCAGTAAAGTTTCATTGTTCTTTAGTCTTAAAAATATTTTAAAACTATTTGATCAACATAGTGAATTCTTTGGTTTTAAACTTATTATTTTGTTGAAACTTTGAAACATGAAATACTATAGTTTACATTAAATAAATTAATAAGAAACTAAATCATTAAAAAATGGAATCATATTGTCCCTTTTATATGCTCACAAATATAAGTTTTCAGAAAGTACCTTTTGAAATAGTAAATAAATACCTGTAAGATCACCAAAGTTTGATTTATGCTTCCGATTAAAGTGGCATTTCATATTGTAATGCTTTATATTTGCAAATTGAAATCTGCATATTAAACAGCAAACTTTCCTGTATTTGTAACTTACAACAAGTTCTCTCCACCACTCTTTATAAAACAGTGGTTGCTTGCCACTGAATGAAGCAAGTCGGAACCTGAACAGCAGTGTAGGGAAGGGTGGCAGGTAGAGTGAGGTAAGATTGTGTTTGAGGGGAGTGACCCAGTTGAGCAGATTTTGTCCATGCCTGCACTATATTCTTTGTAGGCCATTGTATAAATGTATACAAATGCATACAATGGCCATTGTATAAATGAAAGTGCTTTACTAGCTACCTGATCTACTGCATTAAAGGAGAAGTCTGCAAAAACATTAAATTTAATTATATCAGAGGATTTTATCTCAGTAATGCTTTGAATACAAGCATTTGCTGCATCTGTCTGTGTTATTTAATTTCTAAGATATTACAACACTTATTGCTGACTGGTAATGCCACAACTGTTGATTGCAGTATACACCTACTTTCTAGTTTTGTTTGACTGGAATCTATGTCAGAGTAGAAGAGAATAAATATTCTTACATATTATCTGTTCAAAATGAATTTGTAACCCTAGCTTCACTTGTGTATCAAAACTACATGAAACATATTTATTTATGCCAACAAACTTACTGTTGGTGTTTTTAAACACACAAGCCATGTGTGGGCAAAGTTTGAGAGTAAGCGGTAAGCGGAAGGTCTGTGGTTCAAATCCCAGTTGTGGCATTGAATTTTTAAGTTCCAGTTCTACCTCTCATACATGAAACATATTTTGAAAACTGTTGTCTGCATCATCAGTCTAAACTTACTGTCACACTTTCTCCCAGAAGTAATGTGGGATGGTAAACTACTGGAAGGGTTGAAAATAATAACTGTTTATCCCATTGTGTGGAGAGTAGAGGTGACTCTTGTAAACTCACATTGTTTTTAAAGGTCTTTTAAAAGTTTGGGCTTTTTATTCAGCTGATGATCTGTGGACAAGAATGCTATGCAAATGCCAATTTAGCATATATTTTGTTACTTATGCATGCTTGTATACTGTGTGTTAGTGGTATAAGTGCAGATATTTTGATAAATGGTTAATTATCTTAATATGCAGCCACTTTGGTGCGTTAGTTGCTTTTTCTCTTCGTCTAAGTTTTCCCATAAACCAATCACAAAGTTTATTACCTGAGATTTTTTGCATAGTTATAACTGTGCTGCAAAATGAACAGTGCCTGTAGTATAGCCTATCTCTTTTGCCTCACATCTCAATGCGTTAACTTCTGACCTAGATATTGTGAGGTCATTGGCTCTGCAGAAAGCATTGGAACTGGATTCTGGTACATCATTTGTTATTATGAGACAGGACCACTCAGCATCATGTCAACTGTCCCATGTCTACTTAGAGATACTAACCAGCTGAAAACATACCACTCTTAATAAGTAAAATTATAAGTTCGCAAATGAAGCAAATATTGATGAAACATTGTTCATTACACTGTCCTCAATTACTAATAAAAAGTATCTGCACTTACACCCCTAACATCCCATATATGTATCTGAAATTTTTCCAGCTGAAAGGACCCAAATGACCTAGCTGTCGACGGGCCCTTAAACACTACTCACTCACTCACTCACTCACTCACTCACTCACTCACTCACTCACTCACTCACTCACTCACTCACTCACTCACTCACTCACTCACTCACTCACTCACTCACTCACTCACTCACTCACTCACTCACTCACTCACTCACTCACTCACTCACTCACTCACTCACTCACTCACTCACTCACTCACTCACTCACTCACTCACTCACTCACTCACTCACTCACTCACTCACTCACTCACTCACTCACTCACTCACTCACTCACTCACTCACTCACTCACTCACTCACTCACTCACTCACTCACTCACTCACTCACTCACTCACTCACTCACTCACTCACTCACTCACTCACTCACTCACTCACTCACTCACTCACTCACTCAGTCACTCACTCAGTCACTCACTCAGTCACTCACTCAGTCACTCACTCAGTCACTCACTCACTCAGTCACTCACTCACTCACTCACTCACTCACTCACTCACTCACTCACTCACTCACTCACTCACTCACTCACTCACTCACTCCAGCTGAAAGACTGTCCTTTGTGTTTGCATTGAGTAGGCATTTTTAAGTAATGCTTGTTGACTGGGTATTACTATGTTTCTTGCATATTTTTACAGAATTTCTGGCCTATTTTACTCCTCCAACAAATGAAAAATAGCATTATGATTGTACTCCATTGAAGAACTGAGAGATGAAAAGGCATTAATCAGATAAACGCTCACACCATTGGCCATCAGTTAGTATTTTCAGCAGTCCTTTAATACATATGCTGGGTAAACAACACAAGAACCTTTCCATGACATGGGAAAAATATTCTGCTTGAAATGAGAAACTCGTTCAATTAAAACTTATTTTTATTGCAGAGTGATATTTTAACTAAATGCCTAAAGAATTATAACACCTTCTGAGTAATAGGCAAGATCATTTTTAAGTATCGAACTAGCTGTAAATAGCATTATGATGCATAGCATGTAAATGCTAAAGGATTGTGTCTTGATCTTAGTATAAGTGCATTCCAGTCTTCAGGTGTTTCTCCTGCTGTAAACATTCTTTTCTGTTTCTTTATTAGAGAAAAGTCTTGGTCATTGGGGAGCTAACTGGGTCCCCCTTGGGAAACAAGTATGTCACACTTCTGGATATTTTCAAGCCATGAACTGTGAAATACGAAAAGTACACTATCACATGCTTTTTTGTTTTGACAAGATGCACTGTTACTAATAAGAACATGGCATTCTGGATAGTTATTTAATTGTTCTAAGTAGAGAAAAAACATTGATATTACATCATTAAATCCTTTTTCCCCAGCACCCTCATAATATGTAAACATTGTTACATCACTGTCACTCAGGGAATGAACCCCAAAAACGCAATACTGCAGCTGCCTTGAATAAAACATAGAAAATGGGAGGTTTTGCATATAATCAAAAGTTATGCAGAACACCTTATTTGTTTGTGCTTTGGCTTTATTCACTTAGTGGCTACACAGAAGCTATACAAAGAATTATGCTTTTATAAGTATGTTGCATTAATTTCTTCTAATTTCTTTTGCCCAGCTCTGATCTGAAAGTAGAAGATTTTGCAAGTCCTTTGGATCCACCGTACCCAGCTATTCAGCCAGTGACTATTGTACGTGGAAGTGTGCCACCTCAAGGCTTTCGGCAAACTACTAGTTACACAGAACTTGTATTACCTCCTGGATATGTAGACACAGAGCACTACAAAAGACCATTATGAAACATATTAATATACAAAAAAATCTTTACTTGTTGACTTTTAAAAAGTCAGGCAGCAATCACTTATGTTAGAGCACCTTTTTATAACACACTATTGTGTAGATTTAGATACAAGAACTGCATAGTGATCAATTTGGACTTTCCCATGAGCCAGTTTGAGTGGGAGATGTATCTGCTACTCATCACTTAACTTGAGTACTGATATGGAAGAAATAACAAATCTCTTTTGAGAGTGCAGCTAGCAGAGGGTTCAAGAACCAAAGGGACTACTTTTAAACCTATAATAAGCTATTTACTCAATTTGTTAATTGTCAACAGCATCCATTAATGACCGAGTACCATGTTACCTACTTAAAATTATTTTAGATTTGGGACAATAATATAAGCAATATGTTATTACAGTTTCTGTCAGTTACAATTTATGCAGGTTCATAGACAAAAATGCTTGCAGGAAATATAGTTAGCTTTATTTACAGCAAGTATTTTTAAGTGCTATACTAAATAATTCCTTAATAGTTCCTTTGTTTATTCAGATTTTAATTTACTTATAAATTAAACTACGTAAAGTACAATAAGTTCATGAAATCCTAAAACCTATTGTAAGTGAACTAACCATGGACAAAACGTATCATTATTAACCTTTTTGTTTCAATATCCTTTTTTGTCCCTAAGCCAGCTATTGCTTTTTATTGTGATTCTCCAGAATTATCTGAGACAAACTATTCTGATAAAACTAGCTAGGTAATAAACCATGGCAACATATGTTCAAACTGGCTTATACATGGAATAAATTTAATTTCCTTGGACAATGGTATATCCTTAGACAGAGAAGCATGTTGTATTGTTTTAGTCCATTGAAGGTACAAGTTTCAACAAATGTAACTAACTATATTTAAATGCTCCAGGGTTATTTTTAAAATGGTTCAAGTGTTACTTATCTAGGAGTAGGTACAAACTAATTCACACCCTTCACCTGAGCACATTTCAAGAGTGTCTGTTCTCATCATTAGAACATCAGCTGGTAATGAGAAGTAATGCTCAAAAATGTTCAGATATTAAGAAACCAAGTGAAGTGAATGGTTAACTTCTTGCCTACTCCTAGATAATTAATTTTATACTATCTTCACTATAAATAGCTTTAAAATAAACAACAAAACAACTTTTGTTTATTTAGAAAATAAGAGTTCCAATCTTGAAGAAAAGGATATTAATTACGTGTTTGAACATGACAATGATAACCATGACCCATACATTACACATATGTGATTAAAGTTCAATATTGAGGAGATTTTATACCATGCTTCTGTTTACTTAGTTATTGAACACCTTAAGCTACATATCTACAGCATTTTGATTACCCTTTCGTATGGTTAGGCCTTTCCAAAGTGCAATTATCAATTTAAACTGCAATAAATAACCAAAAATTTTCTCCTTTTCTTCTATTAACCTGCTGAGGAAGCAGTTTTAATTTAACAAGTTTAGCAGGTTGTGTTATTTATATTGCTTAAATGTTTATATGAAATTTCATGAATTCAGGACAAAATAACAGTGCTGTGGTCCTTCTTTTCAATGTACATTTAGTATGAGTGTTAGTTTCATGTAGAAAATGCTATAACAATATCACTCAGCAGCTTGTGGACATTAGGTATGCAGTAGAAGTAATGCTATCATTTATATTAATAATGTGAAGTTATAAACATACTTAGTTTAGTTACTGGTTACTGTCTTTCAATGTTTTCATTAGTGCTTGTAGAAAATGTTCATTGATTCTGTTTTGAAATAGAAGTGTCTGGATTTTGCATGTTGAAGTGTTGAGGTTTGTTTTAACTATTCTTACATAATTCAGTTTCATGCTTTCATTAAACTCATGGTCCAAACCATAAAACAATTCTAGTCATTAAAATGTGATTGCAAATATTATGAACATTTGCTAATCATGTTTCAATTCTTAATGAAAGCACAAAAATATCCCTAATAGTTGATTATACAACTGCACTGAGTGGCCAAAAGTCATGGGAAGACACTGTATGTGATGTTAATAACAAGTTGCTCCTCCACGAGCCCTTAAAACAGCAGTAATGTCAAGGCGTTGGCTCTTAAAGATGTTGGAATCATTCTGGAGGGATATGGACCAACGTCTCTTGCAGTTGTAACGGATGGAACCTCCTGTTGTGGACGCCAATTTGTAGCCGATTATCTCATGTTGAGGTAGCCAGTTAGAAGTGTATATGTTAAATATGCCACTGATGGGAAGAGGGTCCCCTGGATGCTTTAAGGTGTTCTTGGCATCATTACCTCGGCTTAACTTGGTAGAGCATGGATTTGAAGTTCTCAGGGTACTTTGTGTGTATTAAAGGAATAGCCCAAACTTCGTTTTTAGATGTTTATTCTAAGCATTCCTCATTTTCAGCATTGAGAGGAGCGGACCATGATTACCTTCCAAACAACTCTGCTCACACTTTCATCGTACTACCACAACGGTCTCTCATAGCGTAATGTCATTACCATACTCGTGCACCCTCTAGGTTTTTAAACATTCGACTGTTGATCATGTGAAGCCGGGATGTTAACCTCGCGGTCAACACATGATCCTTGTTCGCGTACACTAAATTTCTGTTTCACAGTGCTACCCACAATTGTTCTTGTGTAGTGGTGCTGGGTTCATGGACTGTACACCAGCATCAACAGCATCTCATAAATGCTCGATGCTTGATTGAATTCAAATCATATGATCTGAAGGGCCAAATCATGGTCATAAATTCACTGGAGTGCTCACAAATCACCTGAATGGCACCAAAGAGCTGTGACATGTCGCATTGTCCTGTTGAAACATGGCATCTCCATCAGGGTACTCTAGTGCCAGAAAGGGATGCAGATGGTCCACATAACGTGCACCTGTCATTGTTCCTTGCAGCCGGACAATGGTTCCTAATTGCGACCATGAGAAAGCAGCCCAGACCATAACTGAGCCACCATCTGCCTGGATACAACCTTGTTGATGTGCAGAATCCATAGCTTCATGGGGTATATGCCACACTCTCATGTACCCGTCAGTTCAATACAACTGGAATTCATCAGACCATACTACACGCCGGCACCGCTTCATGGCTCATTGCCAATGTTTGCAGGTCCATGAACGTTGTCGAGCTCTATGTCGAGGTGTCAGTTAAGGGACACGAGTTGGTCATCGGCTGTTGGAGCCCATGCAGCATGTGGCTCCTTACAGCTCTGTTGGAAATGGGTTCCTGGCTCCCAGCATTCAACTGGGCAGGATCTGACTCACAGTTGCCCTTCGATTATGGTTCTGCTGAGACAATGTGATGTCCATTCGTTAATCACCTGCAGTCTTTTGCAGCAGTTTACGCGCTTGGAAACATTCTCTCTACCATATTGAAGATCCACCCTAGACATTGTTGATCTCGGAAACCCGAATTCTTATGTTATCTCTGATATAGTATGAACCATGCATGTTGCAGTGATTATCATCCCATATTCAAAGTCGGTTAACTTGCAACGTGTTGCCATACCCACTAGTTTGTTACAGAGACTACTGTTGTCTCTGTAACAGACAGTTCAAATATCGTGTCTACACCTGCACCATAAACCACATCTGGCCTCAACACCCGGGCGTCATACATGGTTCAGTTTCTAAAGGAATAACCTTGTTCTTGACTTTTGGCTACTCAGTGTACAGCAATATAAATGATTAACTCATTACAAGTAAGATGTTTACTATCAAATCTCTTAGGCGAGGTTACAAATAAGGAAAAAAAAAAAAAACACTTTGTTAATAGATGCATTATATATTTTGATCTAAACCATGTAGAAATTATATAACTTATATAAATATTACAATATGTTTTTAAGATATAAGCAAACATAGTTTTTTATGGTAAATAAACCAGTCACTGTTGCACTGGTTTATTTTCTGGGCACTAGATTAAGAAGGCTTTGAAAGTTGGATTATACTAAACAAAACTTATTTCCATTGCAAGATTGTTGTTTGTTCAATGATTAAAGAAACTCTTCTGCCATAATTTGAAGTTTCATATTACTGTACAGTATGGCCTGTGGTAATATGAAATAATCACACACTGAGTTTCTCCTTGTGCATTCTGGAAAACATGTGGCATGCAGCTAGTGAATGCCAAATTCTTTCTTATCAATGCATTCAATTTGCAAACAAATACCAACATAGTGTGGAACATGGTAACAGGATCCTGTATTGTTGAATGGATTAACATACCTACTTACTATGTATGTCTTTTAAACAATGTCAGTACAAGTATAATAATTATGTATGTTTATAAACTTTGACAACAAGTTCTACTGTCAGTAGCTTTCACACAAAAACGAAAATAAATGCAATTAATCATGTGCATAAGTGAATTACCTGAGACGATTCTTCTACTTCATTTATCTATTATTCAATTACCTATAACTGTTCTTTTGCACATTCTGCGTGAAGACAATGGTTGGAAACTTGAATCAGATTTGAATAATTACTTGAGATGCTTGGGACTAATCTTCTTCAAATTTACAAGTGTATGAGCATGTTTAGGTAAGCAAAGCAGAATAGTTCTTGAAGTCAATCAAGTTAATGAGGGAATATGTGACATATTGATTCTCATCAGAGTTGTTTAATCTACCACAGATGTGAATATCAATAGCAGGCTAGCAGTTCAAAACTTTCAATGTCTAGCGAATAACACCCACAGATTACCTCATAAGTTGCACAAACGTTTAGAACACCCATCAGTATTTCTTTGGCGAGTTTCATGCACTGCTAGCGTCATGGGCGTCGCGAACGGGGGGCAAGGGGGGGCCGCGGCCCCCCCTTGGAATTTGGTGAACTTAATGTGCAATCAATTACTGACTATTAAACTATTATTTTAATTAAGAACAATTGTTATTTAGCATAAATCAATACGGTTATATGCAACAAATATAAATTTTGACAATAAAATAATGAATTAATAATATATGATTGCAAATTTCCAACATGTGGCCCCCCCCCCCCTGGAAAAAAGTCTGCCGACGCTCATGGCTAGCGTGCAACCTAACATTCACCAGTGACATGGAGTGAGGCAAACAGTCTTGAACTTACGAGGCGGGAATATTCTAGATTCGGGGCATGAATGACCTTGGAAGCTGTCTGCTTGACGACTGCTATGGGTGACGAAGACTACAAATATAATCCGTAAGGCTTACGGCGTAAGCTATCGTACTTTCTGAAGGAGAAAATGTCTTAGGAGTTTGAAATTATTGCTGTAGAATTGTCCATTATTGATGACATACCCTGTGAAACATAACAGCAGTATACCCGCGATGTATAGATACTCTTTAGATGAGTAAAAAGACATGCACAGAATATACTTCGGAAGGGGAATGCCAAGTCACTTTTTTTTTTATAGTTCGTGTCATTCAAGTCGCCCCAGGGTTGCCAATGTTTAAAAGTGAAATTACCGTACCGGCCCCTCAAAATCACACTGAAAATTATAGATTTGGATTCAAAATTATCGTACATCATAAACCAAATGCTACAACAATAAATATAACAGCATACCACTTATGAAAATGTAATAGTATTAATGTTTATGGTATTCACTTACTAGATTGTTGACCTCAATCAGTATTATACAACTTCAGTACTTATGTTTCTCACACTATTCATTTGAAAGTTCATCTTCCTCAACTGTTGCAGCATTATATAAATTTGCTCTGGAGATAAACTTTAACATCTCGATTGCAGATTTTCGGACCCACCACATTCTTTCATAAGCTGAGACGACCGAGTAAGTTCATTTACCGTATCTAGCGCCAATCTGTTTCAAATTTTGGTTTTCATTAAACCTAGTTTGGAAAAAAAAAAAAAAAAACTCTTTCACAAGAAGTTTTTCTGTGGGGCAATGAAATCACTGATAATGCAACCTCCACCAGTTCTTTGAAATCAGTATTTCCACCAAGGTGACGTGTTTAACAACACTCCAGAAACTATCAGGTTCAGGCATGTTCATTTCACACGGCATATCACGTATTCCGAGTTTTATCCATTCATCATCAGTTTTCTGAACAGGCCCTTCTTCATTGAGATTATCAGATCTGGGTACCTTGGCAAGAGGATAAAGGGTAGAAGGATTAGTAGGATATGAAATGGTTGCCTTAGAGGGGTAGCGACAGGCCATGAGGGCAAAAGTGGTATCACTATTTGTAGTTAATTTCATTTCACTGGTGTGACAAACCAGTGAAAATGATATTTCGCCGGTATCGAAATTATCGTACATCCCATAATTATCGTCCGGTTTGCAGGCGCAGCTCCTCCTATCGTAATACATCAACAAATAATATTTAACTATGATTCTGCATTTTACCATTTGAACCGTCATTTTCCCCTAAATTGCAGTTCAAGAAAAGTTTTCTCGGTTACAATGACCAGCGCATGGTCAAATCCTTTAATTTCAATTCCGATTCATCAAAACTGCGCTGCGTGTTTGAAACGCGCGGCAGAAATGATACGCATGGAACCTGGGTAGTGGAGAGCAGGCTAGCTTAACCTCTGCCTGCCCGGCCCCATTTCCTCAGTACGAGGCCCTTGAGCAGGGATAAGGAAACATTCGGTCTGTATATGCACTCCGAGCATGCGTAGACGCGTCTGCCAGCAGTCCGAACACTTGCCTGCCCAATATAGGTGTTCTGTGCAGCCATACTCCACGAACGAAGATCTCAGAGATCTGCATCTGTCGTTATCTCTGTGTAATACCAGTATGACCGACTTAATTAGTGAACTATTACAAATTTCGCTTTCGCGGCGCACTGACAATGAAAAGAGGAGTGTTTTAGCTATTTAACACAAAGCTGCTGTCAGACAAATTTTCAATTTCTTAATCTATTTTAGTCATGGGCGTCGCGAAACGGGGGCAAGGGGGGCCACGGCCCCCCCTTGGAAGTTGGTGAACTTAATGTGCAGTCAGTTACTGACTTTTAAACTATTATTTTAATTTTAATGTAAAGAACAATTTTTGTTTAGCACAAATTAATACGGTTATCTGCAACAAATACTATAAATTTTGACAGTGAAATAATGATTTAATATTATATGATTGCAAATTTCCAACATGTGCCCTCTCCCCCCCTGGAAAAAAGTCTGCCGACACTCGTGATTTTAGTTTTGGCGGTAATTCGTCCGTAAAGTCACACTCATTCACTCTGCTCTTATTAAACAACCAAACAATATATTGTTTGCGTTATCCGCAATGACTTCGCCCCCTATATTTCGGATAAACGGGGTTTATTATTATTATTATTATTATTATTATTATTATTATTATTATTATTATTATTATTATTATTATTATTATTATTATTATTATTATTATTATTATTATTATTGTTGTTGTTGTTGTTGTTGTTGTTTGTTGTTACTGTTACACTTTGCCTACCCTAAAATTGTGACTGCGAGCCGCCACTGCCGGTTTGACAACCATGAGTACATACATTCAAATTATCGTATACCCCATAATTATCGTACGGGTTGGCAACCCTGAGTCGCCCTAAACGTTCGTGGTAGATAAATAAATGAGCAGTTTCATGACATCACTATGAAATGTATTACAGAGTTGTAAAACGAGAGTGCACGCAATGACAGCGGAAATATACGGCACCTCGTATATATATGTAAAATTGTAGTTTAACGACGCTGTCAGTTGTCAGGATCACATCAGCGTTATCGGTGTGCCGGAATTTTGTCCCGCAGGAGTTCTTTTAATGCCAGTAAATGTACTGACATGGAGCTGTCGCTTTTAAGCGCACTTAAAAACCATCGGTCTGGGCCGGATTTGAACCTGCGACCTTGGGATCAGTAGGCAAGCGTCTAACCAACTGAGTCACCCAGGCCGACAAGGCACCTCGTGAAAAGGCCAGTCGAATCGTAGCGTTTATATATAAAGGTGAAAGTACAAAAATATGAATAAGTACATTTTTAAAAATCAGAGAAATACTGAAGACAATACAGCATCAGCTCTCCAATACTGGCGTTTACGGAAATGCCACTTTTCTTAAGGCACTTCGGAAACCAGGTTTTTAATATCGTTCCTCTGCTTCATCTGATAACGAGAAAGTGATTCCATGTGTCTTTATCTTTAGTTTTTAGAAACAAAGAAAATCACAGGGTGCTATGTAGGTCAGAGCTGAATGGGAGAGGATCCATAGTACTGACGTGTAGACCATCCAGATCATGAATTGTTAGTTTTGCTGTATGCAGCGATGCGTTGTCATGATGTAAAATTATTTTTCCTTTTGGGCATTTTTGCGAACCTTTTAAAAAACTTCGGGATAAAAAGACATTTGTGTATCAATCGGTAGTAATGATCTTCTAATGACCCGTTAAAAAAAGAAAGAAAAGCAAATATCTTCTTACCAGCGCTACGAAGTCCAGTAGGCTCGGAAAACCCATTGAGCCGATTGACTTTCCAGGATCACAACAATAAACCCAAGATTCAACACCAGTAACGATATTCCAAACAAATTGAAGTGTCGCCTTAAAATTTTTCTAGAGTTTATCTGCACTAAACAATGCGTTATTGTCTTTTATCGCTAGTCAGTTGATGTGAAATCCATCGACAACACAGTTTTCTCAACTGTTGACAGTATGCTGTTTAGATGTATAAAAGCCATCTCTTAAAAACATGACAAATTAAAGCTGCTGCAAGACGATTAGTGGCAGGAAAACAATGCTTCTGTGGACAATTTGAATTATGAGCAGGTATGAAATACAGTCCAGTTCTACTTTTCCAACTTTAGGTTATAAATGCAATTAAAGTAAAAGTGCAATTAACTATCCTCATTCATTGTTAGTATTCTAGTGAATGGGAGGTCCGCTTGCTCAAATCCCGCCAGGATCATCCTCCTTGACATAGGCTTTCTTCCCTAACTATTCCTCGGTCTTTATAAATGGTAAATGCCCGGGAGGTACCTAGGCCTGGAACGTTTCCTTCCCAAATTTGTTATCCCAATTATAGTTATTTTCATTTCATGCACCACCAATGTCACCGCCGGCGATGCCATATGTAGTAAGAGTGGGCGTTAAATCCCTCCTCCAAAGAAAGGCCATTCATTGATTTGTTGTTGGTATTCTGACCCACGCTTTATGTTTAGGGGTTTCATTGCCTTCCTGGAACTTCGGATCATCCGGACCTCCGTTACTTACTTCCCTGTATGAGTGAGTCGGGGACTTTGAGTCAGCAGTAGTACATTCAAATCCCGCCTATAGCATTGAATTTTTCACTCTGATTCTATCCTTCCAATGAATAAGGATTTTATAGCAACTGTTGGAGAGAACATTCAAATATGTGAAGAACAAGCACAATAGTTCAGTATGACTTCAGAGAATTACCCATTTGAATAATATCTACACGGGGTTGCCGGGTTTTCTCATGATCTGAATACAGGTGAGAAAAGATACCTACCATCCTTTGTCAATACCTGCGTTTTCTTCGTTTGATCAACAGAAGCTGGGATTTTTATCCACTCCTAAAACGTGTCTCATTTAATTTTCTTGAGAGCTTCTTCATTGGTTAGTACCTCATGAGAGTGCTCCCACACCATCCATTGGAACAGGCCTGGGCGACTTGCGGGATCTGCTAAGCACTGGAAGGCCTGAGTAGGCTGCGCTTAGTGAGCACCAGTTAGTAAGCCTTGCATTGGAGGTACTGCTCTGTTACCTTTTTAGTTTTTATATGGGAAAGTGTAGACTTTGAGCTACTAGCACTCGGAAACCAACGTAAGCTATGGGAACATGTCCATGAAAAACGAAGGGATCCATTTACACGAATTACAAGGATATCTTAGTTTTACATGACAGTTTAAAATCGCTTATAGCTAAATGTGATTCTGAGACTATCTTAACGAGAAGCACCGCCACCCACCATACCTCTAACGGATGGATGGGGTAGAAATGCCATCTTTTGAACCAAGGACAGATGTTGATGAGTAACGGTATCGTTACATAGTAACGGTAATTTAAACTTTTTAATAGAATAATAGAAGCACGCTTTGAGCTGCAGGGAAATTTGTCAATGGTGCTTTTTCTCTTGTAGGTGTAAAAACCGCATTCAGTCCAGCCATGAAGTAAGATGCTATGCCACATACATAAATTGATTACTGCATTGCGGGAAATAATATATTCATTTTGCCAGCGGTGTTTAGTTTCCAAGACATTTCCTTTCTGTGAAATGCTTCATGTTTTATATAGGCAGCTAATTTGTTTAATTTTGTATTAAAACACGAAATAAAATAGTTTTAACTTAAACGTGTACTTATACATATTTTAATGTAAGAAAGACATAATACAGTACTTTATAATCATCGAATACTGATGCTTATTTTAGAAGTATTCGTCGAAAAAATAGAAGAAAGATTGAAATTGCGTTTTAGCAATTTAAGGAAGAGCGATAAAGAAAACAGTTCACTTTATTTCTTCATTTAATATGGTAAATGTGATAAACTGCTAATAAACGTTCTTATTTTTATTTAAACACACAATAAAGGTAAATAAGGACAACACAGGTATAATGCGATACTGATGAAGATATGAACGCATGGTACTGAGCGGACCATCTCGTACAAGACAGAAGTGTGAGGCGTGTGTGTATCAGTTAGTCAAGTCGCTGTTGCGACATCAAAATTTCAAGGTACATTGCGATTTGTGGAAAACAAAAATGCCAGATTTTGACTCTTCTTTACTCAATTACCCTCCCCTTATGTAGGACTTACAAGCCAGTACCTAGGGTCAGACACCTGTCGGGGAGCACAGGAACCTGTGGACTGGACAGAGTGAAGTCCTGGAAGCGGGTGGTCAGCCAAGCAGCAGGTATTATAGTGAGGAAGAGGATGATATGAAATGCAAGCGAAATTGTCTTTGAAAGGTGATAGTGAAGCAATTGGTGGAATGAGTAGCGGGGGAACCGGAGAAAACCCGCCCTGATGCCGCTTCGTCCACTACGAATACCGCATGCGGGTCCCTGGGATCGAACGCGGGCCGCCTAGGTGGTAGGCGAACGGTTTAACCACTTGGTCACTCTGCCTCTATTCCCAGGTCCTCCTTCCCTCTGCCGTAGCTATCCTCTGCTGTCGAGTGTCCCAGTTGGTGACGGCTGGTAGCGAGGAGTACCTCGGAAGTGGCTAACTCTCCCGCCGGGCTTACCTCCTTCGTCCCGACCTCATCTAGTCTGCACTAGGAGGTCTAATTTTTTTTTTAGCGAAATCGCCCGGCCGAAAGCACGGTGCGAGTAGTAGCTCATTCGGAAACGGCTAACGCTAGGGCCGAGATGTACAAGAGGACTCAAAGTCCTGGCCCAAACGACTTACCTGGTAGCTAGCTCGCGGCAGGTTTGGTACTCTTGACCAACTCCTCCGGAATTTCCTGGAAGAAGAAAGCGATTTTTTTAAAAAAGTAAATTTATTGCTATTCTAGCCGTACTTCAACAATATTTGACTTAATCGCTCAGTGTGTAAATTATAATGCTACGAAACAGGCAGAAAGCGTCGTTCTATTGCAATAAGCGCCAACAAGGTTATAAGTTTCTATTCGTTTTTGAACACTGTTTCTGTGCCATTAGGTGAGCTCTTTTTTGGATAGCTTCACTGGGAACATCAGTAACGAGCATTGTTGATAAGGAAACACAAATGGACATTTCTTTGCTCCCTTCCAGCATGTACCTATATTTCTAATCAGAGGCTATGTTGGAGGACAATCATGATGAATAAATGCTGAAGATACAACATATTTCGTTGTGGTATGTTACATGATCAAGAACCGAGCGGGATGGCTCAGGTGGTAACGCATTCGGGAGGTCGCGGGTTCGATTCCCGCGGCCGACCTTCCTGAACTTGGGCTTTTTCGGAGGTGTTTCCAGGTCACTCAACCGAATGCTGACCTTACATCCCCCGTTTCACTCCCTTTCTTTTTATTCATTTCACTCTCTCTATCCGGTCTTTCTAGGTTGTAACAGTCAGCGTGGTCGCTGGTGGACTGCGCTACGGTGGTGTTTCGTTCTGAAAATACGGTGCTCGGTTGAGGAGAGATGCTGTGGTCGGTCGGCGCCCTTCTAGGGGGCTGCTTGACCTGTCTGGTGGCGGGCTCTCTGTGGCGATCTGGTACTCTGCCGGGCTGAAGAACTTGCCTGTAGGGTACTGTAGTCTCATGCTTCCTCCCGGGGTCTGACGCACAATACGCCACAGTCTGACACGACGGAATCCGTGAGAGACAGACAGACAGACAGACAGATAGACAGACAGATAGACAGATAGACAGACAGATAGATAGACAGGCAGACAGACAGATAGACAGACAGATAGACAGACATGATCAAGATTAGATTCAGAGGTTTTTGCTCCTTTCTCTACTAGTATTACTTTAAACGGTTAGGTCATATCGTACGATGAATGAAATGGCTGAAATTATGCTCAAATGAGGCCCGGCTCCAGAGAGTTTGGAGTTATTCGAAATTCATCTTTTAGGATAAGGGAAAACCCCGGAAGATTAGATTCCTTATTTGGGTAGCTCACCCTAACCAAGATTTGAACTCAGGACCCTTAATGTGGGGCACACACGTTACCCCCACACGACAGAGAAGGCTTGTTGTATTCCATTAAAATATTCGATGTCGAGATTTTACTGAAAAGACATGTTTTGAGACTCTCTAAAGCCCCCAAAAAAGCATTTTTAGAAAACGGTCTATGTGTGTGTGCGCGTGCGCGGGTTTGTGCGTGTGCGTTTGTGTTTGTCTGTGTGTTTATATGCCTGTGAACGACATAGCTCAAAATGAAATGTCGAATAAATACCAAGCTTACATTTCAATTCAGTATATTCTAAAGATGTGGCACGAAGGTATTCAAGAAAATTCCCCCACCCCAAATTATCCATTACAAGGGAACGTTTTCCAAATTTTTTATTTTCTCAAAAATGGCTCTAACGGTATTGATTAAGCCATATGTTTAAGATATTTACATGTCAAATATAATATAGATATTGAATTTTCTGGGAATGGCCTGGGAAGTCCCCTTCTTTCTGAATTATTTTGTTTTGCTTTTTGCTTGAAGTTTAACGTCTTTAAGTGGTAGGATATATCGGACACTTGGGAATGAATGATACGGGTGAACTGATGCTGAAACGAGCATGAATAACTTTTGTAATATTGGCAAACAGTAAGAGATAGCCAAAACTTTACTTAAAAGAAAGTATATCTCGTTAAGCTAAACGCGACGGAGGACGACGGATTTTTTCGGTCGTAAAAATCCTTAACATGACTTCGTTTGGAAGGGAAGTAAAGCCGGTGGTCCCGTATAGCAGATTTACGACTCGTAAAAGAATCTCAAGAGTGATGAAGAAACCTTTGAGCAAAATTAAGCGGTCGCTCACGCTCAGTATAAAATGGGATACTGAGATTCATATCACTTAAAGGGCGTCCATGAATAAAACACAATTTATATTGCAAATCACTATCCTTTTATTTTTTCTTCCGATATATGCAAAGAGAATAGAATATCACATACGGACCCTTATTATTCGGTAACGTAAGAATACTGATATATGAGATAAAATTGAGATATCAGAAGTTTCGAGTAGAATGCACACAAATTTTGCTTCTATTATTTCTGCCTTTTTTTGCACCATTTATGGTAACGGCGATAGCTGAAATAAGATCATTCTAAATTTCATAAGTGCTTCGGAACACTGTAGATGTCCTTAAACGGTCATCTAGTGAAAGTCATATCGTTTAAATGTGTGAAGTCTTTTGCTGTCGTATGGGAAAGTTTCTCTAAAGCCTTGCTGAGATTCCTCATGAGTGGCGTCGCAAGTATACGCTTTTCTTGTTTCTTTTGTTCGATGTGACGTACAGTGACGTGGCTTGGGCCAGGGTGCACCTCCGGCTGCCTGCTGTGGGCAGCTTGTCAGGTCGAGGACTGTGATGAGATAGCTAAGCGCAAAGGTGCACTTGCTTGACTGGATAGCGCTTTTCCTGAGACCCACGTGGTGAATGTAGGGCGGCCTCTTTTTGTGCTTGAAATTGTTTTTTTCTGGGTGTGTTGAAATAAGACAAAGTCTTCGCAGTGTAGTGTTTCTACGTAGGTGTATTTCACTGAAGACAACAAATAAGATCTGAACTTATTTTAGATGATCAACCTTTAGAACAAGTCTCAAGTTTCAGGTACCTTGGATGTGAAATAGGCTCACAGAAAGAAAGATACAAACCTAAATCCATCAAGATTTCAAACTGTATGTGGGACATCACACACTACTTTAAGAAATAAAAGAAGAGAGGACACAAGATTAAATTTTATAAAATAATGGCAAAGCCAATGCTTTTATATGAAAGTGAAGCCTGGGTTGCAACAAAGAAGATGGAAACAAGGATCTGAAATTAAATTTTTGAGAACTAAAGGATGTACAAACCTAGACCACATAAATAATGACGTAATAAGAATAGAACTGAAAGTGAAATCTATAAATGAAGAAATAAAACACCATAGAAACAATTGTCTATTATATGTGGAGAGGATGAATTATGATAGACTTCCGAAAGTAGCTCTAAATTATAAACCAGCAGGGAGAAGAGATGTGGGCAGATCGCAGAAGAGATGGAGAGACTTGCTGTAAAAAACGGAACAGACAATTTGTCTAATCCTTGGAGTGAAGAAGAAGAAGAAGAATAAGATGATGATGATGATAATGATGAGCTGTTTAAGGAAATGGAACAGGATATTGGTAGAGCCAGGTCAGGTGTGAATGTGTGGATGTTGGCTTCACACCATACCTGACCCGGAGCCAGGTCATGCGCGGGACGAGCATGCTTCTTTGGAGCGTTTCTTTGTCCGGGGATGGTGGAGCAGGGTTTGGAACAGCACAGGAAATGGTTTGGGTTTCTGGGTAGCTGCGGGATTTAGCAAGGGGCGCTGAGGACATCGCACGCGAGCGAGCGAGAGGGCGGAGGAAGTGTGGCGTGATAACTGGGACGTGAGAATGAACTCGACCACCATAGCTGGAAGGCTGTATAGCAGACACACAATTTAATGGCGGCTGACGGAAGGAGCTGGTAAACACAACGTCTAATCAGAGGCCTGCCACGCCTTCCTGAGTTGTGTATTAAACACGCTATGAAATCACGCTGTAAAGTCGATGATATAAACATAATTTGCGCCCAAAATTTTATTTACACAACAAGAAAGAGAATAATCTGATCATGAAGTGGTCAACAATCAGCCACAGTTAAATATTGTGCCTGCTGTAAAAGATATTAGCGTGTGTATCCGCGAATAGCGTACTTTAAGAAGAAATAGATAAATACCAAACTTATTATTTAAGCTCAACATCTTCAAAAGATGCGACACGTTGTTAAGCAATATAGATGGTTGCAGAACGACGTCCATATTATACATTGTACATTCCTACAAAATTTAGGATATATATTTATTCGTCATAAAAACATTTTAACATTGCTTTTGAATCAACCAAAAATTAATTTTTTAGAAATAATAGGTACCACTTTTGATATAAGGAGTGGTATGGGGTATGAGAGCTTTTTCTAAAAATGCCCTCTTTGATTTGGAGAGTCTCAAAATATATGTTCAGTGAAATCTCAATATTAAATTTCTAAGTCGAGTACAGTAATACTCCCCTACTTTCTACTATAAGTAAGCAGTAGAAAAGCAAAACTTAGATGTGAAATTCCACCGAAAATACATGTTTTGAGGCCCTCTGAACCCGAAAAGTACGTTTTTGGGTGCGTGTGTGTTTATGTGTCTGAACAGAATAAAAGACGAAAAATCGGATAAATACTAAAGTTGATATTTAAGTTTATTATCTTTCAAAGATAAGACAAAGGTTTGAAAAAAATCCCACCTTCAAAGCTGATAAACCTAAAAGACATTTGTCATCTCTGAAGAATTTCAAGACCTTTGTTCAGAATACCATATCAGAGCAACAACTTAATGCCCTTGCAATGCTCTCCATAGAGAAGATTATGGGAACCAACGTTGAGAGCTGCAATTCCATAGTTAAAGTAAATTCTGCAACAGAAAATAGTGCATGGACTTTATTTTTGGTCACTGAATACTACCTCTACTCGTATTTTAATATATTTTTGTGAAATTCTTTTCCGTTTATGTGTTCTATGGTAGCACATTGGTAAAATTTTGTGCGACCCATCACTGATTTTAATAGTGAGGTTGATGTTTAGTTAAGAGTGAATAGTAATTTTCAAATGATTCTTTCACGATGTGACAGCTGAAAATATTCGAGAATTCAATAAACATATGCATTAACCATTAGTATAACATGGTGTAAAAAGCAAATTTTCCAGCGTTTAAAGTTCAAGGCTGTGATTACTCCATAGACATAGACCCAAAAGCTGTTTTCTGAGGCTGTTGTGGACTGTCTTTAATAGACACTTGGATGGCTTTTCTGACAGTTATTGTGATGGATGACGCAAGGTCGAAACGCCAGAACTTGGAGAGGAAACACAAGTTTCACATACATTTGAAAAGATCTTGCATCTGCTCCTTGAACACGATGGTGACAGGATTTTGGCGGTCTGATGGATCGCTTTTCTTTTCACTGAATGTTTTATGTGGTTGCAGAACATAAGTAACAGAGTATTTACTTCTGAAGACCATACACGCATTTATAATGGTATTAAAAACAGGGTGATATCTTGTATGTGTCACCTACGGCGTCTACAGGTCGTCCAGAACCGATTCCTGCGAATCGCCACCAATGCTCCTTGGTTTGTACGCAACCAGCAGCTCCATCACGAACTGGGCCTTCTTCCTCTCCATCATTTCATCCGACAGCTCGCCCGACGGTTCTTCTCCAATCTACGCCACGTTCCAGGAGCTGTGACGTACAACATCGGCGTCCGAAGTCGCCGGCCAACACGACTGAAGCGACGACTTTCACAGGATCTGCTTCTTAGTGATGACACTTCTAGCTCTGACTAATCAACTGCTCCACTTCTGCTTTTCTACTATCTTTGTAATGTGTAAATTCTCACCATCACAGCCTGTATCACATTTGTATTAGTTCAGAGGGGGCCCACTGCCCTACCTCTACAATGTTACTCTTATGTTACTATGATTTTTATTTTGGTTCTACCAGATCTGTAGAGCATGTATTTACTGCTGATCGATCTAAATAAATTAAAAAAAAGGGTGATATCTTATGATTAAAGGCCGGAGGCGTGTGCATTTTCCCATAGGTATACTGCACATGGACTTTACTGTTATCGCTCGCGCATGTAAACAACTGCAGGTAGGTACATGAACCACCATGACCATGAAAACCACCTCACTGCAGCGCAATCTACAGGCATCATAAACTATGCATTCTGGAATTGCACTTAAACGCTTATACGTACTGCTATTTATTAACTATAATATCGTTACAGAGTGCGTTACACTGGGTTAAAATGTACATACGTAAATTATTAAATGTGAAATTTCGACGTCTATCACTGAAGCAGTTTTTAAACAGTGAAAAACTTCTTTCTACTTCACACAATGTCAAAGGTTCAAAAATGTAAAGAATTACACTGTCGTATGCGTGTTTTCCTTCTTACTGATTTTCAAAATTTCAACATAGCTTGATAACCAATACTTTTTTATGACTTTCTGAAATCTAGCTTTCACCTTTTCGATATTTAACACAAGAGATATCCTGTTAACTGAATTAGCTAAGTCTTCTATTATGTTTATGCTCTTGGACATTTCCAAACCCGATTTTTTCTAATCGTTTAATAGCTTCGGGCAACACTGTTGGATATGAACTGAAGATTTTCAGATAGTTCATGCAATATCAGAGACTATTCAGTTACAACAGCAGATGCATCTGCATTACATGGAGTGAAAATAACATTTACAATGTTATTGTAATGCACCGCATAATATGTGACGGCCTGTATCCAAGTACCCATCTTGTAATTAGTGGCGTCTGCATACACTTGCAAGACAATGCTTTACTAGTTCTCAGAGTACCACGTTACGTTGTTTTCGAGTTTTCGACTCTTTCTTTGCACATTTGATGGCTGTGCTGTACATATAAAAGATGATAGTTTAAAAAGATGATAGTTTAAATTGTTATTATGCACTTACATGATCGACCGAGAGAGATGACTTTGTGGTAATGTGTGTAGGGTTCAGATCACCCGTTTTTACCGGGCGCCACCGTTTTTTAGACCCTTTTCCGACCCCCCATTCAGTTTTCGAATATTTTGCGAAAACACCCGTTTTTTGGTTAGCAGTAAAAATATATTATTTGTTTATCACTTCAATTGATTTTAAAAATAAATTCACACGCTGAGCTTTTAGCAATTGCTTTGTATGCACTCTAGTGGGTCTTTGCTGCACTCTGCTTAAAGTTTACCGCATCTATACGCCGCACCACGTTTTCTTCTGTCTTTGTGTATAGAAAGAGTGCACTGTGTTGAATAGGTACGTTGTGAACAAGAGAAGCTTCACCGTAAAGTTTTTGTTTCCAGTGAACGAAACCTTCATATTCTTGTTGTAGGCTGGACTGACTAGTTTTGCCGATATATCATATACAGATCAGGATGCCAAAAGATAATTATAAGTGCAAGTTTAAAATTAGTTACAAAACTAAATTTCCTTTTCTGCGCCAAGGGAGAACAGACATGGAAGCAGAATGCACACTATGCAAGTGAGTAATTTATTTTTATAACCGTATTGTTACTTATTCATATATTCGATTATGCACTTTTAAGCTGTTAATATCTAATATCATGTTCTAAATATAACTGTTCAATCAGTTAATTTTCATTTTAAAATTTGCTTTGTACCGTTTCCGTATTTTAACGTACCATCGGATTCCAATTTGTATGTGATGTAATTTCTGCATGGGATCTAACACACAACTTTAGGTCCGAGCTCAAATATCAGTTGGGATGATTTGCGTGGATGTCTTTCGCTCCCTCAGGGTTTTAACTATCGACATAACAAAATATGTCGACTATCAGGTCATATGATTATTATCGTTTTACTCATTTCAATCACTTTCTGTAAGCCTAAGTTGTTAAAAAGCAATAAACAATTTGAAAAATATAGGCAATATTTTTACTTTCTCTACTATGTAAAGTAGAGGAAGTATTGTATTCCATCCAAAAATTCGATGTCGAGATTTCACCGGAAATATATGTTTTGAGGCCCTCTGAATAAAAAAGGCATTTTTAAAAAGGTCCGTGTGAGTGTGTGTGCCTGTCTATCTCTGAGTCTGTGGATAGCATAACTCGAAAACGAAAAGTCGGTTAAAAACCAAAGTTGGTATTTAAGTTAAATGTCTCAAGGATACGGCACGAAGATTTTGAAGAAAATTGCTTCACCCTAAACCACCCTTTTATATGGAAAAGTTTTCAAAGAATTTGATTTTCTTGAAAATGGCTCTAACGATTTTGATTAAAATGCCATATGTTTCAGATATTTTATGACAAATGTATATCTTGAATTTTCTCGCTATAGCCCCTGTAGTCGCATTTACTCTGGATGACTTTAGCATAACTCGTAATCCATAAGAGATAAACCAAGTCTTTACTATAGAAAAATGTAGATCTTGCTAAAATGTAAAATTTATGTCTAAATACTTTTTTGTTGAGTGAGATATGCCTTGTTATTTTTGTGAGAGTTTTGTAGAACTTATACTTCTGTCAAATATAACATCGTTATTAATTTTTTATATGTTAACCGTGCAAACAGAATGGAATTTGAAAGCTTTAAAAGATTTGACTATCGCTCAAAGCATACTGTATTCTCATATTCTCCTTGCTCCTACAAGGAAAAAAGCAAAGAAGTAAGCAATAAGATAACTTCTGCAAATGTTTATATCAACTAACACGAAGAAGATATAGGAATAAGAGTTTGTAAGAATGGTTAGTACAAGAGTAGAGAAAGTCATGTGAGTGCAACACACCGGATGTTTTTAAAATTGTGTTGCGCTAGAGCTCTGGGTATTTAACATTGTGGACCAATTCAGGTTCGTAATAGGCGTGTTTATATATTCAACATGTTTAGACGCATAACATACGAGAGCGACACTGAACATTTTTTGAAAATCAAACAAGAATTAGTTTTAAAAAACTAAATGCTCTCATTGTTTTTCAAAATATTCTCCTTTAACATCAATGCAATTTGTATTAGATGAAACCAACCCTTAAAGCAATAATGCCACTCTTCCTGAAGCACTTCAGAAACCAGATTTTTATAATGTTCCACTGTTTCAATCGATAATGAAAAAGTAGTTTCATCTGTTTTACCTGTGGAAACAAAAAGAAATCATAAGGTGCTAGGGTAAGGCTGTACGGTGTCCATGGTGCTGAACTTTAGGGCATCCAGATTCTCAGTTGTTAGTTTTGCTGTATGCGATGATGCGTTGTCATTAAGTAAAACTATTTTTAATATTGGGCGTTTTTCACGAACTTATTAAAAATTGCAAAACAGGCATTTGTGTACCAATCGGCAGCAAAGGCAAGTCTGTTTTATAATGCTATGGTAGCAATATGATCCGTTTTAGAAAAAATACTAGCAACTATCTTCTTACCAGCACTGTGAATTCGTTGAACTTTTGTAGACTCAGGTTCTGTTCGAAAGCCCCATTGGTCCAAATGACTTCTTTACAGGATGTTAACAACAAATTCAAGATTCATCACCAGAAACGGTGGCGCTTTGGAATTTTTCCACAGTTTTTCTGCATAAATTAATGCGCTTTGTTTTTAATCGGTAGGTAGGCAGTTTATATGGAACCTTCCGACAACAAAGTTTTCTCGCGGATAACCTTTGATATAACATTCTCGGGTTTGACTTATACCAATGTTCAATATCGCCCGAATAAATTCATAAGAAGTATGTCGATATTCTTCAAGTATTGCTCCAACAACGGTAATATTTTCACCAGTAACAATAGTTCTTGGGCATCCTGCACGAAATTCATCACCAAGAAAAAATCGATCTCTTTTGAATTCACTCTACCAATTATAAATTCTTGCCTAGATGGGACTTCTTTGTCAAATGCATTTATAAGCTTTTATATTGTTTAGATATTATTACGAATTAAAATATATATCATAGCCGGGGAATGTTCTCTAGCCAAATTGATTTTTGGGTGCATACGAAATCTTTAACTGGTGATAATTAAAAAAAAATTAGAACAAATCAAACTGCGCGAATCAGCTCAAAAACATTAGAAAGTAGCTATCAGATATAAACGAATTTCATTTGTTTTTAGGAACATGGCATTCTAAACACTTTCAGCCTCCCTCCTCTCGTACAACCCAAAATCGTACGATTTGCAATGCGCCTCCCTCCCTAACTGAATGAGTAAATAACAAGTGTGCAGAGAGAGATTTGTTTTGACTAGCAGTGCAGTGGGTTTGCGCCAGATTTAGTATATGGGAAGTATGTTTATTTTTAAGGGATATGGATCTGCGCCAACGACATGTTTGGCTAAGCACTTATTTTTCTTAAGTTGGTAGTACAATAAATCGACTAGTACTTAGTTGCCGTATTTTGTTCCAGTAGTAGCCACATTGAGTGGGAGAACATAACCATTGTGAGATAGACTAGTGAACAATAAAGGTTGTCATGGAAATACATAGTCGAAAGGGGCAGAAACAAAGGGCATGACTTACTTGTATATAAGTTCAAGTTTCGTAAGGTGTACACATATATAGATGGAGGTATACGTTGGCGTTACACAGTGAAGAATTGTCCTGCCAAAATAATAACGTTAAACATGGATACGAAAACTGTAAGCGGCCATAATCACCACTGTAACGAAAGAGATGTCATGCAGCAAAAACTACGTGTGTCGTGAAAAAGGAAAGCGGCTAGTGACTTAGTGAAAAACCAGGCTTTATAATATGTAAGTACAACATTGAATGAAACTCCAGAGACTTGTGTTAGTATGTTACATTTCAGTGATGTTAAACTATTACGACAAGCAATCTGCAGAGAATGACGTCACCATATGCCGAAACCACCTAAACATACTTGAAGTTCACGAAGCTGTAACTAAAGTGCAACCAATGTTGAAGATTTTGTGCTACTCAACGATCACGAAAAAAATTGTGATTATTTTTGGATGTGAAAGTAGTTTGCAATATTTGTGTGAAGCAGAAACGCTTTACTTAGATGGAACTTTCAGATGCAGTGCAAAATATTTTACGCAATTATTTACATTGCATTTCCTTCACAATGGACATTACATTCCAACAATTTTTTTTTACTGCCAAATAAAAACATAGACGTATTCCTTGGTGCTTCGTTCCATAGTTGAAAAGTGCGAGTGATTAGGGTTGAAACTCCAACCTAAGAATAGTAGCAGATTTCGAGGTTGCATACATGAAGCAATTAAGTCAAAATGGAGTAGCACAACTCAACTATTGGGTTGTAGGTTTCATCTCGGCCAGGCATGGTGGCGTATACCTCGTACCAAGCATTGGAGTAGCAGGTGTGTTCAAAGACAATTCGTTTGAAGCCGGTAAGTAGCTTAAACATTGTTTTGGTTTGTCTTATTTACCTCCACATGAAGTAGGTGATTGTTTTGTATTTGATATGGTTATGTCTGTATTATGCCAAAAGCTAGAACGACTACTTTGTTGATTATTATACAATCTGAGTAGGCAATGTCTGAAGCCACTCACACTACAAGCACATGTGAGGCATTTCACAGAAAATTCAACGACTTGTTTTACGTTTCGCATCCAGATATATACAAATTCATTTCAGTTCTAAAACGTATTCAAATGGAAACATATCTGAAAATTAACGGCATGCATCTGCAGCCCACTAAAAGAATTAAGGTACAAAACAAAGAAAAGAAAATAGAAAATTTCATAAAGCAATACAGAGAAATACAAATATCACAAAGCCCTTATGTAAAATACATTTCCCATTTAAATGACAACCTGAAAGCAGAAATTTCAATCAAGGAGTTTTGATAATTTTAATAATTTGAATTTTTAAAATGTTATGACAATTAACCACATGCGCATTTTTTAAATGTTATGGTAATTTTTAACCACACCACGTCCATTATGCGCGCGCCAGTCCGTAGTCTGCAAGTAGGACGGAAAATTGTTTCCTTTAACATTTTAATTCTTTCAATCGTAAAATGTCTCACCATGTTAACGTGGTGCCAATCTAAGAACAAAAATAAACAATTAATTTAGAATTATTGGCACAAACGGATTATCCATACACAGCAATATTGTGGCGCAAATGCATGTGGCACAAATGTGGTGGCCCGAGAAATAAACAAGTGAAACTATTTTCTTCACATGTAGAAAATGGACAGAAATAAATATTTAACAATTTAAAATAATGGAAATAAAATTACCAAATTTCCTTTGATGTGTTAAAGAACTCAGAAATCTATCTCATTATCTTATACGCGAGAAAGTAATTCATATATCATATAGTGACTTTCTTCTTTATTTATTAAAACATTTTAACTACGGGAGTTACAATTGTGACTTCAAATTTAATTAATTTCTCATTAGCTGTACTATGAAGATTCCGTGAGCATTTCAAAAGAGTGTATCATTAAATGTAAAATCCTTATAGCTCAGTAATAATATTTCTTTTTGCTGCACCAAAAACGCCTTTTACTCTAAACTGCTGCACGATAAGTTCTTGGTGCATTCCAGAACAAACACTTGGTCCACGTCAAGCTACAGCACAACCTTCAAAAATGCGATTTAGCAGTTGGTGCAACGAAGCATTTGCAAATTACCAATCCTCTGTAGGAGCTCCAGAACTATGTTTTCGCTTAAATTTTCGGCACATTTTTTGTGGTCCCGGTGCATGGAAAATACGTATATACTTGTTTATCTTGTAAGCCTCGAATGACAATTTTCTGGGAAGTTTGCGGTATATTATTGCCTTTATGACTTCCGTAGCGTATTTTATACTTCCTTTTGCGTTCGTAAATAAACACATAATTGTCATTTTAAGTTGATTTTTATTCAACGGATACATTTATAAACAACTTCTTGGAAATAACCACTTCTCAAAGTTCCAGTGAATCGATTAGCGATTGAAATTACATTCTAGGTAGGGGGGGGGCGCTCGTTTGTATCTAAGGGGAAAAATAGGAACATGGAAAGTAAGAGTAGTTGCCTTAAAATGAGCTTGTACTTTATACAGTATTCTGCTTCCCTGGTTTGAATTCTTCTCTCTTGGGCCACTCTTTGACTATATAGTGTTGTTCAATAGCTCGACTATCCCACAGACACGGGGAAATGGTTCACTCCACAAAAAGATGCATGTGGACGTAAATTGGGTGTTTTCTGTATAGTAAAAGTTTGTCTTATCTCTTACGGTTTACTAGTTATGCAAAAGTCATAAAGAGTAAACAGGACTACATTGACTACAGTCAGAAAATTCAAAGTATACATTTCATTTGGCATAAAAATATCTTAAACATGTGGCATTTTAATCACAATCGTTAGAGCCATTTTTGAGAAAATCAAAATTTTCGAAACACTTTCCATGTAGAGAGTAATTAAAGGTGGTAGAATTTTCTTACAAATCTTTGTTTCGCATCCTTGAAAGATATTAAATTTAAATACCAACTTTGGTTTTTAACGACTTTTCGTCTTTATGTTGTACACAGATGGAGACAGACACACACACACACACACACACACACACACACACACACACACACACACACACACACACACACACACACACACACACACACACACACACACACACACACACACACACACACGCACGTACGTGCGCGCGGACCTTTTACTAAAATGCTTCTTTTTTGGATTCAGGGGTCTCGAAACATATTTCCGGTGAAATCTCGACATCGAAATTTTGGGTCTAATATTATACTTCCCCTACTTACTATATGCAGTAGAGAAAGTAAAAAAAACTAGATGGAATTTAACCTCATAATCTGTGCATCATAATCAGATTATCTTCTTGGAGTAACTAGTTTAATATCGTCTGGCTGGGAGTTTGTGTTTGATATTAGTTGTCTATCATAGCCTCACCTGATGTAGATGACAGAGCCGTGCTTTGAACGCGTGACTTCTAAAAGTTATCTCTAGAAAGATACGTAGCACAAACAATGGGCGATAAGAAAGATATCTATTTTTTTACTTTATTTGATTGTTTTATTTGCTAAAGTCATTGCTGAAGTACGCTACGGTGTTACAATATTTACCGCTGAGCTTCGGGTTTTAATCAAGCGGTACGCAAATACGCATAGTAGTGCTTATTATATGACCTTATTCTTTGTTTTATGCGGAACCCACAATTGCACTTGCAATATGCACTCTCACCTCACGTGTGCACGGGTTTCAAGAATTGATAATGAAATATCTGATTTTTTTTTTTTTACTTTCACTGCTGCATACTTAGAGAACGTAGAGGAAGTGTTGCATTCTACCCAAAAAAGCAACAGCAAGATTTCATCGGAAGTACACACAGTAGACCCTCGATTATCTGAGGTAAGGAGAACCGACAATAACTCGGATAACATGGACTCTGTCAAAAATCGAGAGAGAAACGTGTGGTAAACGTAAATTAAGGAAAACATGGTCAAATATGTGAAAAAAGGCATGTTGTATTATCAAATGAAAAAAAAAAAATGCACATAAATAAAACTAAACTAAAAATACAAAATGACAAAAAATCACATGTATTACACTCGCATAACGTTCTCTATTCTTGTACTAACAATTCATACAAATACTTATTTCTTTCCCTTTTTCATGTCAGTCAAGATAAAAATTTGCAGAAATTATTGCTAGTGTTCATATAGGTGCAAGGGGAATATGAGACAAAATCAAGTACTTGGACAATTGTCCTATTTTAGGGTTGTCATTAAGACACGTTTGCTAATAGATCTGTAGAAAAAGAGAATTTTAAGTATGACATAACATAAATATTGCCATTTTGAAAAGATTGCAATGAATACGTTTCAATAAATCGTAATTAATTATTCCTACATACAAAAATCTTCTTAGTAATATTTCCACAAACTAGTATCTTCTAAACTTAAACGAACAAGAAATATGTAATACGTATAATTACTAATTCCTTATAGCAGTATCATCACAGAACATACGAGGGCAGTCTAGCCTCGTATAGGTAACTACAAGAAGTGTAACAGTCTCGTGGAACTATAGGAAGTGAAAGCTCCATGTAAATCTTTGGCAACAAAAAGCGCTCCAATCAGGGAGACATAGAACTAAACAATGAGAAATCGCGCTCCCAAACGCTTACGTTGTCGGCAGCTCCTAAGCTGTATTTTTCACACCTGCTTGTTGTCAGTCTCTGCTGATCTAAACGCTATATTCCTACTGATGACACGTAAAGTTTAATATGTGTGCTTCTATAATTGTAATTACAGAGTTTAAGGTTGCCGCATATTAAAGCTCACGTAAATTAGCTTTTATAAATGTGGCATGCTTAAAAACTGTAATCACAACTATCGAAGCTCACGTATTGAACTTTGCGCGTCATCGGTACATATATCAGTCGAGACTGACAGACAGGTATAAAAACACAGCTGTTTATTTTTTATAATACCTTTTTATTGAAATTGTACAACAGTCTGTACATCAATAGCTTTTATGAAATATTAATGGGTTCTGTAATGTTTGCAGGTTCAAGTGACTAGCTTTTAATAGCAACAACAAAATATGTTTCTTCTTCTTCTTCTTCTTCTTCTTCTTCTTCTTCTTCTTCTTCTTCTTCTTCTTCTTCAATTCTGAGGTTTCCAATAATTACTCTGCATGGCACAGAGTAAAATATTTTCTACTTTAATGAGCTGCCTCAAAGTTTTTGCGTGAACTTGCAGCTAGACATTAGGTTGTGGTATTAACAGGGAAATGGGAAGAATTACACATGCTTGACACTTTTATTTATTCCTTCTAGTGTCCAGGTAGCATAAAATTATTTGACATATTTGCGTAACAAACACAAATAATTTCACAAAGAGGCTTCTGCATTCATTATAACACTGCATTGCTCCAAATGCGAACACCTGTTTTGTCATTCATTAGATCATTATATCAGCAAGGCAACAAATGTCAACAGTTACACGTCATTTAACATTTTCACACCATTCCACTTTGTATTCAGACTTTAGCAACAGCACTGGACGCTAAACAGGCACAGCTTATGACGTTATACATCAACTACTATTTTCACAATTACAGGAATACCTTTAACTCCAACTTTCCATTGTGCATATCCTAGAATGACATAATGCAATCAATAGCAACATTTATGTATAATTAGTAGTCTAAGTAATGAGAGTGTCTTGGGTAAAGAAGGGCTAGGCCTTTAAACACTTAAGCTTTTTTCTTTAAAACAAATGACTTTATACTACCGATTACAAAGGACAGTCATTCTGAAAAAAGCTTCCAGAAAAACTACCTTCTTACACCATGCTGATTCAAAAAAGGGCACTGTAGTGGCAGATAAAAATGTCTAAAATCAAGCAATTATTCTGGGGCATGAAATACAGAAGTGGATTATATCAAATATTGGTAGGTACTTCCTTTTGTATTAGAAAATTTCGGTTTTACATTGCCTAGGAACCAAACTACGTTGCATTATTTGTATATGCAGGTTCGAATATTGGCAGTGCAGCATGCTACTTAATTTGCATTTTATTGCTTAAGTTCCGTATGACTAATGGAGTGTTCACGAGCTGTAACACACATATTGCACAACACACGTAATTAACAAGTATAGTAAAGTATACTGAAAGCCCTGAGCCGCTAACACAAGTATTTCTTAATAACCACCTACCATTGTGAACTAACGACCATTAACCATACGAACTGGAATCAGTTTTACCTTACCTATTTTGGTTGTGATTTTGAACATTCTTTACTACTTTGGCCCAATTTTTCTGTCCAACCTATCAATTATGAAGTACAAACAAACAACTTCACTTTTTCAAGCATGTAAATATGTATATAACTATCATATCCTGAATGTGAATTGTGCATTATGTGTATTACTACAAGATATGCAATAAAGGAATGCAACAATATAATGTGCAATAAGCGATGTTGAATGTTCAGACCAATATGCAATTTAGACCTTGTCACAGCTTTCTTTCAATAATATAAATCTTTAACTACATATACTGAATGTGAATTATTGTCAGTTATGTGTATTACAAGTTGTGCAATAAATGAATGCAATTAACTGCCACATGTGCGCGAAAAGCTATGTTAAATATTCTGGCAAATACGCAATATTAGTAAGAAGCTCTTAAAACTTACCTTTAAGTTTGTTTCTGAAAATAAGTAACGCACTTCCAGATTCTAATTTTAGTCTCCAGTGGGGATTTAAGCCGCAATACTGTAAGGAATGAATCGCAGGCGTATCCCACTGTCTGCATGGCTAAAAAATTAAATACAAATGAATACAATTATCAATAAAATACAATATGTTAACACTTCCACTAACAAAAACAGGTTAAAAGCATCTTACATATAATTGCTAGTATTTCACCAAAATTAATAGAAAATACCAATATTACATACAAATATATAAGTAGAAATACTACAAATGTATACCTAATTGCCTCTCTGTCGTGCTCAAATCAGGGAGGCACGAAACTATTTCGTATTCACAGTTCCCCAATGTTACTTTCACCTCCTTCCCCCCCCCCCCCCCCCCCGAGTATCACGAAAATCAAATGCCTTATCATGGCATTTGAGCGATAGTCAAATCTTTCAAAGCTGGTCGCTAAATGAAGGATTTGAAATTCCATTCTCTTTGCACAGCTAAGATATAAAAAGGTGAATTACGACCTTCCATTTAGAAAAGTATTGGAAAGCTTACACAAATAACAAGGCATATCTCCGAAATGGTTCACTCCACAAAAACATTTATTTGGACATCAATTGTGTGCTTTAACGAGATCTGCATATTTTGTATAGTAAGGTTTGATCTATCTCTTACGGTACACGAGTTATTAAAAAATAATTCAACAGTAAACAGGGCTATATAGGCTATGGCCAGAAAATTCAAAATATGCATTACATTTTTCATAAAAATATATTTAACATATTTCGAAAAAATTTTTATGTAGAAGGTAGTTTAGGGGGGAAGAATTTTCTTCAAAATCTTCGTGTCACATCCGTAAAAGATATTAAACTGAAATACCAACTTTGGTTTTTAATCGACTTTTCGCTTTTGAGTTATGCTTTTCACAGAGACACACACGGACATTTTTCTAAAAATGCTTTTTTTTTATTCAGGGGCTTCAAAACATGTATTTCCGGTGAAACCTCGACATCGAATGCAATACTTCCTCTGGTTACTATATGAGAAAAAGTAAAAATTGAATAAAACACAGAACTTTGTACAAACAAAACGTTTAAAGACAGCACGAGAGAAGATAGTTGTTCGAGCATATCGAACATACCATTTAGTTGGTTACCGAGATGGAACAACCTCGCCAAGCTGTTTTCCAGTTGACGACTGAAGTGGAGTGGTTACGGCCGCTCTCGGTATTTGCCTTGCGATATCCTCTGATTCCCGACAGGCGTCTAAATCTAGATACTGACTTGTAAGTTCTACTGTGGTGAGGGTAATCGGTTAAACAAGAGGAAGGTATCTTTTGCGTATTTTAACTTTTTAGCAGTTAAGCTTTCATCTGAATAGGCAGCTGTTGAATTAGATTCGCCGTGCAGAACCATGCAAATTATTCTAAACAGTGGCTGAATTTAAAGGCGCAATGAATTTCCTTTACCGATTTTCTTGCTACTAACGGCAGTGTCACAGATAATGTCTCTTGAACATAAACAACACGCCGTGTTACTTCTTGCTTGAAAGATTGTCTATATATTTTGCTTTACATATTATCTTTATAGTAGCAAATTATTTTATTATATTTTATATACATTTTATAGAGGAGACAAGAAGCCAATTTAGAGGCGCATGTGGCGTACGTTGACTTTCCAAAGGCTTTAGATTTTATTAATAGAAGTTATGGAATATAATGGACATTGCATTTAATTAACACGATAAAACGTTAAATATATATATATATATATATATATATATATATATATATATATATATATATATTTAGATGATTTGATTAAGAAATGGAAACAAGAAATTACCTCAGGAATAAAAATAGGGAAAAACAAATATATCAATTTACTTTATGCAGATAATGCTGTGATTATACAGAATAGTGAAGAAAATCTACAAAGAGCGGTATTTAAATTGCACACACTAAGTAAAAAATATAATTCAGAAATATCACAAGAGAAAACTAAAATAATGGCACTCCACGGGATCTTGGATCCTAGAGCAGAGGGATAGAAGTAACATGTGCTGAAATTAGGTTTCTGTGGAGTGTAAACATTGTACAAGAAGAGATCAAATAAGAAATGTAGAGATACTTGAAGAATTAAATATATTTGATTAAAATGAGAAGATTGAAGAAAATAAGAATAATTGGAATGAACACATGGAAAGAATGAATGAGGATAGAATACCCAAGATTGTGTGTAGAAGGAAGAAGTGATATTGGTGGCCCGAGGAAGAGATGGGAATGATGGAGTGAGGACGGAACAGGCTATGAGCTTCCTGGATTGCAGAGCAAGATATACATTTCTTCTTCTGCTTCTGCTTCTTCTTCTTCTTCTTCTTCTTCTTCTTCTTCTTCTTCTTCTTATTATTATTATTATTATTATTATTATTATTATTATTATTATTATTATTATTATTATTAGAGAGATGGAAAGAGTGAGACTGTGTGTGTGTGTGTGTGTGTGTGTGTGTGTGTGTGTGTGTGTGTGTGTGTGTGTGTGTGTGTGTGTGTGTGTGTATGCATGTTTGTGTGTGTGCCGGATTTCATTGCAAAATACTAATTTTGCCGATGTGAGTATAAGTGTATGAATGGCTAGCTGGTTTACCCGAGGTTGCACGGTTCACTTTTCAAACTTTTAATGTTGGTTATCTTCCATGAATCCTCACAGTTACCGCTTATAGTTACAATTTCCAACAAACAAGACTACTCCTAATACCGGGCGAAGAAGCCCCTTATATTCATGTAAAATTATACGAAACATGGGCGGAACGCCTGACTTCCTTAACTTCCTCTCAGCCCCCAAATGTACATGCTGCCTACAAGTACCTTTCGGTGGTGAAAAAATTAATTATCATTCATAATGTAGAGTGATTTTTTAGACAATTACAATAGATGAAATTAAAAAGCGTTGTACCTTTTCTTTGATCCTGTAGTTATTGAATAAAAACTTGATATGGAATTTTATTTGGTACAAATAATTGACATATTCTTTTCTTTGACGTCACAAATCGGACACTACACGGACTAAGTTCATGTAAAGGCCACAGATGCTTTATAAATAAATATTTATATTTTAATAATTAATATGTAGTAGGATGGGAAAGACAAATAACAAACAATACAAAAATGGCTAAAGACCCTAGAAATGGTAAAGAAGAATTAAATATTAGTGTAAAGGACATTGTTTTGAATCTGTTGGTACTCAACGTATCTTTTTAAAATACGACGCTATATTCAGCTTCATTGAAAAAGCCTGTCATTCTCTAGCTGGAATCCGTTGGAATAAGTATTGATCAGAAATATCCCATAAGGATACTATGTTTACAATAAATAAAACTCATTTAAACGAAGTTTTGTATTGTTTCGTACACCCTCGCATACCCTGAGTTAAATTATTTTGTAGTTGCCAATTGCCAGGATCACAACAGCGTCGCCGGTTTGCCGGAATTTCGTCCCGCAGGAGTTCTTTTACATGTTAGTAAATCTACTGACATGGAGCTGTCGTTTTTTTAAGCACACTGGGACGGATTTGAACCCGCGACCTAGGGATCAGTAGGCCACCGTCTAACCAACTGAGCCACCCAGACCGACTCCGCATACCCTGAAGGTCTCATCGCTCTGGCTGGCAGCTGATGGCAGCACTCGTAGAATGCGAAGGAATATAATTAAACTAAATATACTACATATACAACGAAATGGAGGTGAACTTTGTGAATATGGAGATTCCGCACTCCCAGGTCACCAAGTTAACGTCTTTGGAAAAGACTGTCTGCGACACATAATCTGAAAAACGCAATCTTCTCAATTATTAATGTAAAATCGTTAATTGATTACTGACGTTAATAACTTTGTCTCTTTGTACAATTATTTAGCATGTTCTGGTAACGAACTTAATTATAACATAAGTACAGTAGAAGCCCGAAATAGCGCGGTCCGAAATATATTTATCTTTTATTTTTGAAAGTTGAGTTTGAAATTTTCTTCAAAGAGCGGTACTGGAATATACCTTTCGCTACCCCTAGCGTGGACCTTGAACACTGCAGCCGCTGCACCCATAGCGTTAACCTTGGCCACTGCATTGCTAAGAGTTTCCCGAAGTAACGAGATATGAACACGGTAGAAGATATTCTGCATGTTAGTGAAGTGATAAGTACCATAAACAAGATGATTCTGTGTATGGAGGAGCGAGATGAACAGCATTTATCTCCATCTAGCTACAATCAAACAATAGGTGGATAAAAAAAGTATATTAAGCCGCCAAACCAAACTTACTGATTTCTTTAAGACAATGCAACATTAGGTTAGTGTAAAATGGCTACAGTGTAATTGTGTTTACTGTATACATTAAGATGGGTAACAGGACTGGAATATACCCCTGGCATAACTGGTGTGTAATTACACTTAAAAGTGGTGTACTTTACCGTAATTTACATACTTTACAATGTACTTTAATTTATTATCGCATGAATGTTTCTTACCGAATCCGTTTGTCACGTCTAAGGTCACATTTCGATATACCGGCGAATCGTTATAACGCGGGGCTAGATCATGTTCCCTAGGAACCGCGTTATTTACTGTACAAAGAATATACAGCAAAACTTTCTTACTTTCTTACATAATATGCAAGTGCTATTAGCTCACCGAGCCCTCCCGGCCAATATGTATGTCGTCTTCGTAACCGGAGTTGATCATGCAGAGGGACCAGGATGGGGATCAGCCCGAAGCCTGGTGTGAGAGCGAGGAAGTGGATGATATGAAATGATGGTGAAAGATGATAGGAAAGGTGATGATGGAGAAATTGGTGGAATGATGGCGGGAGAAACTTGAGAACTCGGAGAAAACCCGCCCCTGCGCCGGTGTGTCTACCACACATCCTACATGTGGACGCCTGGGATCGAACCCGTGTTGCTTTGGTGAGAACCTCTCGGCGTGGCCTAGAAAAACAACAATTTTATTAGGTTCAAGATAGCGATTTATGAGTTGGAGGCTTGTGTGCCTCACCAACCTTAAAAAAATTCTAACAGCGAAGTTAGCAGACAGAAAATTTTAAGTTATAATATGCAGTAAAAAGTGATATTACAATTTACTTGTTTTGGCGATTTTTTCGGGTTTTTCATTTTAATAGTTTTATAATTTGTTGAAAATAGTTTACTGTAAATGTTTACAACAATAGTTTGGTAGAACACCTGAAGTTGCGGTAAAAATAGGTTTTCATGTGACGGAAGAAAAAAGTATGAAAAAGTCAGGAAGTATCAACCTTATTACTGAACTTTCTCATTAATTTACGATTTCACACGTTTATTTATCTACCAGTTTAAATCATATGCTAATATTGTGATTCAGGTCTGTAAATTGAGTTTGTAAAATGGATGATGGTATACTTAAGCGCCGGCCGACTAGTTGTTTCGAGAGTTAAAGAAATCGACGCCCCTACCCATAGTAAATCGCGAGGATAGCGATATATTTCTGGTATTTGTGCGAACTCTTTCGAAGCTCCTGCGACTACATACCGGCGAGCTAGTAAGTTGACTGTTGTGAGGTACAGCAAGTGCTGGTCAGCGTGCGAGAGAAGAGAAGTCCGGTGTTCGATACAGGAAGTTGAAGGAACAAAAGGCTGTCTTGCATATGGTTCGTTACACCGCTATGAAAAGAAAAGCGAAGTGACAGTGAAAACTTAATGAATTATACTATTGACAAATTTGAATTACTGTGCAAAAACCTGTCAGTGAAAACCTGTCACAAATTCTCAGTTATATCAAAAGTTTGCTCTTCCAAGTGCATATAAAATAATTTCGTAAACACCACACCTGAAACATTGCAAACATTGGTGCAATTACAAAAAAAAAAAAAAAAAAAAAAAAAAAAAAAAAAAAAAAAAAAAAAAAAAAAAAAAAAAAAAAAAAAAGGAATACGATGAAACGAGTGGAAAAACTCCGCCCGAATACGTAAACTTAATATAATTTGTTTGTACTGTGTATTAAAGATAAACTTTTCTCTCTGTCAATTTGGCGGCAGCCTTTTTAAATCGTAGACCAATACTTCTGCAGCCACTTTAGTTTCCAGAAAAATCAGTGAGGGGCGCTGAGGGTAAGGACAGAATTTCAGAACAAAGGGGTGAGTATTATAAATTAATTTATCTTACTTAGTACAGCCCACCGCGACCACACAAGGGTAACATTACTCTGGAGAGAACTGTGGTCTGGCGTAGCAATGGGCTTGGTTTGGCTTAGCAGTGTCTCCTCTATTCCCACTGGGCTGTCACAGGCTGCCCTAATTCCAACTTCTGCTAACATTGGACACTACGCTCTCATATTCATAACACTGATAAAGGAAAGGCTCAATATTATATTAGTTACCAACCTTCCTTATAATTTGTTAAGTTTTACCAAGTGGCTCTTAATTTCTTTCGCAATTCATGACACTTACTTAGGCCTGTATTACACTAACAAATCTCTGTATCACAGAATGTGATAAAACCTTTGATCATATGGTGTGATCTCATTTAATGATATGGTGTATAATTATTACAGTATATCAAACATTTGTCATATTATATGTCATAACGTTTTAAAGTGGATGCTCAACAGTTAACAGCATGTGCTGCAACTGTAAGCGCAATAATACTAAACAAGAAATCAAAGGAAAAACGTGATTTCTCCGAAATATTGACTGCTCAATCAATTTAATCTGTTACTGACATTGTTTGCTGTATATTCTTCATATACTTCACTGATATCTTCTGCTATGATTAGTGTTTTGTTTCTGTTTTTATATTTTGAATTGTCCAGCATTTTATGTGACTCGCAATAGAAAATAAGAAGTTGAAGATAGCCATTGATTGGGTGTGCCTGACTGCCAATTTAATTAATTTTTACTTTCTCTACTGGTAAGTAGGGGAAATATTGTACACCAACCAAATATTCGATATCGAGATTTCACCGGAAATATGTTTTGAGACCCCTGAATCCAAAAAGAGCATTTTTAGAAAAAAGTCCGTGTGTGTGTGTGTGTGTGTGTGTGTGTGTGTGTGTGTGTGTGTGTGTGTGTCTGTGGACAGCATAACTCAAAAACGAAAAGTAGTTTAAAAACCAAAGTTGGTATTTAAGTTTTATATCTTTCAAGGATACGACACGAAGATTTTGAAGCAAATCGCCTCACCCTAAACTACCCTTTACATGGAAAATTTTTCGAAAATTTTGATTTTCTTGAAAATGGCTCTAACGATTTTGATTAAAATGTCAAATGTTTGAGATATTTTTATGACAAATGAAATGCATATCTTGAATGTTCTGGCTGTAGCCCCTGTAGTTGTATTTAGTCTGAACGACTTTTGCATAACTGGTAAACCTTTAGAGAAAGGCCAAATCTTACTGTACAAAAAATGTAGATCTTGCTAAAATACACATTTATGTCGGAATGAATTTTCTTGTAGGATGAAATATTTCGGAGATATTCCTTGTTATATGTGTGAGTTTCGGAAAACTTAAAACTTTCGTGAAAAGGAACATCGTTGTTCATTTTTACTTTCTCTACTGGTAAGTCGCCCGGCGACCTCCCACATTGTTCGTCGCTGGACCTGGATTGCTTTACACGTGTCGATCCTCGTGGCTAGCTGTAGAGATGGTACGGGAGCGTAGCTGTGGGAAAGAGGATGAAGGCCTTTTTGTTTTACTAAAAATATACTTGTCTTTTGAGTTTCATCACTGGATGTTTAGGAAATAATAGTGAAAAATAATTTTGTAAAAATTATTTAAAAATAACTAAATATTAGTGATTTTAGTTCACATTATTATTTTATTAAAGTATATAAACTTATTAATCAAAAGTATAACATTTTTGTGTATATTGTTTTTTTTATAAATGTTGGTTATGTAAACTTTGAACTTTATACTACACATATTTTGTAGATTTTGTAGTTTTTGTGCTGGAAACCAGTACATATAGTATGCCGCCGGTAACCGGCGGCAGTTTAGAGTTTTAGTTTATAGCTGTTTCTTTTTTTTTATAACTGGTTACCAGTTATATTTTACTGGATACCAGTAAATTTTTGTTTATTTAAAATTTTTAATAAATATATAAATTTAAATTTAAAAAATATATATTTATAAAAAGTATTAGTTATAGGTATAATTATAATATTAAATTAATTAACTTTTAAGTAATAATAATGATAGGTAATAATAATGATAATAATGATAATAATAATAGTAATAATATAATTTATAATTTTATGTAATAATTATAATTAATAATTTAATTTTATATATTTGTTTATTGTTTAGTAATAGTTTGTAGTTGTGAGTGATGTTGCGTATGAAATTTATATTTTGTTGTATTGAGGAGATTAATTTGTTTTAATTTTATTGTTAATATATATATATATATATATATATATATATAAATTTATTTAGAAATTTTATTGTATTTTGATTGTTTGAAATGATTTGTTATTGTTTTAGAAACATTTATTTCTCAGAGTGATTATGTGGGAAATGTTATAATTTGTGTTTTTGTTCTTATTTTCTTGTGTTTTGTTTTTATGATATATAATTTAATTTATTTAACTTTATAATTTGTTATATATTATATTATTTTGTAAATTTTATTTTAAAATTTTTCTGTAAAGTATGTTGTATGTATGAATGTATAGAATAAATAAATTTTAAAGATCTGGCATATTAGCCCTGGTGTAAGTAATTAGGTGCCAGGGTTATTATACAGATTTTTATTTTATTTTTTTAGTTTCATCACTTTGCACGCATAGGATTCCCCGCAAGATTTTTATATAAATTGACACCACGCATCACCTTCCGCACTTTTAAGGTCAGGACTTATCTTCAGAAACAAGTTACTTGCTTGCGTTAATTAATTAAGAACAGTCTTAACTATTCTGCCACAGTTCTTCACCTGCGCGGATACTTTACGTACCTCTTGTAACACGTTTTAGTTCTAAATGTTTATTGTCTTAGGCGCGCTGCTTATTTAACTTGGTCACAATGATATTTAAGCTTCGGGCCGCTAGTTACCCACGCAACGCTCTTAATACAACTGAGAGTTTCTAATCCTCTGTTGAGAACCGTAGACCCAACCTCGAAACACAAGGGAGTCTAGTGCCTTCCTCATCCACGCGCTTGAATACACTACGGTTCCAACGACTGTTTTTTTTATTACATTTTCTTACGAAATATTGCAAGAGTCTTAGTACATATTTAAGTGTTATTTATTTTGCTGTGCTCACAAAAATCACAGCATTTAAATGATTCTTTCAGAGCTTTCCAATGATATCCATTTTGTTTGCCTGAGATAAATATTATGCGATTTGATTAAATGCTTTCCTAAATAATTGCCCATAACTACTTCATTATTAACATTTAATGAGTTATTTTTGTACCGTTGGACTTATTGCTTCACCATAATCATTAGCATCATGAATTTGTTGCAAAATTATTATTTCCGCTTCTAAGAGTTTGAACTATTTCGAAGTTATTAACTTTAAATGTAATATGGGTAAAGCAAAAATGATGCAATTTAACACAGTATACAAAAATATTTCTAACATGAGTTTACAAATATAGGGTAATACTATCGAGGAAGTGCAAGCACATACATTTTTAGGCATATGTAGTAGTAGATAGTAAATTAAAATGGGTGGAACATTTTAGCCACATCTGCAGTACCACCAGCAAATCATTTTTCCTATTAAGGCATTCTCAGATGTATGAAGATATACAGGGTGGAAGGGAAGTCATTACATTAATTTAAACCAGTGATAGATCTCGCTATTTGGAACACATTTTGTGTCTTACGTTTTTGTCTCTATTTCCTGCTGAGATATTTTAATTTTGTCGAAAACAAGAGGGCAGTCCTGCAGATTGTGTGGGTGTCGTTTTCACTAGATCAGTACTTCCATGTTTACTCTGCGAGTGTAGGTAAATCAGAATCGTTAGCTCTCAAAACAGTACATCACCTTGCAAACGGCCGACCTGTTTATATCCAAGAAACGGTTCAATCCCCTGACCACCCTCAACGCAACTTTGTCGAGTTTACGTCTGAAGTGATTAGTTATTTCGAAACCCTGTGTGATGTCCTGATGTCCCATAATTACTACCGAAGCTATATCAGAAACAACTTACTCTACGTATCTTACAAGTAACAAACTAGTATCTTCGTACTTGCTTGTGGAATTACGCATCTAACGTCGCCAACCTGTATTTACCCGTCGCACATTATTTAAATTTTCCAACTCACGCTTCTTTATCACACCAACAAGAAGAGACAAATGTTTTCCTCTATGTCTCAAAAGTTTCGTTCTTCTCTCTATGCATTTAATTAATTTCACGCTCCTTTTCTAGGCAAGCCTAAATGTCGTTCTCTCAGGTGGTTTCTTCACACTGTAATTCATAGTAAAATAGTATACTTCGTTTCTCCCCGCTAATATAATTTTACTACCCGTCAGTCATTTTGGCTTCGGTTTTTACGCTTGGCCAAATTTACCTTGCGATTAAACACGTCTACCTAGGCGTTGGGATTTTCAGCCCTTTTGTTAATTTTCTTTTAGAGATGGATGCACTTCCTGTCGCCCCGTTACCTGCCTGGGGTTATTTCTGTACCCCTGTTCACATCTTTCCTCTTTCTGGTAAAATTCAGCTCTCATATTTCCGTCTACTTTCAATTTTCAATAATGTATAGTTATTACATGCATCCGTATAATTAAAGGGCGCGGATTTCAGCTTCAGTCGACACACACTTACATTTATCTCAACGACGGCAGTACACACCCACTGCTAACAGCTGTTTCGTTCAATGCTCACGACTCCATCACAAAAACTGGTCCGTCTCACCTCGCTACGCAGAAAGGCGTAGCACGGATTTTGTTTCGAAATTTACCTTTTCTCGAACCTCTCATAAACAAGCCGACAGACAGTCTGGAAATGCTTCATTCTGCCGCATTCATTGTCGTCCTTGTTCTGACCACTCCACTTATCGTCGGCCACGTATTTAGAAGCAGTGGTGTGAGGTAGCTAACGTGAGCGTCTTTGAGACGTGCAGCCGCCCAGTGGTATGAGATAGCTCGACCTTGAGCACTTTTCTGAAGGCTACTGCCGACCGGCGTTACATTTCATATAACCGCCAAATACAGAATAAAACAATGAAAAGAATATATCAGCGCGATATTCTTTCTCCACCCGTGTCTCACTGGCCTCGTGTCCATCTATCGGACAACCTCTACAACTTATTGAGTTAAACTTTCTGGTTCTCAAGGCATATTATAAAGAAATTTACCATTTATACCAGAGAAAATTGTGTCCAGTGTCTAAGCAGCCATTTTACCTTTTTATAACGGGTGATCCAAAAGATTGTGAACCGACTGCGCTGTGTTTTCTCTGTACGGGTTCTCTGCGCTCTTCTCCGACTACCGCTGTCATAGAACAGCGCGGATAAGACTATACAGTATTTTTAAAATTACTTCTAAAGGTTTTACTTACTAATATAATTATATCAGATACTGAAACTGGCCACCGTCGTTGTCCATATATTTTTGGCACCTTTTTAGAAAATTATCCATTACTCCCCATAGTTCACGTGTAGAAATGCTGACAATTTCCTGACGGATATTTTGTTTTAATTCTTCTAGGGTGTGTGGGTTTGTCTTGTAAAATGTTTGTTTAAGTTACTCCAGAGATGGGAATCCCAGTGGGTTAGGTCTGGGGACCGAGCAGGCCACAAACTTCTACTAATAATTCTGTCCTGAAACACACTTTCAATTGTTCTCAGAGAAGGATTGGCTGTACGAGCTGTTGCAGTCTTGTGGGAAAAAGGCAAAATCACGCTCTCTGTCAGTTAATTCCCTAAAAAAATGGACGCAAAATTGTATTTACACATGTATGGGCGACAACTGTTGACTCGAAAAAAATCATAATAAATACACGCTGTGCAGTAGAAAACAAATGCTGAGCCACAATACACTGTGTACCTAAGTACAGGACTAAATAATAAAGCACACTGGTAATAATGCAGCCCCAAGGTATCGCGTCAACTCAATACTGATTGTGAGCAGAGCAGAAACAAACAAGCGATGCTCGTGACCTTGTGTATATCAGCTGCTGTTATCGTATTTCCGTGTTCGCAGTGGAAAAACACCGCGTAGCAGTTCACATGTATTTGGATCTCTCTGTACCTTTTTTTCGGAATAACGTCTCAACCCCGCATGAAGTACAGAATAAGTTATTCCATGATTATTTTCGCGTTAGCCTCTATTTCGGTGTCGTGCAACACAATTTAGCGCTTAACAATGCAGCAACGTCTAACAGAAATTTATTTCCAGTTCATACGACTGACCCTTAATGTTTTACACACTAGTGTAAACAAACACGCGGTGAAAATAATATCTATTTTTTTGAAAACGTATATATTTATTGCACAAATGTGCTTTAAGGAGAGAAATGGATACTGCAGAAAATATACTTTTCTGTCTGCCTCCTAAACGCAGATAATTAGGGTCACGTTTTCTTGCCCCCCTCATAACTCCACCCTCCAAACTTCCGTAGAACGTCCTTATCTAGATTTTTTTTTATTCAGAGGCTTGGGAGCGCAAGAGAAAATGTGCTGCCGAACATTAATGATCATTAGTGGTCTATCTCAGTATTGTTTGTGTGTCTTATAGTATATATGGTGTTAAGGAAGGGAATTGGTTAGTATCTTTTATAAAACAGAAATAAAACTCATTAGTGAAACTCTGTTGTAGGATTTAGCACACCGTTAACTGCTTTTATAGGAAATAATAAACTATATCATGCTTAATGTTCTAGAGTTTATCAGCAAAGATTACAAAATGACTATTATGGGATCATTAATTTGCTATTGAATAATTAGATGGAAACATAATGTTATAGAACTCTAGTGTTCTCCCGCGCTGTGACAAAACGGCATTTCGATGAATCCCATTTCCTGACACCAGTGTAACAAACACGACAACATTCCAGTCCTATTACTTTTCTGTCAGTTTATTGTCTTCTAAAATTTTACCACACATTCAGTTTTCTTTCTTTCGTGTTAGCACAGGCCACAGTCCCTCGCGCTATCGCAAATCACAACTGTTCTTCCCATAACTTTGCTCTGTCTTCACTTTCTCGGTTTCTCATACACTATACTGTAGCGTTTCAATCACTCGACGCTCGTTGATATTTCGACGTACCGACGTAACTTCCATGACGACAAGCGCACACCTGGTACACATTCACTGACACATTGATCGACTTATGACCGTACCTCTAACTCTAAAACTAAACTCCCTCTGTTGCTGCCTCGTGATCTTATATATGAAGGATGACCACACAGCGATCTTCCTCGTGGTGCACACAACACACTGAGCTAGAAGTCTCGAGAAGGCGCTAGAAAAGTCCCTTTTGTTTCTGCCGCTTCCATTGTTATAGTCACATACACACAAACAGCTACGCGAGGCAGCCTGACCACGAATGACCTTTTTTCTCGCCGGTCCAGCGTGTGGTATGAAGCAGCCCGGCCCTGTCCGTCCATTGTTGTGCGCCGATGCCGGCGTCAATATTTTACGCCAGTGCGGGAGTGGAGTATTTATAATGCAATGCAACAAAAAACGAACTTCTCTAAATATACTTATTTAATTAACTTAAAGCGTTGATAACCTTGCCCCAATCACAAGTCTTCAATAAGCTCTTGACACATAATTGTAATTAATTAGAACTGAGGTAGAAATCGCAACAATATAAAAGTACTTTATGTATTTATATGTTATTTCAAAAATATTTGATGCTATGTCCTAATTATCTTTTAAGTTATACTATTGGTGTCATTAATAATGACCTCGATCTGATTAAAATTATTTAAGTAATTATCACGTCATTGTAATGGAAATTGTTGCGATTTTAGCATTGTTGAAACCTGTATTTCCAGGGATTTGTTTATGCACCGTCTGAGTACCCTCATTTCCTCCCTCCATCCCTCCCTCCCTCCCTCTCTCGCCACGTCTGACATCACAAATAACCTGCGTGTAGGCGGAATCCCCTCCGGTTGTACTCTACCTACCCATCCAAGTACTTATAGGGATGTAGTTTAGTCCTTTGTTGTTTCTCATTATGATTAATGGTTTTCCGACGGCGTACATGCTGCATGCATTTTATTGGCAGATGCTGCTTCTCTCTAAGCATGTAATTCCGGCATAATTAATTGAGTAACAGTACGGGTTGTTCCTTTTCTGAAGGTATAAATTGGCTCCAGATTAATGAATTTAAACTTAATATTAGTTTAATATCAAAGAATATTTTTTTTTATTTTAGCTAGTGCATCTTTTACAGGCTTTGATCAGATTAAACTTCTTGTTATTTTTTGGATAATAATTTGACTTGGAAGGATCATAGTGATTATGTTTTTATCCGACAGTTTTAGATTTTGTTACAAAGAAGTACCTTGTAATGCATATTAGGCATAGCATTATGCATTTTAGTAGCATTATGGTATATAAATTTGGGATAATGGGCGCTTCTTTTGAAAAATAAAGCTCTTCGCATTTTAAGAGTTGTGTTCTGAAAACGCGAATTGCAATCTGTTTTTATTTTTAGAAGTACCCTCAGTTGTAAATCTTTATATTTATTTTCATATACAGTAAAAATAAAGGTTAATATTCACAATTATTACTTATATTCTGTATATAATAAAAGAAGGGAAGAAGGAAGGGAGGGAGGAAGGGAGGAAGGGAGGAAGGGAGGAAGGGAGGAAGGGAGAAAGGGAGAAAGGGAGAAAGGGAGAAAGGGAGAAAGGGAGGAAGGGAGGAAGGGAGGAAGGGAGGAAGGGAGGAAGGGAGGAAGGGAGGAAGGGAGGAAGGGAGGAAGGGAGGAAGGGAGGAAGGGAGGAAGGGAGGAAGGGAGGAAGGGAGGAAGGGAGGAAGGGAGGAAGGGAGGAAGGGAGGAAGGGAGGAAGGGAGGAAGGGAGGAAGGGAGGAAGGGAGGAAGGGAGGAAGGGAGGAAGGGAGGAAGGGAGGAAGGGAGGAAGGGAAGGGAGGGAGGGAGGGAGGGAGGGAAGTAAATAAACAAGTATACGAGTAAATAAATAACACAAAGCAGAGGAGTGTTACAAGGGGACCTAATGAGCCCACACCTTTACTGCGTGGCGACAATTTATGTGAGCGAGGCAACAGAGACAGGGGATGAAAACGTTCATCTACAGATGATGTGGTGATGGTATCAAGATCAATAGACAAACTACAGAGAACAATAAACAGACTAGCAGAATGGACAGAACACAACGAACTAATGCTCAACGGACAAAAAACTATAACGATGACTGTCAAAAGAGAAGGAAGATGTGCTTCCAAGTTGAGCATTAAGGTATAGTTTAGTCTTTGCTCTAATGAATTATTGTTCTTGTTCTCGTCTTGCACTGTATAATGTACTTCCTGCACTTTTGTCAACATAACATACTCGTGGTATTTCTTGTTTGTACATGTTCTGTGGCAAAACCAATGTATTGCAAATCTTGTTGTGACGTGTCTCTGGGGCTTGCACCGTCTATGATAATAACATTGCACAACGAGTCATTCCAAGTAGTAGGGAAATACAAATATCTGGAAATTACAATGCAAACAACAGCAACACCCATAGGAACACACACTCAAGAGAGAGCAGCAGCAGCAGCCATCAGGGCCTCGTACAATATCCCAAACATAGCCATCGTATCAAGAAACACGCTATCAAGCTATTCAGAACGACAGTGGTACCAGTTGCAACATATGGAATAAAGATTATGTGGGAAAGGCTAAAAATCAGTTACCTGATGATAATAGAAAAACAACGAGCGGGAAGGCTCAAGCGGCAGAGTCTGTGCCCTGCATTCGGAAGGTCGTTAATATATTTTAAAAAGCAATGCTACAAATGTAATTCGTGTCAAACCTCCTGCAGATGACCTTCAGAGGCTACACGGTTGTAGCGAAAGACAGCCCTACAGGGTTGCCAAGTCAGAACTAGCTTCGTTCCACTTAGTAATTACATTAACACTCGGGTATATTTATTACAAGCTTTTAAAGCTTATGTGGGATATAAGGAGAATGATCATAAAAGTATGTACGAAAAAAAAGTGTAATTTTAGCTTCAATCGTTGGATATTTATATGCAATTATATTTTACGTGTATTTTGTCGCAAATAAAGCAAACGGGCTGTCAGCAAAGGTGTGATTATCCTCTGTGAAGAAGTGTACCATTATGCCTTTCGCTTTCTCCTAATACAGTCCTAAACATAGCGACAGAACAGGTAGTTAATGTGTAGTTCTATGACTTGCATGTCGCTATGTTAAACAAGTGATGGTGTTAGTAGTAGAGGAAAACGAATAGTGGTTTACGTAGTCAAGCACAATTTGTTTATAGAATGTATGAGCTGTTTTTTAAAGAACTTAAATGACGAGGAAAGGTGCAAATTTGATTTTAAGAAGTGTCAAGAGTGTATGTCGTGTGGACTGAATCAATTCTCGGATATACTCAGAGGCAAAAACATTTAAGCCAGTTTTTGTTTTACCCAGCAAACACATTAACGTACGAAAAGAAAACGACATTCTTAGATGATTTTGAAAAGCAGCTATTCGTAGAACAGTTTAGGAATTTATGACGTAGTGAATTTCTTACTGCCAAAAAGATAATAGATTCTTTACGAGAAAAAATATTTGACAAAGGTTCTATTTCTTCTATCTTAAGAATATTTAAAAAATTAGGCTTTATAGATAGGAAACTAATGACGGTCGTAAATTACTTATGGAAAGGAGTGACATTGTGACGTCAAGATTCAAGTTCCTTCGCACAATGCGCAAAATTCGAGTTTCTGGTGATACAAGACAAATGTGTTACTTAACACAAAAAGTGAAATTCAAGAGTGGTTAAAATAAAAAAGGAATAGCATTTTCACATGCCGAAGCAAAAGGAGAGCTAGAAAGCCTGTGTAGTCTGGTCCGAGTTCATTCCGGCTGAAGGGTAGGAGTTTTTTCTGTAGCCAGGATTATTACCTACCCTCTCCAGAGTCTGGAAGCGTTATTAATGGGAGTGTGAATGTATGTGTGATCTAATGTATGAAACACGAAGAAGAGCAACTGTATACAAGTTAATACCAGTGCCGATAGGCAATACGTTCCAAAGATCAAAGGTCGTTGACATGACCAGTAAGCCAACAGTTATTTCCCTTTTTGACCTTAGCTTTGGGATCTCGCTTGACTTGGATCTGCGTCACGCTTCCGGCGTGCCTGTTGGCCGCCAAGAGCAAAATCAGGTTGCCCGGTTTAACCCAGGCGGAGGGTAAATCGCCACGGTGCCGTTTAGTACTGATTTACCAGTGTGATGTAATAGGCGATGTCATTTTTCGCGAGCTTTAACGTCTTTGTAGTACAATGGTGCTGGTTGGGTTCTCTTGTTGCCACTGGCAGCGGGATGTGTGCCTCCATCCAAGTGGCAACCATTACCCTAACTGCATGCTGTTGTCCGCCAGCGGTGTGCTGGATCCTGAAGTGGCTTCTTGACTGGGTAAGTTTCCCAGCTTAAGAAACTGTAAATGTGTATGGGTGAAAAGATTTTTGACGGACACAAATTAAATGCTTCATTGGTATTCATTAAATACATAGCAAGGCAGAGCTTTATAAGAAAAAAGTAAACACAGCAATATCAATGTTTGTTGCAGTATACAAGCAAAAATAAGTAAATAAAAGAATAAATGATAAATGAATAAATCAATAAGTAAAACAATAAAGTAGCATATTTTCCCTCCAACTTAAACTTAATCGGTTAATTTACCTTTACGAACCTATTGTTGATCATAGGAACACAACAGGAATGTAGATAAAAATATAACACAATTTTATCCCCATAATATACATTGTCATATTCATGTAAACTATTTCGTAAATATATTTATTTCTAGTTTCTAAACATTACAAAGGCGGCTTGGGACATACCCGCTTAAAAAGCATTTCTGTTTGTTTAGATTGTGATGAGCTTGTCGACTGTCCTTTCCCCTCATGATCCGACCTTCCACCTATAGGTATTGGCTTTTCCATATCGGTGCGACTCGTACTTCAGAAACCACAAGCGAAAGGCAGCGGTTCACCAGTGTACTTAAAGGCGGAGTATAAATGGAACAATAAGGAACTAAATAAAAATCAAGTTCCTTATGCTATCTACAAAGTGTTAATGCAATATTTCCTTAACTTAAACAGACATTCTGTGTTGGCTATACAAGGTGAGTCAGCTACCCCTTATGCAATCCGCATTTTATAGTCCAACATGAAAACATCGACCCCATTACCAGGTTCTACCCGCGTATTTAACATGGATGTTAAACATTCGATGACATTAGTACTAATATGGATGTTATCACATCGCTTTTTAATATATTCGTAATTAGACAGCTGACGTTTGCACTTCTGCAAATGTTCACTGGAACCAGCGAATATTACATCTTAAACGGAATGTTTAGCTCACACGTTACGAGGTAGCTCAGTTGGAACGGGCGCTCGGAAGTAATCTGTCTGCTGTGAAGGTGGTTCGAATCACCTGCATGTACTAATTTTTTTTAAAATTTAAATACCATGCAATCCTCACAATTTACAAACTATTATTCTGAAAACTGTTATATTCATTTTTACTTTCTCTACTGGTAAGTAGGGTAAGTAATGTATTCCACCCAAAAATTCGATGTCGAGATTACATGTTTTGAGGCCCCCTGAATCCAAAAAAAGCATTTTTAGAAAAAGGTCCGTGTGTGTGTGTGTGTGTGTGTGTGTGTGTGTGTGTGTCAGTCTGTCAGTCTGTCTGTCTGTCAGTCTGTCAGTCTGTGGACAGCATAACTCAAAAACGCAAAGTCGGTTAAAAACCAAAGTTGGTATTTGAGTTTAATATCTTTCAAGGATGTGACACGAAGATTTTGAAGAAAATAGCCCCACCCTAAACTACCCTTTACATGGAAAATTTTTCGAAAAGTTTTATTTTCTTGAAAATGGCCCTAACGATTTTTATTAAAATGACATATGTTTGAGATATTTTTATGACAAATGAAATGTATATCTTGAATTTTCTGGCTATAGCCCCTGTAGTCGTATTTACTCTGGACGACTTTTGCATAACTGGTAAACCGTTAGAGATAGACCAAATCATACTATACAAAAAATGTAGATCTTGGTAAAATACACAATTTATGTCTCAATAAATTTTCTTGTAGGGTGAACCATTTCGGAGATATTCCTTGTCATGTGTGTGAGTTTCGGAAAACTTAGAACTTTCGTGAAATGGATCATCGCTGTTCATTTTTTTTTATGTGTCAAGTGTGCAAAGACAACAGAATCTCAAACATTTGACTAACGCACAAAGCCTACTATATTCTAACATTCCCTTTGCACCTACAACGAAATAAGCAATAAGATAATTTGTATAAATGTTTGTCTCAACTAACAAGAAAGAAGATATAGGAATAAGAGTTTGTAAGAATGGTTAGTACAAGAGTAGAGAAAGTCATGTGAGTGCAACACATCAGATTTTTATTGTTTTATTTATATTTTATGACATTGTTTGATGTTTCTTTATTGGTGAACTACAATTATGTAGTTGTTTAAACACACCCATAGGTAGGTGCAATTGAAATAAGGATCATTCATACACATTTGAACGCAGAAAGCAAGGGAATTACATTGTCAGAGTTTAACATGGAAGTTAAACTCAATTTTGCACACAATGAATTATTGTGCTATTAAAAATGTAGACAACCAAAAACGATTTAAATTATAATGTCCTAAACCCTCAGGGACTTCATAATTAGATTATTGTGAATTTGATTTCCAAGTTTTGATGAACATAAAAAAAAAAAAAAAAAAAAAAAAAAAAAAAAAATATTTACAATGCTGAGACTCGAACCTGTGTCATTGGTGGTTAAGCGCAGAGGACCCGTCATAATCCTATTCAGTTATTTCGAGACTTCCTGAAAGCACGTACCACGTCCAATAGTAGGACTTGTATGCCTGGCGCTATGCCATTGCCACCTCGCAAGTTTGCGTGCTTGATTTAGCCTTTTAAGACGGGTTTAATCATTTACTGGGCGTTTTAATATTATTACTTAAATGGCAAAAGCTGTTATGCATATTAATTGAGATGCACGAGGCGTAGTTCACGCAAAAATGCAAATAAACTGTTATTTAATATGTCCATTTTGACTGTACGGGTCCATGATGGATGAGGCGTGTCTAAATTTTTCCTAATTTTTGGCAGCCAATCCCTGCTCTAAGTACAAGAATCCACCATTTTCTTTTTAGCTGACGTTGTTAGTGTACTCATATGATAGGTACATTTTTTCCGAGGCGTTTACTGAATTACGTTGCTATGTATACTCTAATAAAAAGTTTGTATAATCGGCTGGAAGCCGGAATTCGCTGTCAGTAAACGAGTCGTATGTTTTTGAGGTGTACTTTAGCGAGGAATACGTTCTGTCCCTTAAAGCACTGTTGCTCTCAATTTTGCGCATTCCTCTCTTTAAGAACGTCAAGCAATACATTTTAGTAAGCGCAAAACTGGACTAAGGCGCACATGTCGTTAGATGGGTGGCCTACCTTCCAAAAAAATAAGGCACGGCTGACTCACCTGGTATAGAATGAAGATAGAGTGGGTTATAAAGCCATTGAAGATATTTGCCAATGCTATTATGAAAGGAGAGGTACTTCAGGTAAAATATCTTCTGTTATTACCCATTAAGTGTTAGTGCTATGCTTACTTATTTTACTTAATCTAACGAGCTACTCGGTGATTACTACGTAATCGTAACCCCGTGACACAACACCTATCCGGGTTAAGACCTATCGCCCGACCGCTGCGTCGCCCACTTCTGCCCACTACAGGAGTCATGAGTGGGGTTCAGTACTGGAGATGGGACGTGGTCAGCACCCCGGTTCCTCCCCGCCGCACACTATGAAGAAGCATCAGACCAATAAAATAACTTAAGTCAAGGAACACGTATTTCACAATAAACATGTTTTTTTATTATGTATACTATAGGTGTACAAGTGTTGTAAATCTGTCACATAAAATGGAAGTATTTTGATTTGATAATATGCTTATATTAACTTAAGTGCAAAATATATATTTATTATTAATCAATTGATTATAAATTTGGAGAACGGAATATCCAACCAAAGTTAGTGCGCTTGAAAATTACCAACTTTATTTTGAGGCGTGAGCAGTAGGATAGTACGTCGAGTGCTGCGTCATATTTATATCGCTTTGTTTTGACTTGCCGCTCGCTCCTTCTGCATTGCTGACCCTAACAACCTATGGTATAGTCACACCTAATCTGTTTCATCGGTGTCCAAATTTCGCTGCCTGCTTATCACTTGGTAGGGCTGAAATTCTCTCTTCTCTTGCTCCTGAAGCAATCCCCTTTCTTTCCTTCGTCTATAGTAAATTTGAACAGACGCCATATTTTACAGATTGTAATGTCCTCGGCAGTTACATGATATTTATACTTTCGTACAACAAATTTATTACAAGTTTATTGATGAAATATGTTCTTTCATGTACAATTAAATAAATACCAATTCAGATCCTCATGTGCATATATAGCACAAATTAAACCATTGACTTTTTCCGGAGGACAAATTGCCAATATCGATAGTGACAGGTTGTATCATGTAGAAGATGTTCAAGGAGCTCATCAATTGTTTTAAAAGTCAAAGCCTTCATTATGACCATGGAGGTTAAAGGGGCTATTAAAAACAGTTGAAGAGGCTTTCCAGACATACTTGAAATTTTATTAAAATTGGTATAAAATGTGGAGTAGTTTGCGAGCACAAGCTATTGAAAACACTCCTTTTAACCTCTTGCTGATTTACCGAATAGAACTTTGGTTTATAACAGTATAAGGAGCCTTTGTCGACGCGTTTTTCTTTCTCTACTACACATAGTAAGTAGGGAAATTATATTATAGCATTCGACCCAAAAATTTGATGTCGAGATTTCACCGGAAATATGTTTTGAGGTTCACTGAATCAATAAAAAGCATTTTTAGAAAATGGTCCGCATGTGTGTGTGTGTGTGTGTGTGTGTGTGTGTGTGTGTGTGTGTGTGTGTGTGTGTGTTTGTGTGTCTGGGAACATCATAAGTAAAAAACGGTTAAAAATCAAAGTTGGTATATTTCAAGGAAGATTTTGAAGATTTTGAAAAAAATTCTTTCATCCTAAATTATCCTTTATATGAAACATTTTCCAAAAATTCTGATTTTCTAAAAATTGGCTCTAATGATTTTTATTAAAATGTGTATGTTTAAGATATTTTATAACAAGTAAAGCGTATATTTTGAATTTTTTGGCTATAGCCCACGTATTCCTGTTTACTTTCAATGAGTTTTGCGTAACTGGTATGCCGTAAGAGATAAACGGAATCTGACTGCACAAAAACGTAGATCTCGTCAAAGCTCACAATTTATGTTAAATGATCTTTTTTGTGAAGTGAACCATTTCGGAGATATTCCTTATTTGTCAGAACTTTTCAATACTTCTGGACTTTTCTTAAATAGGAAGTCGTCATTCATTTTTTGTCTCTTGGTCATGCAACAAGAACATTGCTTAGCGACCACTCTGAAAACATTTGACTATCACCTAAAGCAGGGGAAGACAAGTTCGGGCCGTATTTAATCGAAGAGCCAGCTTGTACGTTCCTGTAACGTCAGGCGAGAGCGGTGTATAGCTATGCTGCCTAAATCAGCGGCGCTACTTGCACGAAACTGAATGAATATGAAAAATGTTATTTGGGCATGTTTACAACACGCCCGGGCTGTTTAGAAAGAACCCTCTTCAGCCTAGTCTGAGGGTTTTTGTTTGTTGTGTGAGGGATCTTAACGGCGTTAGTGCGAATTTTGTGTTTATTTTCTGTTTTTGTTTACGTTGTGTAGTGTTGTGTGTAGTGCTTTTGTGTTTGTGTTCAGTTCCCTGTGTTTCACACCAGTTTGAGACCAGGCTTCAAGATGTACAAAGATTGTCAACTACGTTTCAGATCTTTACGACCCCGTATTCATTGGATGTTAGCAATGTTTCTAGCAGGTAGCAAACTGAATTGATAAATTTTCAGTGCGACGATTTGCTGAAGGACAAATATAAACACAAGGAAGACTTGGCTGATTTGTATAAGAATGTTCCTCAAACCAGATTTCTGAGGTTGTATGCTCTTGTTGCACGGATATTATGTGTTTGGTTCTACGTATGTGTGCGAACAATTCTTTTCTGCTATGAACCTTTATAAGTCAAAATCCCAAAGCATATTGTCAGATCACAATCTAACATACAGTCTTCGGTTACAAATGTGCCGTACATTACGTCCAAACATTGACAAACTAGTTAAAAGAAAAGTGAAACAGCAAATGTCGGAAAATGTCCACCTAATTGTTCTGTATAGCTCTCCTCTAGCTCAGGCAAAATAGTTATAACATGACTGTTAACATAAACTAGAATTTATATATATATATATATATATATATATATATATATATATATATGGCATAAAGCCGAAATGTAATTATTTATAATTTGTGACTATTCCGTAATTGAAACAGTCAGCATTAAAATTACGATGTCCCGCAGGCCTTTCATCTTCCCGCTGTGACGTCACACGCTCTACTGGCCGTCGTTGGGAGCATGTGAGCTGAGTGAGCTGACGTCACAGCAGCGATACCCGTCTTCTCCTGGCCTAAAGCCTACTATATTCCCCTTGCAGCTGCAAGAAAGTTAGCAATAAGATAATTTCTACAAATGCTTATCTCGATTAACATGAAGCAGATAGAGGAATACACGCTTATAAGCATAGTTTGTGCAAGAATAGGGAAAGTCGTGTGTGTGTAACACATTAGATTTTTGGTGACTTAAAATGGGTACAAGATGAAATATAGGTTTTGTTATTTCTAGGATCACTTGTCAGAATATTTATATATACTCATAATACACATCAAATTTACAGCGTCAAGAAACGAATGCACCTGAAATTTAATGCCATGATAAATCGAATTGCTTTGAACTAGTCACAAAAATGATCGAAAAGCAAACATTTTGAAGGTTCCTATTTTAATTTAATATTCTCTTAGAGAACATAAACAAAACAAATACAAACAGGGTTTACAGATGACCATGAAGCTTAACCGTTTCCCTTTATTTGGACACGGTAGTTGTAAAGATCCTGGCTACCTAAGCGGATTGCTTATGAATATGTACTGCCTGGAGAATCCTTATTATTAAAGCCGGTAGGTCGCTTGGCTAGAATAATATTGCTTTAGCATTTACATAACATGATATCCAACAGAACTTAATTTAAAGCAGAGTTGCAGCTGTGAAGCGACTTAAAACGACAAGAAAGCTTCAGAAAGAAACCTTCTATACTACAATGGAGAACTTTTGCTAAAACTTTATATGTTCCGATGGTAGGTTGTGGAAAGTTTTATCTTCTGCCTTTGAAACTTTGTCTTCCTATGCTTTGTTCGTTTATTTACCCCCTTATTTAAATGAAAAATGCACTTCTCCTGAGAAATGTACTAAATATACAGAAGTACATTTTGGATAGAGGAAAACTTATTTTTGAGAGATGTAGACGTCTCAAAAATGAAAATGTTCGGTTCTGTTTTTAATAAAAATGGCAATTCAAAGTTGAATTCATGGATCGTATAATTATAAATATGGATGAAAATAAACTGAAACGCTCAATTGTGAAATATCAGGTGGTGCATTATGTTCTGAATTACAGGAAAAAGTGATGAACAATGCTGTTATATTTCCTCGATGTTAAGTCACATCGTTAATTTTATTTTTAGAATCTATCACTACTGTTTATTATATATATGAACCAAATTATTATAGAATAGAGAGAATTACCTCATGGGTATATACAACTAAATATACAATTACAACTATATTAATTACTTTTTGCAGACGATTTAGCTCTGCTGGCATCTTCAGAAGATGAATTACAACATTCAGTATTTAATTTTAACAAAATTGGAATAAAATATGTCATGAAAATCAATAAAAAGAAAACTAAAATTATGGCTTTCTGTGGAAAACACTCTGTTTCTAGCAAAATATATTTAGATTACAAATATTAGAAAGAGTAAATTCTTACACATATCTCGGATACACATTATCCTTTTTTGATGAAGTAGACATTTACCTGAAAATTACTAAGTACAACAAAACAATGGGGATAATTAATAACATTATGAAACCTTCCGTAGTACAGACATGATAGAATCTGCTTGTGTAAGACCTTGGCAAGACTGTACTTCGTTACGGAAGTGAAACATTGACATTGAGGAAGAAAGGTGAAAGCAGAATAACTGCTAATGGAATGAAATTCATGAGATATACAGCGGGATATCCTAAAGGGAATCATAAACACAATGAAGATGTACTAGAAGAATTACAAATAGAACCTGTAATTAACTACATAAGGACTTATCAAAAGAGCTGGTTAAATCATCTGCATTGCATGCATAAAAATCTGATGTGTTAAACTCACATGACTTTCTCTACTCTTGTGCTAACCATTCTTACAAACTCTTATTCCTATATCTTTTTCGTTAACACGAAGATAAACATTTGCAGAAATTATCTTATTGCTTATTTCCTTGTAGGTGCAAGGGGAATACAGAAATACAGTAGGCTTTGAGCGATAGTCCAAATCTTTTAAAGCTTTCAAATTCCGTTCTCTGTGCACGGTTAACATTTAATGAATAATGATGTCCCATTTGACAGAAGTACAAGTTCTCGAAAACTCACAAAAATAACAAGGAATATCTCCGAAATGGTTCACTCTATAAAACAATTTATTGAGACATAAATTATGTGTTTTAGCAAGATCTACATTTTTATAGTAAGATTTGGTCTATCTCTTACTGTTTACTAGTTATGAAAAAATCATCCAGAGTAAATGGGCTATAGCTAGAAAATTCAATATATACATTTCAGTTGTTGTAAAAATATTTCAAACATGACATTTTAATCAAAATCGTTACAGCCATTATCAAGAAAATAAAAATTTTACAAAAATGTTCCATGTAAAGGGTAGTTTAGGGTGGAGAAATCTTCTTCAAAATCTTCGTGCCACATCCTTGAGGGATATTAAACTTAAATACCAACTTTGGTTTTTAACCGACTTTTCGTTTTTTTGAGTTATACTGTCCACACACACACACATACACACACACACACACACACACACACACACACACACACACACACACACGCACACACACGCGCGCGCGCGCGCGCGCGCGCGCATATACACACGCAAACAGGCAGATAGATATCACGTCTTCCCTCCAAGGATTAGGCAATGCTGCCTGTTCTGGCTTCAAAACATGTCTGACCATCGTTTCTTTGTCTTCCCGGATGCCTTTACCCAATAGGCCTTTAAACACTTTCCTTGGGATCCTTTCTCTAGGTATTCTATTAACATGCCCTCTCCATTCATTTCCGTAAGTGGTAAGGATTTATTCTAGTTCTTCCAATCAGCTTTGGCAGCTTTGAAGTCTTTAGTAAAATCTATGTATTTACAAACAGAGCTGAGTTTCTTGGATTAGAAATGCTTCATGTGAAACAGTTGTAATATTAATGATGAGAAACTGTCGTGAGATTACTAGAGAATCTAGCCTTTGACTTTTTTGAACTTCTGAATTGTTTCCTTTCGAAATGTATTTAGCGTCTTACCTATAAAATTGTGTTCGTCTCCAGACAGTCGAGCTGCTTGGGAGGTTTAATTTCTAGAGTTTCAGATTCTAGTAGATGTTCTGTAATCTCTGTTGACCTTCCACAGAGACGGTGGGGATCGACGTCAATTGGCTTCGTGGTCATCGAATGACCATTTCAGTGAGTGGCCAGAGCTCCGTGAGTGCGATGGGTGTTACACAGACGTCCCCTCAAGAGCAGCAGTTGCCATGCGCAAACGTCCGCGCCATCTGTCCGGCACCGTCAACACTACTCACCTGAAAGCACACCTGAAAGTGATAAGAAAATAGAACTAAGGGAAATAATGGAAAGGAAACCACGGTATGAAGGATGCACACCAGCATTCGCCTTAGGTGACAAGGGGAAACCATGGAAAAACCCATGTCAGAGTGCGCGGCCACGGGGATCGAATTCGCGACCTCCCGAATGCAGGCCACAGACGTTACCACCTGAGCCATCCCGCTCGGTTATACATGTACTAATTAGAGGAAGCACTGAATTTCACAAAAAAAAAAAAAAAAAAAAAACCCAAAAAAAAAAAAAATTCAATACCAAGATTTCACCGGAAATACAGGTTTCGAGGCTCACTGAATAAAAACAAAAATATTTTTATTTGCTGCACTTAAAGTAGGGAAAAGATTGTATTCTACCCAAAATCAATATCATGATTTCACCGAAAATACAGGTTTTGATTCCTAAAAGTGACTGAACAATTTTTACTAAATTCCACATTTTTAAAATATTTGCGTAACAAATGAAGTATATGTCTTAAGTTTTAGAATAGACACCAAAATCCTCTTCATTCCGAATGACTTTAGTATGATTTGTAAACCGTATGAGACAGGCAAAATATTACTGCACTTACACGTAGATATTGTTGAAGTACACGATTTGTCATATACATTTTTTGTGGAGTAACTATTTCCGAAATCTTCCTTATTATTGGTCTGAATTTTAAAACAGCTATACCTTTCTCAACCGGGAAGTCGTTATTCGTTGTATTTTTGCGGTCACACAAAGACCGTGGCATGTAACGACACCGTGATGTAACGACACGCTCTTTAAAACGCCATCCCTTTACCTACCGTATGCTAAAATGAAATGTGTACATGTAAGTCAATTCAAAGTTTATCTGGGTTAACAAGAAACATATTAATAATGTTTTCTAAGAATGTCTGAGGAAGAGTGAGAAGGAAAAGCTATGCAAATGTAACACTTTTTTTCTTGGTATACTGCTTTCTCAGTACTGCTACAATCGTGTGGTTTCTTGGGAACATAATTCATTATTGATATTATTCAAAGTGTGATCATAATTGCTTTGTTTTATGCGGTAATATAATGTATTATGACGTTCTTTCGCGTAATATTTGTTGTACCGGGAAAGAAAGGTTAAGTTCCTTTCTAAACCATCAGCACGAGAGGAAAAAAACAATAGAGCGCTATCTCAAATCCACTTGTGACAAACACAAGGTCATAGCTAAACTCCTGAGTGAAATACAGTATATGTAGTGAGATATAAAACTGCTCTGGATTTGAGCACTTGCTTACACCACCATACATGAACTTGGAATGGAGGTCAAAGTCAGATAGGAAATAATTTACACAAAGCAGAGTTATATATGTTGTCACAAACGTAGTAAAGGAAAATAACAGCAGCACGTGTATAGTTTATGTTTTATATCTACAGCAACTGTCACCTCGTTTCGCCTCTCACATCCAGAGCTTGGATCTAAAAAGAGCATCACTGACAACCCTGGGGCGATGTGATATATTGGATGCGTGTTACACCAGTTTTTGTTTTGCTTTTTGCACATATGGTGCAGCCTTGACGCAGGCTTATCTTGTTTACCTTTTGGTTAACATGCGAAAGCTGACACAAAGAACCACATTGGTTCTCAGCTGATGAAAGAATTCGAAAGCCAATCCTTGTGCTGGGAATCCTGCGTAAGTGTAATATTTATTTTGTATACTTTTATTCTTTTTGCCTCAGAACGTGGGAAATGCCAATGTATATTGGCGGAAAATACAGCCATGTGAACCGTGCTTCTGTTGTAAAGTCATAACCCAAAGTGACAATTTTAGATTTTTATTGTGTTATTTTACTTTCTTCGAACATGTGGTTATTGATATAGTGTGTTATTAATTATTTAAATTTCTCCTAAAATGTATGAGGCTATTAATTTGGTATGTTATTTATACAAAACATTTTGCATTTTGTATCTATATCGCAAAACAATATTCCTTGTGCAGTGGGCTATACAGGGTGTCTAAATTAGACCACCGACACGGGTAGCCGAAGACGTTAAGAAATGAATTCGAAACATAAAGTGAGCGGTCGAAATCCCCCCAGAATCGTGCTCCATGATTAAGGGCTATCCCAGATTTTCTTCAATCTCAATTTCTGGCATATCCTGGAGAGGCACCTTTAACTTTGGCCTGGAAAGTTTCCTTTCCCAAATATAACTTAATTGCATGCATCATCAGTGTGCAACACCTATGGTTTCTTACCTAGTAAGAATGGAAGAAAAGCTTAGTTTTAATTTCAGAAACAAGTCCTTATGGATGGATCAGAAGAGGTACCATTCGAAAATTTTAAGCTTCTGAAATGAAAAGCCTTATACGGAAATGCAACAAGGAGGAACTTTCAACTAATAGTTATAAGTTGTGAAGGCTACGTGCAAATACATATTAATAAACATCTTCTGTGCAGTAAGATCACCAAATTGATATCCCTACGGTAAACATTTATCGGCTTGGAGTAATATATGTTGAATATGTTTCCTATCTTAGGCTTTGGATATGGTAGGAATTCTTAAGCAGTTGGCTTCAAGTTATCTGCGCACAAACATGTTTATGAAACGGCTGTAAACAACAGCAGTCATGAGGCACTGAAGGGCACGCAAGTCTGCCTGAAGACGCCAACAAATTTTACGAGGGATGTGGGTGGCTCTGAATCTCCGGAAGTCCAGTAGTAGTTGAAATTTATTTCCTTTCGTCCTGGCTTTAATGCTTAGAAATTCGTATGCTTTGTTATCAAAAGGACAGTAAAAAGAAAATAAATTAAGTCAATATGTGACTTTGGTGGGTGTAAAGTAAAGAAGACAGATGTAGTTGAGATAAAGAAACACTTTTATTTCCGTAAAGATTAACTTTGTACACTCATTGCAACAGCAAGAAAGTCTTTACCAATTCACCAACAGCACGGCTCCGAATTGGTAACACAAAAACTGTCCCTTCTCACACTTTACCGCTATTTATATCTCCCAGGCACTATTCTGGAAACTTCAGGAAAGTTCAGTTATTATTGCGGTGAAATACAAAGCAGAAAATTCCAGAAGTCTCTATCCCTTTCTCTCTTTCGGCAAGCGCCCCAACAATGCGGCCATTCTCTGTCTCTTCCCTTCGGCTCCTTTGCGATAGTGCCGACAATAATGCGATGGGCGACACTGCTCCCTCCTCAAGGCTGGTCGTCCCGAACAGCACCATCGTAACGGGCCAGACGATCCAGGTGTACCACTAACATCTTTCCTCGGGGCACCTTCTGGATGCGGTAGACTACGTCGTTAATCCTCTTTACCACTCGGTACGGTCCTTGCCACGGTTGTTGAAGTTTTGGGCAGCGTCCCTTGGTCCGGGTAGGGCGGTACAACCAGACCATGTCACCTTGCTGGAATCCTTGGCCGTTGACTTGCCTGTCGTACCGGGTCTTCATGAGGTCGCTCGCCATCTGGATGTTCTGACGAGCCATCTCGTGCATGTCGTGGAGATGGTCTACTAGATTCTCCACATACTCGGTTGCCGGCTGTTTCGCTTCCGGGGGGCTCCCAAAAGCCAGGTCACAAGGGAGGCGTAGCTCTCGACCGAACATTAGGCTTGCTGGTGTCATCCTGGTGGTGTCGTGTGTCGACGAACGGTAGGCCAGCAAGAACAGTGGTACCTTGAGGTCCCAGTCTCGCTGATGGCTGGCCACGACCTTCCTCAGGTGCTCCTCTAGGGTCTTGATGTATCTCTCGACCATGCCGTCCGACTGTGGATGTAGGGGTGTTGTGCGGGTCTTGTTCACCCCAAGTCTTTCCAATGCCTCCTTCATTAGGTGCGACTCAAAATTGGTGCCCTGGTCGCTGTGGAGCTCTAACGGGACCCCAAAACGGCAGAACAGCTGTTCCACGAGGCAGTCTGTAATCGTCTTCGCCTCTTGGTTCGGGATGGCATACACCTCCGGCCACTTGGTGAAGTAGTCCACAGCTACCATCAGGTACTTGTTGCCTCGATCGGACACTGGGAATGGTCCAGCTATGTCGACGGCGATGCGTTCGAAGGGCGTTCCGACGTTGTACTGCTGCATGCGACCCCGGCTCCTAGTCTGGGGGCCGCGACTCGCCGCGCACACGTGATATTGACGGCACTAGTTCTCAGCGTCTGCTCGGAGCCTCAGCCAGTAGTAGCGCTGTCGGAGTTTGTCGATCGTCCGGTTTGCTCCTAGGTGTCCACCCGAGGTACCGGCGTGCACTTCCTCCAAGACTTCCGGGACCTTACTTCGGGGAAGTACCAACTGCTCTTTCTGGGTCTTCCCATCAGGTGATTCCCATACCCGGAACAGCACGCCCTCTTTGGTCTTCAACGAGTCCCATTGGGCCCAGTACGACTTGTATGTAGCGCTTCTGGGTGCGATGTCCTCCCAGGTTGGTGTCGTCCCTGCCTGCACTTCTCTTAAGAGTGGCCCCAAGTCGGCGTCCGCCAGCTGCTCCCTACTCAGGCCCGCGCTATCCCATCCATCCGCAGGCACTGCCATGACCACTCTGACAGCTGCGGTACGCTCCTTCTCTTCCACTCTTGCGCATTGGCCGCACTCTTCTGGGCAGGGTCTTCGGGACATGGCGTCTGCGTTGCCGTGGCTCTTCCCTCTGCGATGTTCGGAAGTGAAGTCGTACTCCTGCAACCTCTGGACCCAACGGGCTGTCTGGCCCTCCAGGTTTCTAAAGCTAAGTAGCCAGGTTAGGGCGGAGTGGTCTGTCCTCAGGTGGAATGGCTGACCGTACAGGTACTTGCGGAAGTGCTCCAAGGTCTTCACTACCGCCAGTAGCTCTCGTCGGGTGACACAGTAGTTCTTCTCTGCCTTGGACAACGTCTTGCTGTAGTAGGCTATCACCCGCTCGTGGCCGTTCTGGACTTGGGATAGGACGCCTCCAATGCAATGATCGCTGGCGTCGGTGTCCACAATGAAGGCGTCGCCTGGTTGTGGGAATCCCAAAATAGGAGCACTGCAGAGCGTCCTCTTCAGCTGCCGGAAAGCGCATTCGGCGTCCTCCGTCCACACATAAGGTCGGTGTTCTTCCGTCAGGCGAGTGAGGGGTTTGGCGATGCTGGAGAAGCCCTTTATGAAGCGGCGGTAATAACTGCACAATCCAAGGAAACTGCGCAGTTCTCGCTTATCTTTGGGCGAGGCCAATCTCTCACGGCCTGTGTCTTCTCCGGATCCGTGGCCACTCCGGTTGATGAGACTATGTGGCCTAAGTAGTTGACTTCCCTGCGGAAGAGCTGGCACTTCTTGGCGTTCAGCTTCAAGCCGGTCGCCTGCAGTCTCTGTAGCACCTTGCTCAGTTTGTCAAGATGGTCTTCGAATGTCTTGCCGACGATGATGATGTCCAGGTATAACAGGCAGGCGTAATAAGTCAATCCTCTCATTACTGACTCCATGAGGCGTTGGAAGGTAGCTGGTGCGTTGCAGAGACCAAAGGGCATAACTGTGAACTGCCAAAGCCCTTGGCCTGTCGAGAATGCGGTCTTCTCCTTGTCTCTCGGGTCTAGAGCCACCTGCCAGTAACCCGATTTCAGGTCTAGGGTTGAGAACCACTGCGCACCAGCAAGCGTGTCCAGGGTGTCGTCAATCCGGGGTAAGGGGAAGCAGTCCTTCTGGTGACAGCGTTCAGCTTCCTGTAATCTACGCAGAAGCGTAGCTCGCCATTCTTCTTCTTCACCAGAACTACAGGGGAACACCAAGGACTGTCAGACTCTTCGATCACTCCCTTGGTTCTCACGTCCTCCAGCATGTCTCGTACCGCCGCTTGTTTAGCCAACGGAACGCGTCTAGGTGGTTGCCGAATAGGCCGGGCGTCTCCGGTGTCGATGTGGTGAAGCACTCGCGCCGTGCGGCCGTAATGGCTGCTGCCTTGGCTGAAGACGCGCTGATATCGTCTCCGCAGTTGTTGGACCTTCTCTCTCTGTTCAGCGGTCAGGTGGTCGGCCGCCCTCTCCAGTAAGCCTTCCAGCCGGGGCCCCAGGTGTTGCGTCGGCACCGGCTGACCACGGGCTCGCACGCCCCCAACTCCGTCCCGGCCTCGACGTCGTGATCGGTGTCTGTTGGGTTGAGCAGTCTCTCCAGCACCTTCTCTCGGCACGGCAACAATGTCCCGGCTACACAGAGCCCGTGCACATGCGTCTTCCGGTCCAGCAGCATGTTCTTCTTGCGCTGGCCTTCCAGTCGCGCCGTCACTACCATCTCGCTTCTCGCGGGGACAACTACGTCTTCCCTGAGAAATACCTTGCAGATTCCAAGGCGTTCTTCGGGGTGCCGGAGCATTACTTCCTCTCCCTTAAGCCGCAGAACCTTCTTGCCGATGTCGACCGTCGCCTCGTGGCTCCTGAGGGCATCCAGTCCCAGTATCACCTCCTCAGCCACCTCCGCGACGAACACCCACAAACGCAAGACACTTCGCCCCAGGGTCAACTGCAGCAGGGCCTCCCTCTCCACAGGCAAGATGTCACCCGATGCCGTCACTAGTTGGTACGGTCGGCTCGGTTTTCTCGACGGCAAGCCCCTGGCTACGTCAGGTCTGATGACAGTCACGGCTGCTCCAGTGTCAACAAGCACGCGGCACGGCTTCCCTCTCACCCAACCGTCCGCGATGAGGCTGTCATCCATTCGTCGGCGCGCAGTGTCACTCGAGGGGATGATGGTGATGGCGCCGCCGTGCCCCTCGCCACGCCGGCCATTACTCGTTTTCCGGCTGCTCTTCTTGGTGCCGGCAGTCTCTCATCAGGTGTCCCGGCTGGCTACACCCCCAACACACGCCACCTGGTCTTCGTCGGCGTCCCTGGTCTGGTCTGCGGTCTTCATCGTAGCGGACACTCCTTGTCTTCGAGGTCGGGGTAGCCGTCACTTTGGCCACTTCCATCCTTAATGCGGCCGTTAGTGCCTCGTGGATGGTCTTGTAGTCGCCGAGCATCAGGCGTTGACGTATCTCGGCATCGCGTACCCCGTCGACTAAGGTATAGGCGGCTTCTCGGGATACGAATTCGGAGGGGAGGTCGACCAAGGCTTTGCTGGCCAGCTGTTCGATTGCCAGGGCGAACTCCTGCAGCGTCTCCACTGGCAGTTGCATCCTAGATTTCAGTTGGCTGCGGTAGGCTGCGGCTAAGCGGTGGTTTCCGAACCGGTTCTCCAGGGCCCCCCAGATGTCCTTGGGCGCCACCGCTGTCTGGACTGCGTTCAGCACCTCTGCGGCTCGTCCCTGGAGGCTGGCTATCAGCTGCGCGGCCTCTTCTTCTGGCGACCATTTGTTGTGCTTGGCCACTGTGTCGAATTGACGGCGGAAGACCTCAAACGTTGACGTGCCATCGTACTTCGGTGGTTTGACGCGCGTCGATGTTGTGTCGCGTGCTGGAGCCTCGGCCTTGTAGTTCTTGAGCTTTTCACTAAGCATCCCTTCCACCATTGCATTTAGCTCCTTGGCGCTACTGTCGACCCTGTCTTCGAGAACGCTAAGCCGTTCCCCGACATTCTCCAGGGCGTCAACGCGTTGGCCGAGGTCCTCCACCTTTCCACCGAGCTCTTCCACCTTTCCACCGAGCTCTTTCACATCCTCCCTCACGCCAGCCAGTTGCTCGTCAATTTTCGCCGATAGCTCCGTCTTCATCTCTTTCAGCTCGGCAGCAAGGTTGTCGTTTGCCACCTTCATCTCTGCTTTCAGCTCTTGTAAAAAGCTCACCAATGTAGCCTCCATCGTCATATCCCGCTTCTGACACCAGTGTGACTTTGGTGGGTGTAACGTAAAGAAGACAGATGTAGTCGAGATAAAGAAACACTTTTATTTCCGTCAACAGTAACTTTGTACACTCGTTGCAACAGCAAGAAAGTCTTTACCGATTCACCAACAGCACGGCTCCGAATTAGTAACACAAAAACTGTCCCTTCTCACACTTTACCGCTATTTATATCTCCCAGGCACTATTCTGGAAACTTCAGGAAAGTTCAGTTATTATTGCGGTGAAATACAAAGCAGAAAATTCCAGAAGTCTCTATCCCTTTCTCTCTTTCGGCAAGCGCCCCAACAATGCGGCCATTCTCTATCTCTTCCCTTCGGCTCCTTTGCGGTAGTGCCGACAATAATGCGATGGGCGACAATATTGTGTCTTTGTCATTGTGAGTTCACTTAGTTGATACTGTCACTTAACTAATGTGCTCTAATTCAATGTGTGTCATTTCAGTTTTATTCACAACGTAGCCGGTAATAGAATATGTACAAAACAACGTCTCTTTTCACTTGACGGGGAATCGCACACAAGACAAATCTAATCTCCCGTGGTACCAGTACACAGTGTGCATTGCACTTTCTTCAAAAGCTCACTTGTAAAACCACACATGACTACCATTGGAAACGCACACACGAACACGCTGACTTATACAGAATTAGGTCGATTTACATGAAATTCGGTGTATGGAGGTAGTCATACACAGGAACTCAAAATTATATGGGTATACAGCAGTTGCGCGCGGAATTCAACACCATATGTGATATATCTGATCTATTCTGTTATTTCCATGCAAATAAACGATTTGTCTAAATGTCTGCATCTACACTCTAGGTTTTGTTTCCATGTAGGTGGTTTTTACCGAAAAGTACACAGTTAAAGATATATCCATTCTTTTGCCAAAGGCAGTTTCCATATGCCATTCATAACTTAAGCTAACACAGGAATTATTTGCTATGTCCATGTTTATAAAATAAGCCATTTCTGTTGTGAGCGGCACATACTGTAGTGCTGAATTAATATTTGCATATGTGGAAGTTAGCTAAAGTTTGCACGATAATTAGAAGCAAATTCGTGGCCAGAATGACGTTAAACTGCTGTGTTTGCATCTCAAATTAACACCTTCAGTGCTCCGCAGCTTATTCTGAGGTTGAGTGAAGGATAATTTCATTAACGTTCAAATAACAGAACATGTAGCACCTGCAGGTATTTTTTCATTCTTAAAACACCAATGAATGTACCTGAAAATCTCGTTCATATCCAATCTCTCTCTTGAAGCTTACCGTAAACAAACGATGCACTATTTAATAGGGGTATACAAAAACGAAGGATTCCGCAAAATGTTTAAAAAAATTTTCAGCGGTAAGGTTTAATTTAGTTATTTTTTTAGTTACTTTATGTGGCTTTAACTTGAAGTAGTACTTGGAAAAGGAACTTCTAAATAATTTTTCTTTTATTTGTATAATTTGCCCTTGGGTGTGATATTTCATAGTTTTTCAATTTTGTATGCTATTTTACCACTTAAAAATCAACGATAACGCTTAAGTTGTTTTTCTACTGTTCCTATAAATCCAAAATATTTTAATCATTATTGACTCTTTATACTCTTGAAGTTATTTAACCTACGGGTAACGTACATTAAATTTTAATTTATCGCAATAGTTGAGTTTGGATACTTTCATCGTATGGATACTATTCTTGCGCCTTGTTGCAAAGTTGCATACTTCCTTGTAGTACTTATTTACTATTCTCCTAGAATATGTTTTTCTGTAACTTTTTATCTTCTGCGATATGCCGCGCCACTTCTTACGAAGGCCAGGTTCAACTATTTATATACTGGATCGAAGGGGAGTTATATTAATTTAAACCACTTAGAGATCTTTGGAGCACATTTTATAAATTCATTTTTTTTCTACGACAATTTCCTGTGGAGATATTTTAGGTTTTTCGAGAACATAAAATAAACATTTGGCACTATTGTTGGGCTTGCTGAACTTGGCGTACCAATTTCACTTTCAATACCAGTTGGAGAACGCCATTTAAAAAGTTTCACTTTCACTTTCACAGTGGCATATCTCATCAGCGTAAACAAACATTTAATGTTTGCTACGTTCTAATAATTCTATCTGAATCTTCCAGTGACGCATTTTTTAACCTAAACTTACATTTACGAATATTTCTATCAGTTCATTCTACATTGGCCGCCTCCGTAGCGCAGCTGGCAGCGCGCTTGCCTGTGGCGCGGAGGACCCGGGTTCGATCCCCGGTACCAGCATGGGGATTTTATCCCCTCTGGGAGGTCTGGCACGGGGTGCACTCAGCCTCGTTAGGTCCCGGGGGGACCAATTGAGGAGCTACTTGATGGAGAAGTAGCGGCCCCAGGTCGAGAAGACCGCATAACTGGCCGGGAGGGCTCGGGGCGCTGACCACGTCCCACCCTCCAGTACTGCACCTCACCAATGACGCCTGTAGTGGGCAGAGGTGGGGGACGCAGCGGCTGGGCGGTAGGCCTTGGCCCTTCGTGGGCTGTCGCGCGGGGTTTACATTTACATTCTACATTAAACTGAAATATTTTTGTAATTTGTAGTGCTATATTGCGATCAACCAAATCATCTTTTTGATATGTAAACAGAAAATTACATCGTTAGGACCTTATTGACACTTATTAGATCTTCCTTCCATTTTACATTGTTCTTGTGTAGGGCAAAAAGCATGTCAGTTGTTCTTATTTCACCAAAACATCCTTCGCCGTATTTGTTTGGATTAAGGGACTTTTGGGAAACAAAACGCTAGTTTTGTTTTAGATAAAGGAAAGGAGCGAGGTAGGCCAAGATTTATGACCGGAATGTGGTTCAATGCGTGATCTACCTCGAGCTGTTTGCAGTGTTACTTAATAACACAGCCATATTACGTCGGCGAAGATCGGAATATCCTTTTAAGCAATTATTTTCAATAGTTAGTTAATAGCAAAGCTATCTCAAAGTATGTTTCTCTATTAATCTTACAAATAACAAAATATATTCGTACATCCTCGTTGAATTAACCACCTAATTTGGAACAAAAACTATACTTTTTTGTTTGAAAACTGCTGATCCAAGAACAAACTGTCATACCTTTTTGTTTACAATACTTCTATGAAGCAGATATTGGACGGAATGTAACAACTTCTCTTCCACCCGATATATATATATATATATATATATATATATATATATATATATATATATATTAGCTAACCTATTTGCTGTTTAAAATTAATACTTAAGTTATGTTAATAAAATTATGTATATTCATAGTTATTACCTATATTCGATATTAACATTTCTTCCCATCACACTGTGTTGTTCTTATCTTAATGTGAATTTTCTTCTTGCTCTTCCTCCTCCTCTTCTTCTTCTTCCTCTTCTTCTTCTTCCTCTTCTTCTTCTTCCTCTTCTTCTTCTTCTTCTTCTTCGTCAACTTCCCGGTTTTACCACTATTGTGTGTCAGGGGTTTACCTCGGGCCCAGGGGCCACATTTTCCTCTTGAGTCCGAATTTACTTAAAGTGGCGGATTAGCCCAACGCTTAAGGTCCCTGTTTTATTCTCATGGTACTGGGATAGATCCCTCAGTTCTTCAGGTAGGGATTGAGCATTTTCTCCCAAACCCGAAAGGTTTTGGTTTTCCTACCTATACTTGGAAGGCTGTTTGCAGTGGTTTCTAGTGGACACAGTTTATCAGCAGTTCCCAAGAGTTCAACATGGCCGACATTACACTAAACAATAGATGAAAGTATCACAAAAACAGTCTTACCACCGTACATAATAAAGACATTTCTAACCCCAAATATCACAGGGTTAATATATTACGCTTTCAAACGATAACAATGCTTGAACATCGTTATCACACAACAAAGAACATACTCACCTTCGGCAAATATTGTTCTGCAATAACACTTTTTGCATAGAATCACTTCCGAGCGCTAAATATCATAATATATATCCAATGCACTACTGTGTAGCGAACACAAAAATAACAACAGTAACTATAACTACATATGCTACTCTAAAATAATTCAATACAAAATCACGCCAACACGAGCAATACGTCCACAGATTAATTAATTAATTAATACGGCGTCTAAACAGAATATTGTTTTAAAATCTATCAGTTGGCCTCTGTGCAACAGGGGCTTCTGTAGCAATGGATGAAATATCACCAAATATAACCAGACTGCACCATAATGGGGGGGAGGGGGATGTCAAAGTTGCTTTTTGGGGTATCTTAATAAGCTGTGCATACTATTCCACTGGGCGATGGGGTCACCACTACCCTACGCCGATTTGATAAATATTGCAAATGACAAAATTCTTATATTAATGTTATATTAAATTTCCTTATATATAAATTCTCTCTGATCTTTTATATTTCTAACTACACATTTAACTTTTGGAGCGATGGTACTATGATCGATTCCCACTTCAAATTAATGCATGTCGTTAAATTTGCATGAATTTACAGGTTTGAAATAATATACGCATTTTTTTTGTAAAAACTTATTTATTCTTGATTCAGTTACCTTCTTTTAACAAGTCAGCGTCATCTTTAAAGAATCTCTTAGGTTTATATGCATTTGTCATTTTTGTAACCATATCCATACTTTTAACAAGGAAAATAGGGGCGTTTATATTAGTGTAAAACGTCTTATCGAATCTATCGGATTGCAACAGTAGGTTTTCTTTAACAAAACTCTCGCAGTTGTCTTAACACCAGAACTTTTCTACCTCCGATGCCTCTTTATCTGGTTCACTTGAGTCGAACATAGGGAAGTAACGCTTAACCAGGGCAGCAAAAAAAAAAAAAAAAAAAAAAAAAAAGCACACAAAGAAAAACAATTACCCATTAATAAGATTTCAAGCATACTGATCACGCGTGCCAGGTCATATAATTTACATAATAGTTTATCTATAATCAGTACAACAAATAATAGCAAAAGCTGCCGGAAGTCAATAAAGAAAAAAGTCATGAACAATACAGCAAGTCCGCTACGATTGTGTGAGTGTATCTGAGCCAAATTAAAGGATTGGAGGTGAAAAGTGCTTGGCCCTTCGTTCGGAAGACAGGGATAGAAGGCCGGCGCTAGAGGAGAGGAAATGTCAGATGTTATAGGTTATATAACCAAGAGGAACACTTCGCGCACTGGATCTACATAGAGTTATTGCAGGTACTATCCCCCAGGAGAAAGGAATGAAGTGAAGGAACACTCCATACAGCCACATAGAACTCCTCAACATGTTTTGCTTCGAAGAAGATGATGTAAGACCCTTGCAACCAAGCAGCTCTGTAGTGTCCATGGGAAGTACTCTTTCCTTGGAGAATACACCAGCACCACATCGCGCCACGAAACCTGGATGCACATCTGAAATGTGAGAAGGAAACGGAATGTAAAGAAAATGAGAAAAGAGAAACTATCCCAATATTTTCCCATCAACCTGGGATTATCACTAAAAACCCATCAAAAAAGGCGGTGGACGGTAACCGAACAATGTGAGTTTCAAATGTTACTGTGGAGTAAACTTGATCGATGAAATCTTCCATATCAGGATTGGGTTTTTCCAGTTTCGAAGTTCAAGTATCACTGAAACTGTGCTTCCCTCTCTTTTTGGGCTGTCCTACATCCCGTCTTCTTCTTGACTTATACAGAGATCCAAATACATGGGAACTGCTGAGCGGTGTTTTTCCACTGCGCACGCGGAAACACGATAACAGCAGCTGATATACACAAGGTCACGAGCATGACTTGTTTTTCTCTGCTCTGCTCACAATCAATATTGAGCTGATGGTGGTATCGTGGGGCTGCATTATTACCAGTGTGTTTTATTATTTAGTGCTGTACTTAGTCACAAAGTGCATTATGGCTCAGCATTTATTTTCTACTGCACAGCGTGTATTTATTTATGATTCGTATGTGTTAACTTAGTCAGCTCGCCAGATGCAAATGCGATTTGCAGAAAGATTTCCAGGCGTAAAAGTTCCAGGCCGTACAACAATCCATAAACTTTACAATAACTTTCAGACCACAGGAAGTGTTCAGGCTCGGAAATCTAATAGACGGCGTACGATTCTTACCGAAGAAAAATTAGACGTCGGTCATCGTTTGGAGAATTCCCCCCAAAAATCGCTTAGGTGTCTTTCACAACAGGCAGACATTTCTATGGCTCTTTGCAAAGAGCTACTAAATTGCTGAAGTTAAAACCATATAAAATAACTGTGGCACATGCTCTTCAACCAGGTGATCCTGTAATTAGGCCACATTTTGAGTGAACTCTCAGTAGTGTATACAATGGCGAAATTGATCCACATTTCATATTTTTCACGGGCGAGACTTGGTTCCACCTTCATGGATATGTGTGTACACAAAATAATCGTTATTGGAGCTCTGAGAAACCTAATATTGTTCTTGAAATACGCTTTCATGACGAAAAATTGGTGTATGGTGCCCCATTATGGAGGACGAGTTATAGGCCCATTTTTCGAGTCAACAGTTGATGCCCGTACATACGTGAATATAATTTTTCTGGTTTAGAGAATTAACCGAACAGGGAGCGTGATTTTGCCTTTTTTCAACAAGACTCTGTAACAGTTCATACAGCCAGTCTTTCGATGAGAACAATTGAAAGTGTGTTTCAGAACATAATTATTAATAGGAATGTGTGGCCCCCCTTGGTCCCCCGACTTACCCCCCTGCGATTTCTATCTCTGGGGTAACTTAAAGCATAAAGTGTACAAGACAAACCCACACACCTTGGAAGAATTAAAATAAAATTTCTCAACGTGAACTACGGCAAGTAACGGATAATTTCCTAAAGAGGAACCAAAAATGTATGGACAACGACGATGGCCAGTTTCAGCCTCTACTATAATTATATTGGTAAGTAAAGCCTTTAAAAGTAGTTTTAAGTATGATATATGGTTTTATCCGCGCCGTTCTATGACAGTGGCAGTCGGCGACCAGCGCAGAGGAACCGTACAGACAAAACACAGCGCAACCGGTTCACAGTCCTTTGGATCACCGTTATAAAAACGCTTGCAGCGGCAGAGGCTCAGGGGATATTCTTTGCACATGTTCATGCCTCTCTCCTGATACCCTCTCACTTCTTTCACCATATCTTCAATTTTTCTCTAATTTCTTTACTTCTTCTTTGGTATCTAAGGCTCACCCCTAATACCGACCTTATAAATCTCATTCAGTTGCTTTAATACGTCTTTTATCACTAAACTTGCTCTTAGTACTCCTGTTTCACTTCCATACATCAAGGCTGGTTTTGAGGCAATGTTGTGTAGTCGAATCTGGACTTTTTTACTCCTGTTTTTCCCCCAAATATGTCCTTATACATCCATTTATGTTATTATATTTTTGTATATTTTCTTCCAAGTCTCTATTTGTTTCATATACTGATATTTGACATCCCAAATATCTGAAAGTATTTAATTCTTCTATTATATTATCTATAACTATTTTAGCTCTAACATTGCTTTTCCCTCATTGCCATTACTTTTGTTTTTGGGATATAGATTTTCATATTATACTTTTGTAGGATATTGTTTAATTTTGTTACATTAACTTGGAGTGATCTTCCGAATCCGCTAAGAGAACTTGGTCATCTGCAAAGATTATATTATTTATTTGATTATAATTTCCATTGTGTACATATGAAATGTTCTCTTGTTTCCATTGCTGTATTTTTTTTCATGCATAAATTACAAAGTAATAGAGACAGACTATATCCTTGTTTTAGTCCTTGATTTATTTCTATCGCAGTTTTATTTATTTCTATTTCCGTACCATCATACAAAGATTTTATTGCATTTATCAAATTTCCTAGAGTTTTATATTTATTCAGGATTTTTCATAATATCTTCCTATTTACCCTATTATAGGCCTTTTCATAATCAGGACACAATAGATATAGTGGTAAATTAAATTCTCTTTTTTCTCTCTCCATTATTTGGTTAATAACAAATATTGCATCTACACAAGTTCGTTCCTTTCTAAATTGACAGTACTCTTCGCTTAGAACACTTTCTGTTATTGGTTGAAGTTTTATTTTGCTTATCGCTGAATAAATCTTGTAAACTGTATTTAATAGTGCAATGCCTCCATAGCTAGAGCAGTTTCTGCTATCTCCTTTCTTATATAGTATGTTAACTATTTTTGCACATTTCCATTGCTTCGGAACCTTTGCTGCATTCCGTATTTCATTTAGTAATAATTTTAGAAACCTCTTCCTCCATTTCGAAATAGCATACTTTATAAGTTCGCTGTTATATTATCAATTCCTGGTACTTTACTATTCTTTAAGTTTTTCAGGGCCTTCTCTAGATCCATGGGCGTCGCGAAGGGGGTCTAGAGGGGTGGGCCGCAGCCCCCCTTGGAAAATAATAAATGCAATGTGCAATCAATTACTATTCACTATTGCGTTAATGTTGATGCAAAGAACAGTTTTATTTAGCATAAACTAATATGCTTATCCCCAAAAAGTACTATAACCCATCTGCTACAGTTTTTGGCAATAGAATAATGAATTAATATTGTTTAATTGCAAACTTCCAACATGCGGCCCTCCTGAAAAAAAGTCTGACGACGCTCATGTCTGGATCTAGCATAGCTATTCAATTGTATTCATTGACACACTTTGTTCTACATGATGAGATTCTTCTTTGTCTATAAATATACTTTTATAGTATGTTACCCATTCTGTGTTTGGAATTAAATCTATTTTGTATTATCTGTATTTTCCTTTCTTAAAGTTTTAAAAATTCTGAATCCGAATCTCTGTCTTCCTGTAAGATCATGTGTAATTCGCTTGACAAAGCTTTCCCAACTTTCTCTGTTTGTTTGTTTGTTTGTTTTGTCAATTTACGAAGTGCTGCCCTCCTATATTTAATTCAATATGATCTTCTAGTTTGGACGAATTTAGCCATTGTAGGTATGCTTTCTTCTTTTTCTCAATTGTTTCCTTTAGATCTTTATTCCAAACTTTTAATCTCTTTGGGTTTCTCTTCCTTTGTATACGTGATAGAGTAGATTTTTTTTTCGGCTTAAGATGCTTGTTTTGGGTAGGTACATTCGCTGTGGATGTTGCACTAAGCTGTCGAAAATAAAAGTAAAACATCTTTCCAGCGTAGAATATTGTCTGAAGATTATATTTACGGAACAGGAAAGATTCAACATTAATGCAGAGGGCATATAGGTTGTGTCTTAAAGGAAATTGAAGAGTAACAAGATAAATATCCTCTCCCTTTTCTCAACCGAAATAAAACTGTATTTTACATCTTGAAACTTATCTAGCGTAGCGTATAATATCCTGGGAAACTTTATATGACTGAAATTCAGTACGACGTCTCTAATGCTTTTCTTGGACTGATAGCTCGTAACCTTAGAAAGAATTTACTAATTTCACTGTGGTTGTCCTGAAAATATTAAATAAAACCAATACTCCGCAAACAACGATGCCTGGAGGTACAACAAGAGATGTATTGAAGATATATTCCAGAGGTTTGGTACAATTTCTACAATTTGCTTAATGTCCTTGGCCAGAGAATCGGAATACACCCCGCTGGCTGGCGTAAAACACACAAACACATGTGTTGCCACGCCTTTTGTGGTTTGTACTCTCTTCACGTCGCCTTAGACAAACATTACATTACACTTTGTTTATTGTCTTCTGTGACAACGCTACGGCGGGAGCCTTTCTTTAGGAATAGAAGCATTTAAATCCATACTTTCCAGTTGTTTTGAACATAGAGAGAAAGTTTGCTTTAGAAATACAAGGACAACAAATGTTACACCGAGAATCAGGAATCAAAGTGTTGAGGGACACAAGGCCCAAAAGCTCAGCCATAAATTAAGGGACTCTGGGACTGAAATTTGAATGTTCTATGTTTTCACAGGTATTAAGTTAATACTTTGCACAGTTAAGGATGTTTATGTAAATTACATCATAAGTGAGAAATTGAATTCAGCAGTGCTAGGATTCAGAAACAGTTTAATTCTATATATTCAAACAGCGTATATTTTCAAATAGGTCATTAGTTATACCAGTAAATGTGTCACTAAGCTGTTAAAGTAATTAACTCTCTATAAAACATTCAAGATGTTAACTTTTTAAAGAGACACAACCTTTTTTTATGCTGGATTATATGTGTAATTAAAATACATATTGCTTTATACCTTTTAACATTCAGAATAATTTATTTTCTCAAATAGAAGTATGATTACGAAGCAAGCAAGTAAGTGGGTGGCGGTATGTTTCCGTTTGTTTGCTAGCTAAATTGTGACCTTAATTTTTCAGGTAACAGGCTACGCATGGACAAAGATGATATTCCCCTATGACTATTTGTTATTAAACATCAAACAAAAAGACTTGCATGATTCTCGCATTAGAGCTTTCTTAACCACCATCATAATCTTGAAATATAAATTTATTTTAGTGTTTAATTTAAAAAGCGAAACGAACTATTCATCTCGATCAAAGACATTAACACTATAATGTCCACCCACACATTCATTCAATCACTCACCCGCCCACTCACTTTTTAGCAAAATGCAATCTGAAGGGGTTGGAGGGCTTCCAACTACTGAAACGAGTATTTGGACTTATGTACCTTACTCAACTATAGGAAAGTTGTGGATGAAGTGAAAAAAGCAATCCTTTGGGGATGGAAAGTAAAAGCAAGTTTTTCTGTAGAACTCTTCGGGCAATAGCGCAGTTTGTTAGCTTTTTCTGTCTGTCATAAAGTATTTCTTGTTGTCCAATTTGCTTTCTGGTTAACTGGTGAGTTTACTTAGGTTTCGTGTTGTGCCTCTTTCGAAGTTTGTGTCAAGCTTGAATAAAAAGAGCAAAACTGTGTATAACAGTTTAAATGGAATGTTTCGTATTGATTGGTGCTCAGTTTGGAAATATTGCTAGCTATATCTAATATGTTGGCACAAAGTTATTTAATATTGCGAAAAACAAAATATAAAAGAGCAATACGAAACGAATCTTGAAGTTGTGTCCCACGAGGTCTGCAGAAAGTTACTCATTGGCTTGAAAATATGTTTACAGAGAAAGATTTAATGAATGTTTCAACAAATTTCTGGTTCAAATTCGAAGAAAAAATCTGATGTGTTACATTCAGATAATTTTCTCTACTCTTCTGCAAATTATTCTTTCAAAAGCTTATTTTTCTTTTACTTATTGTTAATACGGTAAACCTTCATCTCATTTACACATTTTGTTGTAGGTATGAGAATAACGCATTAAATTAATGCGGTAGTAAAATGTTTTCAAAGCCGGCCGCTATGTGACGGTTTTCTTTTGTTGCCTTTGGTCATCAAGAACCATTTAGCCATCAGGATGCTGTATTTTTATTAAACTCTTACACACACACACACACACACACACACACACACACACGCACACGCACGCGCACGCGCACGCGCACGCACACGCACACGCACACGCACACGCATACACGCACGCACGCAACCCCCCACTCACACACACACACACACACGCACACGCACACGCACACGCACGCGCACGCGCACGCACACGCACACGCACACGCACGCATGCACACATTTACTCTCTGACTCATAATTTCATAATCCTGGTTAAAGAGAAAGTCGCATCCTCCGGCCATTAATTGAACTGGGGACCTCTATATTATATGATGGCTTTGAAATAGTAATATCTTTGCATGAACAGAAAAGGATGGAAAGAACAAGACTAATAGCGCTTTGCAGTTGAAAAAAGTGTAAAGTAGGTATCTCAAAATTTAAGAAAACTAATAAAAAATAGTATACATTGGTAATGGTTATTGCCACAGTATATTATGTTATATCAGTGGAAATTCGGGAAAGATTACCAAGTGGTAACAAATGTTTTTACGTCTTGCAGGAACGTTAGTAGGAACACTAAAACTAAAATATATACAACTGTACTGAGACCAATAATAATAATAATAATAATAATAATAATAATAATAATAATAATAATAATAATAATAATAATAATAATAATAATAATAATAATAATAATAATAATAATAATAATAATAATAATAATAATAATAATAATAATAATAATAATAATAATAATAATAATAATAATAATAATAATAATAATAATAATAATAATAATAATAATAATAATAATAATAATAATAATAATAATAATAATAATAATAATAATAATAATAATAATAATAATAATAATAATAATAATAATAATAATAATAATAATAATAATAATAATAATAATAATAATAATAATAATAATAATAATAATAATAATAATAATAATAATAATAATAATAATAATAATAATAATAATAATAATTAATAATGTATGGATCAGAAAGTTGGGCGTTGACAACCGGAGAAGAACATTGGTTATCACGGTGGGAAAGGAAGATTTTGATAAAAATAATTGGAGCGATAAGGGACTTGGACGGATGGAGAATGCGGACTAACTTGGAGACACAGTGCCTATTTGGACAACCAGATATAGTAGTGAAAATTAAACAAGGAAGAATAAGGTGGATTGGCCATGAAACTAGTGTAGTTAAGAAGATATTCATAGGAAAGCTTGATGGAAAAAGGAGAAGAGGAAGACCCAGGAAAAGATGGGTGGACGATGTGGAAGATGACTTGAGAAAGTAGGGGATCAAAGGCTGGAGAAGAAAAGCAGAGGACCGAATAGAATGGAAGAAAGTGGTTAAGGAGTGGCCTGTAGCGTAGACTATCATCATGTTATGTTATAAATACGTTATTATAAATACATAATAATAAATTGCATGATTCGACGAGCGTGTTATAAAATCGTGGTTCAAAATAAAGATTTCATAGGCTCTTCCCGGTAAATTTAAGATGTTCACTTTGTGTATCATGAAAATAGCTGAAGAATATCATATTTTAATCAAAGGTGTAAGAGCTATTTTTGTGAAAATAAAAAAATAACGACAAAATATACCATCAAAAGAATAATTGGCAGTGGATAGGTTTTCTGAAAATTTTCGTGTCGCATACTTGGGAGGTAGCGAACCTAAATACCAAGTCTGTATTTAACGACTTTTCGTTTTTGAGTTATGCTGTTCACGAGTACTTACAAACACACACAGACCTTTATCTAAAATGCTTTTTTTTTTTTTTTTTTTTTTACTTTCTTTACCACAGGGGAATTGTTGTATTGGAGCTAAAGTTTCGACGTCGAGATTTCAGCAGAAATATGTTTTGACGACCCCTGAATCAAAAAAAAAAAAAAAAAAAAAAAAAAAAAAAAAAAAAAAAAAAAAGAATTTTTAGAAAAAGTTTCGTAGTGTGTGTGTGTGCGCGTGTGCGTGTGTGTGTGTCAGTCTGTGAACAGTATAACTCAAAAGCGTTAAGTCGATTAAAAACCAAAGTTGGTATTTAAGTTTAATGTCTTTCAAGAATGAAAATCCCTCTATCCTAGACTACCATTTACATGGAAAATTTTTATTTTCTCAAAAATGACTAACGATTTTGATTAAAATGCCATATGTTAAACATATTTTTATGCCAAATGAAATGTATATTTTGAATTTTCCGGCTTTAGACTATGTAGTCCTGTGTACTCATAATGATTTTGGCATAACTGGTAAACCGTAAGAAACAGACCAAATCTTACAATAGAAGAAATAGACCTCCTTAAAGCACAAGTTATGTCTAACTACATTTTGTTTTGTAAACTGAACCATTTGGCAGATATTCCTTGTTATTTGTGTGAGTTTTGTAATACTTATACTTCTCTCAAATGGCAGGTCGCTGTTTTCTTTTGTATCTCTTGACCGTGCAAAAAGAACGGAATTTTAAAGCTTTAAACTATTTGATTATCGCTCAAAGTCTACTGTATTCCCATATTCCGCTTTTAGTACAAGCAAATATACAATTAGGTAATTCTTGCAAATGTTTATCTCGATAACATGAAGAAGGTAGAGGAGTAAGGGTTTGTAAGAATAGTAAGTACAAGAGAAGAGAAAGTCATGTGAGTGCAACATATTATTTGTTTTTTAATTCTCTGATTGCATTTACATTAATACTCTCGGTGCAGGCATGCGTTAATTCCATCCGAGTTGTCGGTCATGTATGTCGTATTATAAATTTCACTTGCGATGGACAGCTGACAGCATGCAGCAAATGCAATTTGTCGTTTTAGTGGTGATACTCTAAAATTAATTATAGTATTATAATTTTCGCATTAAGCTTTTATGTATAACAACAAATTCAAATACTGTTGATGTTTTCTACAGAGAAAACGCATAATTCAAATGGGTTGTTAATAAATATTAATTGTAACGCGCCTTCATAAATCTTTGGTGCCATTTTATCGGGAATTGTTAATAATGTATTTGTATGTAACCAACATATAATTAACTGCTGTGAGTAACGGACTATGGAGATAATAATAACGGTCGTTTGTGGTTACAGTATTAGCTTATGCTCCTGCTTAATTTATATACAATACCCACAAAGTTTATTTTCAAATGTACTATGTTCTAAACTATATAACTTGAAGAAAACTTATCAGCAGATGACCCTCATTAATTTTTTTTTTTTAATTTTTTCTTTTACTTTCTCTAATATTACCTAAGGTAGCAAAAGTATTAAATTGGACCCAAAGATTGGAATTCGAAATGTCTGCTTGTCTGTGCGTTGGTGAATAATATATCAAAACGAAAAAAATCGATTACAATTCTTCATATTGTGTTCAAGCAAACCTTAAGGGTACAAGGAATTTTTTCTATTATGCTACGACCCACTTCCTTGGTTTGAGGGTAGCGCATTTGCCTCACTTTCAAGAGGTCTCGAGTTATAATCTGGATTGTAATTAGCTGCATAAGGTTCTCTCCGAGGTTTTTCTTTATCCTGAAAAGATGAATGTTGTGTAACCGTAAATGCCTCTCTGACGCAGTGGTTATGGCATTAGCTTTTGAATAAAACGTCGTTTTTTTATCCAATGACTTTGTTAATGAGACCTAAAAATATCAGAACCGCTGCGCGGTGTTTTTACACTGTGGAGACGGAAACACGATAACAGCAGCTGATCATGCGGATGACTTGTTTTTCTCTGCTCTGAAAGTGCAGTATAGAGCTGAGGGGGTATTCTGATAGAAAGGTAGCGTTCCTAAAAGGTCAAGTCAAGCCTTACAGTCAGGGGAGTCGGCGTGCTGACCCCTGCCACCCCCAACCTGCACTCCTCCGTGGCTTTGGCTGCGGCTTGAGGACGCAGCGATCAGGCGGATAAGGGAAAGCTCTGAGAAACCTAACATTGGTCATGAAACACCCCTTCAAGATGAAAAATTTTTTGTATGCTGCGCTATTAGCGAAGAAAGTTATTGGCCTATTGTTTTTAGTCAGCAGTTGACGCCCGTACATACGTGACTACAATTTTACCCCCTAGTTTTAGAGAATTGACCGACAGGGAGCGTGATTTTGTCTTTTTTCAAAAAGACTCTGAAACAGCTCATACAGCCAATCTTTCGATGAGAACAATTGAAAGTGTGTTTCAGGAAATAATGATTAGTAGAGATTTCTGGTTACTCGGTCCTTCGACCCAACCCCCTGCGATTTGTATCTCTGAAAGCATAAAATGTACAAGACAAACCCACACACCCTGGAAGAATTAAAAGATCTGCCAGAAAATTGACAGCATTTCTCAACGTGAACTACACTGACTGATGGATAATTACCAAAGAGGTGCAAAAATGTGTGGACAACGACGGTGCTAATTCCAGCATTTCCTTTCATAAAGTTGGTAAGTAAGCCCTTAAAAGTAGTTTTTAAAATGTTGTATGGTATCATCCGCGCACTTCTATGACAGCAGCAGACGGCGACGAGCACCGAAGACGCGTATAGGCAAAACACAGCGCAGCCGGTTCGGAATGCTTTGGATCACTGGTTATTATAACAAAAGTCCACAATGTCCAAATGGAAATTGTTTCTAGACAGATCACGTTGAACAAGGTAAAGCGTATTTGTTCTTTTTTTTCAACTACGCTGTCAATTGCCAGGATCATATCAGCGTCACCGGTGTGCCGGAATTTTGCCCCGCAGGAGTTCTTTTACATGCCAGTAAATCTACTGACATGGAGCTGTCGTTTTTAAGTACACCTAACCATCGGCCTGGGTCGGATTTGAACCCGCGACCTTGGGATCAGTAGGCCAGGGGTAAAGTGCAATATATACGAGGTGTTAGGGGTATTAGTGCTCAGACCTTAACGGCGACTTCTTAACGTTCAGCTGTAACATAACTTCCTCTAGCATTTTCCTCTATAGTGCATGGTTACCTAGATAAAAAATAAAATAGGAATATTTGATTGCCAATATATCAGCAATCCTATTTCGTTTACTTATATAAATCGCACAGAGCGGTAGAGCTTCAAAATATGCGTTATTCATGTATCTTCCATTTATTCTTAAAATGAGTTGATCAGCCACAAAGTGATATTAAATAATTGGTTTCCTGCATTCTATTGGAATAAATTTGTGGACTACGTTTGGCAACAAGCGCACAACTGTGGCAAGTATGTATAGTGGAAGGTCAGGAATGTTGACAGTAAAAGCTACCTGCTCAGGTCTGGTAATACTGCTGGGAAAGAAAAGCCATACTTCCCTCGTTGCTCGCAGTAGCTGATAACAAACACACAGACACGTGGCAAAACCAGTTTTCGAGCCCTGGTCTACTTTGGACTTTCACTCGTCGCAGGTGTGAACGTGTGCATGATAGCAGAAGATGCATTAGTAAAAGAAACAAAACGCCTTTTCAGTTCTACTCTGTTGCCAGACTGTGCAACTTCCCCCACCCCCTGCTGAATTCGCAGTTTTCGCAAAAAAAGAAACAAGTGTTTTAAATGCTACATATTTTTCAATACTGCCCTTCAGTAATGTCACCGGTACGTGCTTCTTGTGCGGTCAGAAGATCGTCGGTTCTAATCAGAGGGGGGAAGCAATAGGTCGCGTGCGCACCGCTAATCTAAACAGAGCTTTGCTAGTGTTGAGACCTACTGTAGTCGGCACAGCTTATTAAGATACCCCAAAAAACTACCTTGACATTTCCCCCATTATGGTGAGTCTGCTTATATTTGGTGATATTCCATCCGTTAGGTTGAATTAGTGCCACCAACTGTTCGTAACATATAACCATGGCAAATCTACGGCCATAGCTAGTGTTATTGCGTCTGTTATGTTGTCACAGAAGCCCTTGTTTATGAACGCGTTGTAGAGAGGCCAACCAATAGACTCCTAGAGTAAATGGTCTATGTAAGGGGAGGTGTAACTTTAACCCACGCGCTCCTGTGGAATGCAGATGGCATCCACAGGAAGCAACACGAACTTGAAAACTACCTACGGCGTAACAAAATTGATGTCGCATTATTTGCGAAACAAAATTAAAACAAGAGCACGTTTTTAAGCTCCAGGGTTACCAAATTTTCCGAAACGACAGAATTGGCAAACAGGGGGGAGGGACTGCTATTTTGCTGAGAAACTCAATTGCTCATGCTCCTGTCACGCTGCCCGCACTGGCAGCGTTAGAGTGCACGGCTCTTAAAACATGTGTTAATAGTAAAACGGTGATGATGGTAGCACTTTATCGGCCCCCTAACTCCCCAGATTTCATACGTGACCTTGAACAAATCCTCGCTTTAGAGGAGCATGTTATAATTGCAGGAGATTTCAATGCCCGGCACCCCTGGTGGTTTTCTCGCCGAGCAAACGCGGCCGGAAATCTCCTGGTTGAACTTAAAATAGAAAATGACGACATTGAGGTACATCTCCCCCCAGAACCCACCTTTTGGCACAGATCAGGGCACTTTGACCCTGAGATTTTGGACCTCGTACTCACAAAAAATGCGACACTCTCAAATAACTTCACTGTGTATCACAGCCTGGACTCCAACCATCTTCCTGTGCATTTCGACATACAGGGCGCTATTACGGTCGGTGTCTCTGGCCCTCGTAAGAGGGCAGACACAGACTGGGATAGGTTTACCGTGGAAATGCACAAGATGGCGCAACCCGGGCTGTCATACTATAGCGAGGCAGACATAGATGTCGCCATTGAAAACTTTACTGCCTCGCTACGCACGGCCAAAAGAAATGCTACCACTTACACCACAAGACCACCCGGTTTTTGCACATACCCCGAGGTAGAGCAACTCATTGCGCGGAGACGACGCTTGACAAAACTGTGGCGATACACCCGTCAGCCTGAATATAAAGTGCTAGCAAAATGGCTACGCAACGTCATTCGGCAACAAATTAAAATCAACAAAATTGAACAGTGGGAAAACAAAATGCTGAGTACCACCCATTCGGACTCTTCTTTGTGGAAATTACTAAAGGCTTTTAAAGTTTCCACGAGCGTTAACTCCGCAACTGAGGCGCTACACACTCAAGGCGGCCTGCACTTCTCCGAAGAGGAGAAAGCCGAGGTCTTCGCTGACTGTCTCCAAGACAGATTCACCGAAAACCCAGTGACCAACCGTGAAATAGAACGGGAGGTCCAGACATGGGTACAAACCTGGGTGGCGCAGAAGCAAGAGCAACAGATATCCCTAATAACACCGCAGGAAGTTTACAAGCTCATTAGGAAATTGCCTAATGGTAAAGCTGCCGGCCCAGACAAAGTGACTAATGAGGAATTTAAGCATCTCCCGAGAAAAGCTCTGGTGCAACTGACAAAGATATTTAACGCCTGTTTGCAGCAAGGCTATTTCCCCTCTACTTGGAAACGAGCCAAGGTTATCATGCTCCCAAAGCAAGGGAAAAGCACCAGACAACCGCAAAACTACCGCCCCATTAGTCTCTTGCCTACTATTGGTAAATTGCTCGAAAAACTTATCCTTTCTCGACTTCAAAAACAAATTTCGGAAACACATGAACTCTCAAATTCACAATCTGGCTTTAGAAAAGGACATTCCACAGAATTACAGCTTCTCAGACTAACTGATGATGTAACAGAGCAATTTAACAACGGGGCTTCAACGTTGGCATTATTTCTGGACGTAGAAGCTGCATTTGACCGGTGCTGGCACAATGGCCTCATTTACAAACTGCACCACAATTTCCCGGCACTCCAAAATTATCTATACCTGCTGCACAACTTCTTAGAAAATCGACACTTCTACGTCCAAGTGGGCCACTCCTTCTCTCAGGAGAGAGTGATGCGTGCTGGCGTCCCACAAGGGGCAATCATGTCACCGTTCCTGTACATACTGTTTACAAATGATTTCCCAGTGGATGCGAGATGCAAGGTCGCCATGTATGCAGACGACACTGCAATATACAACCACCACAAAAATCCTCGTTTCGGCCTTGCAGAAATGCAAAGATACACAAACAACTTCCTCTCATGGCTCCATGACTGGAAAATCAAAATTAACCCCAATAAATGCCAGCTAATACATTTTTCAAAGCGGCATCACACTTTGGCAATGGACCTAACGGTTGGTGGTCAAGTATTGCAATGTCGCCAGAATGTCATACCTTGGCGTCACCATGGACCGCACGATGTGCTGGTCCACCCACATAAAAAAATACGGCCAACAAACACAGACAGCGGATAAAGTTGTGCGCCGCCATCTTCCGCAGCAAACAGCTACAACTTAAATCCAAGCTGATTTTATATAGGCCATTTATACTCTCGGTGGTCCTGTACGCATGCGTGGCCTGGGCAAATGCCTCTAAAACCACTCTCAAACAAATTCAAACCCTCCAAAACCTCTCCCTTAGAAAAATCCTCTCTGCTCCACTCCTTACCACTAACCAAACTCTTCACCTCGAAACTCAGATCCCGTCCCTCCCAGAGGTAATAGCAAAAAGAGCAACGGCAGCATGGACGTGCATTAGGAACCACGAAAACTACGCGATCGCCAACATTGGCAAAGGCGAGCCGAAGCACCGCAAACATACTAGGATAAAAATGTTCTAGACGCGGCACGGCTCGCCGACTAATGCGTGTCCATGCAATCTCGCTCTTAGGCCACACACACGTTACGGCAGAGGCCCTCGCCTCGGAAAACACCCAGTAGCTACACCCTACCCGCGCAGGAAAACAGCGGGAAAATGTAAATATTGTAAATAGTGCAGTGCGCGAGCTGGGACGCATTTTTCTGGTGTGCCCAGTGAACGTGTGTGTGTAAGCGTGTGAATGTGAGTGTGTGGGTGAATGCGTGCGTGTATGTGTGTATATAGATGTATATATGTATATAAGGAAAAAAACAAAAACAACAACAAATAATAGGAATAGACACCAAACGACTAACGAAAACTATTCTCGGTGGCCTAAAGATGGCCACCGTATGATACCCAAAACTATAAGCTTGCAAAAAGAAAAATTGTAAATAAATGTAAATTTATAGCCTGTAAGCCGGGGCCCTTGTACCGGCACCAGGCCAAAATTATGAATAAAGAAAAGAAACAACCAATAGATTATAAAACAAGTGAGTGAGTGTGTTGGGTTTAAGGGCCCGTCAACAACTTGGTCATTAGGGCCCTTATAAAACAAGATTCTGTTTAGACGCCGTATTAATTAATCCGTGGGCGTACTGCTTGTGTTTGCGTGATTTTATCTTGAATTCTTTTAGAGCAGTATCTGCAGTTACTGTTGCTGTTATTTTTGCGTTCGCTACACAGTAGTGCATTGGATATATATTACGATATTTAGCACTCGGAAGTGACTTTATGCAAAAGCGTTATTGCAGAATAGGATTTGCCGAAGGTGAATATATTCTTTGTTGTGTGGTAACGACGTTAAAGCATTATTATCGTTTAAAAGCATGCTACTTTAACCCTGTGATATTTGAGGTTAGAAATGCCTTTATTATGTACGTTGGCAGGACTGCTTTTTGGTATATTTTCATCTGTTGTTTAGTGTAATGTCGGCCATGTTGAACTCTTGGGAACTGCCGATAAACTGTATCCACTATATCTACGCAAGCTCATTTGACAAAAGACGTTTGAAGCTTTGCACTGTCGCGCTACAAGTGGCAGTATTTTAACATTTTCCCTTTTGTTTCAGTCTTTGATCACCTTTCAATTTTTGGTACCATCTGCTGTGGGCAGTAGTGTACCAATCTCTGCCGTCCTCCTTCACATTAGCATACTAGGAAAGGAATATGAAATTTGTTTCTCAAGGCATAACTTACATTGATTAGTTAACGTTTAATTTAAAATTAGTTTAACAATTTAATGTAATACGTAAGTAATCTGATGGAAGCAACTAAATGAAGATCATAAATTCCACATGATCAGACACTTTGTAACTCCATTATCAACTCAAAGTCATTACTGTCGTCTGCCTGCGTTCACTATTTTGTAGAGACCTCAGAATCATATCCTATGCCCTTCTTAACACCACTGTGTAATTGCAACGTAGCTAAGTTGAAAACAAGGTTTAACCTAACATGTCAATATTAATTTCTGGCTAAAGTGCTAGACTTGTGAGAGAAAGACAGGCTTTCATTTCTGCAACAATCAGCTCTACGTTCTTTCCCATGGGCACGATAGCCATTCTAAAGCTGCAGTAGAAAGTTTCTTTTTTCTCCTAATCTATGTCTTAGCGAGTAACATTTCAATAAAATTGTTACATATACCATGTAGCATATTCTCTTAACACATGTGTAAGTGGAAAATTGTGTAAGGGATACTTGCGTATTTGAAATGAGCAGAAAACTCATTAGAGAAAACACTTACCATTATTCCCAAACGAAGAAATGTGACATTGGGTCGTTCAACAACATACGGGAGAAAGGAAGCCGGGTGACCTTGGATACGGCGAACGACTATGTATGTGCGTGGCCAAGGGGGTCCGAGGCTACAGGACAACTAGCGACTGTGTGTGTGTGTGTGTGTGTGTGTGTGTGAGAGAGAGAGAGAGAGAGAGAGAGAGATCTAACAGTGTGATAACACGTTAGTGTCCAGTAAGCTCTAGAAGCTTCTTTGCTGAGTCATGCACACGTGTGCAAGGAAAGCACTCGAAGGAGGTTACGTCACGCCGGCTCCAGAATAAATAGGACAGACAGTGAGCAGTATTGTTAGTTTTAGTTTTAGTCAGTAGTTGGGTGTCAGAGTTTGTGTGAGTGTCTGAGTAGTTTAACGTCGTCGTGTACAGTTAGTTTTAGTTATGAAAGTGCGTAGTAATGTATGTGTCGTCGAGTGAATGTGTCATAATAGTAAAGATTCAAGAGACAGTGAAACTGAAGAAAAACATTGAAGGAATGAGAAAAATTATCGGAAGAACAAATGTGAATTGTAATAGTAAAGAAGTTTATTAACTGTGTTAGCAACGAGAAGGAAATTGTGAATTTGTGGTAAGATTTAGAGGACAATAAAGTGTTAGAAAAAGTAAACAGATTTCGCATGTTGCGTGATTTTGTTACAATATTATCTAAAAAGCACTAGTAGAAAGTAATTTTGAAATTCTTGTGTAGAAATCAGCGTGTCAGTGGTATCAACAAAAGTTAACTGACAAATGCAATACAAGCAAAGTATATCAACATATAGCACTTAAATGTAAACTCCGAGCTTTAGCTTATAGTGTATGTACATGAAACGAGAGTAAAGCATTCCTTTGCATTTCTGTTCATACAGGGAGTGATAAATGCTATATTGCAAACTCGGTTGTGGTGAACTTATTCCGACAAACCGTCTACACAGAAATTTACCGAAACAAACCAAGACGCAACAACACAGCTCGTAATTGAAACTTTTGTCGCAATAAAGACAGTGCTGCTGACATTTACAAACCCTGCATTCCTCATGATCTTGGCTATACAGATTTTAAACATACTGGTATTTTAATACAGTATGTGACTGCTAGCGATAGAATGTCTAAACTTAACTAATTAATCGTAAACTCTATAAACTCTGGCTGTTCATTAAGGCTCCAGACAGGGCAGTAAATCTGAACAGAAACTTCAAGTTCTCCTCTACTCAGAAGGAGCAGTGAGACGCGAAGTCTGAATCTTCTAGCATCTACACTAGAGGAAATACGGGATTTTGATCTCGTACAATACATAAAAACAAATGTTTCCTGTCCTATTGCCAATTTTCTTTTGTTTCGGCAACTGCCTCTTGTTGACTGATATTTCCTCATCAAATATTTTATAACAGATGTGATCATGGATCACTTGAGCAATTTTCGAAGAATTTTTTGGGTACCCAAAATAAGATAGATGTTTCTATTTAAGCAAAATACAGAGATTTAAATACTATGGGAAGATACAATTTTAACAGTTAAAATATTTTAATTATGGATAACAGCATTTCGGAACTTTGTGCCATTTATGCAATAATAATTCAATATCTATTTAATGAGATGTTTAATCTCATAAAGGTAATGCTATCATGAGGGTAATGGTATTTATTGATCAGCAGGGCCCGGATTCTAATGTCAAGCCTTTAATTATTATTGCATCATAGGCATTTCTAGATCCTCATACTGTGTCCTAATGATGAAAAACTATGTTTATGATACCCGTATTAAGTAAGTTTGGTCATTTTATGCCATTTTACATTTTAGGGCATTTTATTTGATTCTACGACATTATTGTATGGTTTTCTTTTCCGTTTCGTGTTTCGTTAGTCATTTGATTACATTGCATTTAATATATACAGATTTTTATATTATTGATTTCTTAGCATAATGTACTTTCAATCATCAGAAATGTCCTACTTAACCATAAAAAAGTAACTTTATACGGTCTTTACTCACACTTGGGAAAAATCATATTTAATGCTTGGTACTAAAAGGGTTGCTTGCATTGGAAGCGTGGCTATTATCATGGAAGTAGGCATAATTACTGTTATAAATTACACACGAATGACACAGGTCTTTGAAAGATCTTAATCTTGTTTTCAGATTCTTAAAAAATAATGTGTAATAAATATATTTTTAATTTTTTTTTCCAAGTTATCGCAATATTCTTACACACATTTTTTTGTACTTGTACAGTATAGTCATGAACATCTGTTGATTAGTATTTATAACTTCCAAATTTGAGTATACAACTTGCCATTGATAGAGCAATAAGAGTGCAGATCTTGTCAATCGAGTGCATTTTTTACATTTAGGCCCTTGCACAATGTGCGATTTTACGCTTTGAACGACCAAAAATACAAATTATGTATCAACTTTTGTTTCAGCACTTCATAGCTCTTAAAATGAGGTGAAATGGTTACTTAAATTATACAATGACCATATATTTTTCATTTTGAAACCGTTATTTCAGTTTCCATCCATATCATATATAGTTCAAACTTACAAGACTACAATTGAATCTGAACTGGAGTCATAGTCTACAATTCTGTGTCTCCAACTGCACTTAAAATGTTAGATACTATCCAAAGTTCTGCATTGAGAATAGTAACTGGAGTATTCCGCAACAGTCCAATTAAGAAACTGGAATTTGAAACACATTAAGTAGAGCTAAATAGTCAGAAGGAATCAGTTAACTCAGCATTATGCACTTAAATAGCAGCCAACAGAAGGAAGGGAGAGCTTGTGCAGTGGTGTTCTGAGACAAAGTTTATTAATAGTGAAAGAATACCAAAGGGAATCTTCCTATATAATTCATTAGGAACAAGAGATATTTGCCTACCAATGGAAGATAGAATGCACAAATGACCTCTCTTAAACACACACACACGCACGCACGCACGCACGCACGCACGCACGCACGCACACACACACATATAAATAAAAAAACTGTAAATATCACAATAGAGAAGTACTCAATTAGACTAAGGTAGATAAAAATTAGAGGTAAATAAAGATGTAAATGTTCAAATAGAACATCACCAACATGTAAATGTATATAAAATGTAAATTGTATGTAAATAAATAAATTCAAACATGTAGTATTCATATGGAATGGGGCATGCATTTAAAAAAAAAAACAAAAAAAAACACACATACACACACACACACCACACACACACACACACACATACACATACACACCTACCTTTAACGCTAAAATATGACAGCTAAATCGATAAGCTCACAGTTGAATTGTGTCTTGGACAGGTTAAAAAAAAAACCACTCAAGGGCAGGTTGAAGTGAGAGTTGAATTTGCTTTCGGAGTCAATAAGCGTAGTTATTTCTGGTTACCACCCAATATAGCGCATATGTAATCCTCTAGCGATATAGCGTAACCGGGGACTGCCAGAAAATAGGATCAAACTCTCTCACCTAAACGATAGCGCAAGAAACCATTTAAATCCTACCAAATTTGGGATGATACTTGTAAGAGCAAAGCACAGATCATTTTATTTCCCTTCTTGCTACATCTTGTAAGCAATCCTTGAGCATTAAACCACTTTTCAGATTGCTACTGGACCAACATTTGCTCTTATATAGTACGATCCATATAAAATTGAACGCTTTTGTAAACTTATCATTTCCCTCTAGAGAGTAATATTATATTAGATGCTGTAGATATAATACAAATTTTAAACTACTCGTCACTAGAAAGCTCCAAATAACAGGATGTTTTGATACTCGTTCGTTCACTTTTGCCGTGTGTAGGCAATAAACTGGAAAGTTGAATCAGACTTAAAAATGCAATGTCACGGCCAAGACTCGAACTACTTGTCTTTGAATCTCCGTAGTGATGCTCTTAGCGCTTGAGCTATCACGGCGAGGTACCTATAGGTATGCGCTTTAAACCATCTCATCTGATTCAAATAAGCATTCAAAGTGATCCCGAATATCTGAAATGCTATATCTATGTACCTCAAAATGTTGAAAATGCTTTAATTCCTGGGCTAGTTGACAGGCGGTTTCGTCTGTAGCCCCCGTTCGGAAGGTCGCGGGTTCGACCCTACCTGACTCATCTTTCAGAGGTTTCTCTGGGTCGTTAGGTGAACCCTGGGTAGGTTCATTACATCCTCCAAATTTCCTGTCCCTACATTTCACTTTACTTTTCATTTCCTTTCACCCTTCATCTGGCTGGTCTCTTTCAGGGTAGCTAGTGTCGGGGGGAGGGGGGGGGGGGGGAGTCTCGGCGTTGCATGGCAGGGAGAACTCTCTCAGTAAACCTTCGTCCTTTGAAGGGGCAGTTGGTCTCCGAACACCCCTGATGGATGTCTAGGTGAGTGTGTCAGCTGGACGCCGGGTGTTTCATTCTGTAAATGGTAGTGACTGTTCTGTCGTGACTCCACTGATCGACTTCCCTCTATCTCCTCTCGCTTCATGAGTCCAACTGATCTCGTTGTCGGCGGGTCCTTAAACCCCACACACTCACTCCTCTCGCTTCATCCTTCCTCTCAGGGATGACCCGCAAGACATAATTACAAAGGTTCTTCAAAGTCGACGGGCTAAATCTCATCCGCGACGTCCTATCCTATCGTGTCTTATCCTATCCTACAATTTACATTGTTAGGGTTAATTTGTACTTCTTTTTCTCTGCCATACTAAGTTAGGAGATTGAATCAGAGTTGCAAATTTCAATCCCACGATCTAGATATTTGAAACACATGTTGGTTAGATACCCATACGTATGTCTCACCATGATAGCTTATTCGTGAAGAGCAGCGGCATGAAAAGCCGAAGATCCATGATTCTATTCTTGGTCACGGAATATATTCAACTTTCCAACTTACTATCTAAACGTGACCAGTGTGAAAGAACAAATTTAAATTTGAGTTATGCATAATAGTGATTAATTATGATCCTAGGAAATAAAAAACACTTGCAGCGATGTAAGTCACCTTTGAAGTACGATATCTTAGTATTCTAGATCGGCGTGAACTTCACAGGGATTCTAGAATAATTATACGAGATGATTTCATGTGCGGCGGCGCTGTGGCCAAGCGGTTAGACCGTTCACAAATCACCAAGGTGGCCGGGATTTGATCCCAGGGACCCGCATGTGGTATTCTTGGTGGATAAAGCAATGTCTGGGCGGGTTTTATCCTAGTTTTTGGTTTTCCCCGCCGCTGATTCCACTAACTGCTCCATCATCACCTTTTCATTTACCCATTTCGCCTGGATTTCATATGCCATCTTCCTCCTCATTCTCATATATGTTGCTTGGCTGACTACCAGCTTCCAGGCCTTCACTCTGTCCGGTCCATAGGTTTGTCTGCTCCCCGACAGGCATTTGGTGCTAGACACAGGCGTGCAGGTCCTAGGGAGTGCAAGTCCTCCATATGGGGAAGGTAATCAAATGAAGATTTCATGTGCCCAATATGGATAGTTGAGTTCGTTAGCGGGAAATCTGCGCTTCATACCCCATCAAGACCTATCTCCCTGACTGAGGGCCTTCTCCAGAATTTTCTCAGTCTTCACAGTTGGCAAATGTCGAGGAAGGGATGGGTACTCTTCACCATAGGAAAGGGTGGGGAGATACAGAAGGTGCGCTGGTGTAATTGTGTCTCTCAGGTCGTTTGTTCTGATGTGTAATGAAGAAGTCGATTATGACTGAATATCTATTCACACGACTTGATGTCCCTGTCGGCACCACTCCCACGGTTTCATCCCGAAAACACAAACATTTACATATTCGCGTTTTTATATCGTGAGCTGCTCACGATACAACCTTTTTATCGTCACTCAAACATTGCGCATTAGTATCTAATATCTCCACTTTATGAATAACGTGTCCGCTTTTGCCTACTTTCAAACCGCAACTTAAGCTAGTCCTCTGCGTACTTCCAAACTGCTGCTGTTCTTACCTCTATTAGTTACTGCCATATATTTTTCGCGTTTCTTCTTCCCCATCACGTGACATCTTATTTTACTGCTATTCGTCGACAGAATTTTCTCAAAATAAGTAAAATTTTCTTATTGGCGGATAAATATTACTGTAGCTCCCACATGTAGCCTTCTTCCATAAATTTGAAGTCCTATTGGGATGATGTGTTGTCAAGTTAAGGCAGAACCTTAATTTTTGTTTATAATCCGAGGCTCTATTGTCCTTGGCACGTCTGTCGAACTTAATAAAGGATTCTTTTGTCCACAGATTAGCAGCTTCGAGAGAACGTTTCTATTATGTCTGAAAGATTTGCTTCCCAGCGAACGTACATTCCCTTTGCCCTTATACAAGATACTTTTAAAACTTACATCAAATTGATATGAGATAATGTATTAGCTCTCATAATAATTGAGTTGTGTACGTAGGGTACACTTCAGGAGGCACGTAAACTTAGACCTGGAACTTTTCCTTCCCAAATTTCCTTCTTGGATTGTTTCATGTTATGTATCAGCAGTGTCAACCGCCTGTGGTGCCGTAATGGAAGTTAAACGCTGTAAAAAGCATGCGCTTAGAGCATATCCCATCTAGCGCAAGCGGCAAGAGCATCATTATGGTGTGCCGAAGATCCGCGGTTTAGTCCTGGAGGTGGTATTGATTTTCCAAGTCCGATCCAGCTTTCCAATTATAATCTACCCGACCTCATAACCTTTCCTTTTTATAGGATAACTGTTTATTTAAGATTTTCTTTCTTTTGAGGAATACCTACCACTTTTTCTAAAAATATTTCATGCAACCTTGCATCAATAAAAATAATATGAGATATTATTTGGTTATCTGATTGATAAGATAACAACCTATGTGTTACTGTCGGAGAGTTTAGCTGTGTCATACTGTTCATCAAAACTTCTACAGGCACTATCTTAGAGACACGGAATCCACTATCGAGATATAAAATAATCGTCAGGAAATGTTACCACTCATTGCTTCCTTTTCCCTTTCAACAGAATGAATGGGACACTAATTACGTGTTGAGGACAGACTGAAAGAGACACCATCGCAGAATTTATAGGGCAGCAAATCAAGATACGTCTCGTAGTCATAGTAACCAGATCAACTTCGCATTGATTGAAGATCCGTTCAAATAGCATTACAAGTTTCTGAAACTCGATACGTTGGGGAAAGTGAATTCAGTGGCCTTATAGGCCACTACGTCTGAAAGGACTTTCGAACGTCTCGGTGCCTTGAAGCAGTAGATATGTTTACTTTCTCTACAAATTAGAGAAGGTATCGTATTCCACACAAAAAGTTCGACATTGAGATTTCATCGGAAACAAACTTTGAGATTCTCTGTATATACATAAATAAATTCAATATTTTACAACTCTGCGGCACGATAGTTTTCAAAGGAGTTTCCTCATTCCATACTATACTTTACATGGAAAATTGTATGCCATTTTTTAATTTCTCAACAATTTTGATTAAATTACCACATGTTGATATTTGAATGACAAATAAAATGTATAACTTGAGTTTTCTGGGAATAGCTTTTGAAGTACTTTTCATTCTGTATGATATTTGCATAACTGGTAAACCGCAAGAGGTAGAAAACTGCTTGCTACTAAAAAAACGCCTTAAAGCACATATTTATGTCAAATACTTTTTGTGGATTTCGCCATTTAATAAGTATTCTTTAGTATTGGTTTGAATTTTCCAACACATACTTTTACTTTTCTCAATTGGGAAGCCAGTTTTCATTATTCTTTTCACCTGGGTAGGAAAGAGAATGGAGTCTGAAAGCCATCACAGAGTGGCTGACTTTTAAAAGATTTTACTATTGCTTAAACTTGCTGTATTTCCCCATTTCCATTGTACTTAAATTAAAGTATATAATACATTTTTTAAAACTTTATCTCAATCAACATGAAGTAGAGACATAGAAGAAAAAGCTTTCGTAAGTATAGTTTGTTGAAAAATGGGTGGAGAAAGTCACATGAATGTGTTTCTAATTTTTACTCTCTCTACTGGTAAGTAGAGGAAGTATTGTATTCCACCCAAAAATTCGACGTCGAGATTTCACCGGAAATATATATTTTGAGACCCCCTGAATAAAAAAAAACCATTTTTAGAAAAAGGTCAGTGTGTGTGTGTGTGTGTGTGTGTGTGTGTGTGTGTGTGTGTGTGTGTGTGCGCGCGCGCGCGCGCCTGTGTGTCTGTGTGTATGCAAAAACGAAAAGTCGGTTAAAAACTAAAGTTGGTATTTAAGTTTAATGTCTTTCAAGGATGCGACACGAAGATTTTGAAGAAAATAGCCCCACCCTAAACTATCCTTTACATCGAAAATTTTTCGAAAATGTTGATTTTCTTGAAAATGGCTCTAACGATTTTGATTAAAATGTCTTATGTTTGAGATATTTTTATGAAAAATGAAATGTATATCTTGAATTTTCTGGCTATAGCCCCTGTAGTCGTATTTACTCTGGACGACTTTTGCATAACTGGTAAACCGTTAGAGATAGACCAAATCATACTATACAAAACATGTAGATCTTGCTAAAATACACAGTTTATGTATCAATAAATTTTCTTGTAGGTTGAACCATTTCGGAGATATTCCTTGTCATGTGTGTGAGTTTCGGAAAACTGAACTTTCGTGAAATGGATCATCGTTCATTTTTGTATATGTTAAGTGTGCAAAGACAACAGAATCCCAAAGTTTTAAAACATTTGACTACCGCACAAAGCCTATTGTATTCTAACATTACCCTTGCACTTACAAGGAAATAAGCAATAAGATAAGTTGTACAAATGTTTATCTTAACTAACACGAAGAAGATATAGGAATAAGAGGTTGTAAGAATGGTTAGTACAAGAGTAGAGAAATTCATGTGAGTGCAACACATCAGATTTTTTTCGCAGCCATGCAAAGAATATGGAAGCTCAAAGCCATAGCGACAAAATCTGACTGTTGATTTACCTATCTCTATAACCTACAACAAAATGAGCATATGTACATTGAACGTTTATCTCGATTCCGCAAGAAGTAGATATAAGGGTAGGATTCTGAAGGGTGAATAGAGAAATTCACGTGTATGTAAAAGATTAAGGGCCGGTTTCACCAATCAGTGTTAAATTTTAACTCAATGTTAAACTGATTTAACACTGAAGTCAACGCAAATTCTGTTTCATCGAACAATGTTAGATTTAACATAATGTTAAACTCGACGTTAACTTAACATGGAATACCCCTGAGTTACGGCATTTAACACATATTAGAAGTCGAAAATGGCTGCAAAAGTTATTTATTTTGTTTAACGACGCTGTCAATTGCCAGGATCACATCAGCATCGCCGGTGTGCCGGAATTTTGTCCCGCAGGAGTTCTTTTATATGTCAGTAAATACACTGACATGGAGCTGTCATTTTCAAGCACACTTTAAAGCATCGGTTTGGGCCGGATTTGAACCCACGACTTTGGGATCAGTAGGTGAGCCAAAGCTGTTTGTGCGAGTTTGCTGTATTTTGCATATAAGAATTTCATTTCTAATGGTAGAATGGACCTGCGCGATAGTACATTTCAAAACCTGCAAAAGGAGGAACTTTTAAAGGAACACAGACTTTCCAAAGTGGTCTTGAAAATGAATTTGTCATATAGCTACGTTAGGATAGAATACGAAATTATATTACTAGAATGTTTCATTTAATAATATATGTTAGAATTTCCCAAGCTACTCCTTCTGGACTTATTCGGAAGACTTCCGAATCAATTGCTTCAAGCAGTAAACGGTATTTTTGTTGGGGTCTGCTTGATCCTTAATCAGTCATTACGTTTCCATGGGAAACTGAAATCGATTTGAGTCCAATCCCATACTCAATACGAATCACATTTCCATGTTAAATTCAGTTTGGAATGAAATCAATTTGGATATGCAAGGCTCAGGAATAAATAATTCAAGCTTTTATGTTGGTCACTTGGTTCATGTTGGTGAACCTAAGAAATATATTTTATACATATTTTAAGTAGTTTTGAAGTTAGCGAATGGTTTTTAGAAGAATATATTGCAAACTTTTCCTATAGGTTGCATTATTACCCTTTAATTTACGTCCGTTTGCTTTTTCGCACACACTACGAGTTCTATAATTAACAATTTTTGACCGGTGAACCATTAATTCCTTTGCACGTTGATTTTTCAATTGGCATAGCAATTCTAACCTCATACAATAAGAAAAGTGATATGGCATGGTCCTTGTGACCAACTGAGAAGCAAGCCACTTTACAGAAAATGTGACTGCTGAGGTCCATGAATTAAGAGACATATAAACGGCGTACTGCCTTGTTGACTGCATGCGGTCCCTGTCGTCCACTATTGTACCCAGGGATGACTTGGTGGTCTGTCCTGGTTTGCCAAGAGCGCTGTGATGCGTAGACAAAAGTGCATCGGGGCGTGTTCAGAAGCCATGTTAATTATTGGTCATCGCCTTCTCGGAGCTGTTGTTCACAGTAGTCTTTGATTTTAACAAGACTGAACTAACAATTTGCTGCACAAGCTTAATGAAACGCAAACGTTTTAACATTTAGTTAAACGTTAATTGAAAGTTAGCAATTAGAGTATTAGTTAGAGCATTTTTAACATCGGTTGGTGAAACCGGCTCTAGATATTTTAAACTGGCAAGGAAATTAGGAAAATAACCTACATTTTGAGGGATGTTTCAATAAGCAGCTGAGCAGGGCGATATTTGGAACATGCTGCGTTTTATGGAAATGTACCCTTAAAAAGAACGAGGAAAAAGAAAACAATAAAGAAAAACAAAAACCGATGTGTAACAGAATACGAAATTCTCTGCCTATTAAAACTTCTCTTTATACAGCATTACACTGTTCATACAAAAGAACTTTCATTTACGCTAATCATCATAGATTTTTTGCTGTCTTAGAGATGGCTAGTGACGTATGAATAGATATAAGAAAAGAAATGGATACTTTGCTGCTGAGGAGTAAAATAAACGCGAGGGGAACGGTCTTTGTGAAATATGCAAAAACCTTGTCTCAGCAAATTCCTAAAAGTAGCCCAAGGCAGTACCTAGGAATGGTTTCAGATTAGCAATACAGACATAATGGTGGCAACGAAAATGTAAAACAACACTTATGTACACTACCTCTCCAACGTTTCTGGACACACAGAATTTAATTATATATTTCATAATTAAACATAAGGAATACGTGAAAATAATTTATTCAAACACATAGCACCTTTCCATGGTACACAACATTATAACAAAATCTTGTCTATTTGCAAAAATATACAACTGAAAAAGAAATATATATGATTACATATTTTAAATAAAATTAGAACTGATTGTATGCTGAAACCATTATTAATGCTATATAGGATGTTATTAGAGTTTTGTGCGGGAACTTATAGCAGCTAGTGTATATCATAGGACTATCTAATTATGCACTCATATACCCAACGAGGTGAATTAATGCAATTCTAGCGGTGCATTTAAACTCTAAGACTTAAAAACAAAATTTCTATATTCGTAAGTTTGAAGATTAGTTTGCTTCTTCTTACTAAGTGATAATACATCAATTGGTGGAATGAGTGGTGGGGGAAATCAGAGAAGCTGGAGAAAACCCACCGCTTCGTTCACCACGAATTCACATGCAAGTCCCTGGGATCGAACGGTCTAACCTCTTGGCCATGGCGCCGCCTATGGCATAATTCAAAAACAAAAAAATGTGATTTTCACCTAACATCACCACTGCTTGCTCGAACAACAAAGACAGAACGTTCCAAACACCCCACTAAAACTAAACTAAACCCCGGCGCGACAGCCCACAAGGGGCCAAGGCCTACCGCCCAGCCGCTGCGTCCCCCACCTCTGCCCACTACAGGCGTCATTGGTGAGGTGCAGTATTGGAGGGTGGGACGTGGTCAGCGCCCCGAGCCCTCCCGGCCGGTTATGCGGTCTGGGGCCGCTACTTCTCCAAACACCCCACTCCCTGTTATGTATGTACTCAACGGCGGAGAAGGTTGGTAAAATGCCCCGTTAAGCCCTAGGGACGGCATACAATAGGTACCAGACAGAATTCACTGAGAAGAGGGCACCACTCGAGTTCTTGATATTCCCAGTTCACCCACATACATCAGCTCATTTGTGTTCCAATGCACGGAGTTTACAAATGAATGACCAAAAGTCGTTCAATGGGCAACTCTAGTACCGCAGCTGCTTATTTAACCCAGCGGTATTGATTTACGTATGTGTATTTACGTTAGAGGATTTTACATGACAAAGCTGTTACTGTGTAATGCAATACTGCTTGCTCTAACTGATGTAACTCCAAACCTGATAGCCATGTATATTTTTAGAAAGTCTCTACCATAAAATCAGACTATGCGGTGGTCGTTTACGAAAATTCATCGCGTGTCCAAAGATACAGTATGAGTATTGACCAAATTCAAAATATGCCCCTTTCAGATGAGCACTAGTAGAATATCAGGGCATGCCTGAGATATGGCAGCATTTTGGCTTGTATCGGCGACGTTATTGGTAATTTGAAAATGATATATGGTGCCATTCAACCAATTGCGGTGGGTTATTCTTGTGCCATTTTTTTTCTGTTGTAAGTCCAATATTTATGTGATAATCCGCAAATGCATGGCCTTTGAACTCTTGATACATTTCTTTTAAAACTGCGGTGTTACATGGAGAGATAATGCCCAAAATAATTGAATTTAGCTCTGTAGATTGTTTTCAATATAGAATGTGTGTTTCATTCATTACTTTCTCTTTCTGTCTCTCTTATTTTCTGCCGCCGAGCGTGATACCGCTGCAGTAGTGCGTGAGGCTTGCGTTCTGAAGGTCCCGGGTTCGATTCCCAGTGACCACTTACATGAGTTTTTCGTAGTTTCCCTGAGTTGGTAGGCAAATTCAGGGGTGGTTGCTCTGCCGCCACGACTTTCCTGTTCATAATGTTCTGTGCCCTTTTTCGTTTGTTCTAGGGTTGAAGGGCAAGGGATGATGTTCGAGGTATTGCAGCTGGGCGGTTGAATTGCACTTTGGGAAGGTTCTCTGATGTCGATCGGATTGCTCATGGACTCGCCTGAGCCGGTTCCCTTATGGAGACCACCGGGTTTTGGGGCTTGTGGGCGGCATTGGATGCATTCAATCTGGAAACATTAGGGATCCTGCCCACGCTTGTGTAAACGTCGTCCCTTAGGATCTCTCCCTCCAAGGGGTCACGTTCGAAGCACAAAGGGCCACATTGACCAAAGTAAGATGCTCTGCCCGGTTTCGCGGGTTCTTCTGTGTGCCTTATTTACACCATCCGCGATACAGTTGTGTAGCGGCAGCAGCAAGTTGTCACTAGTTCCAAACCTTGATATTATTAACTTATACGATCAATCAAGGCGCTGGGCGATGTAAAACAAAGACGAATTTGGCGTGCAGACCATTTTTATTTTCTGACGTTTATTTAACCAAGGACATATTGCACTACATAAAACATTAGATTTAATCGAAATTGCAGATTTTGAGGTCCTCTGGTTCTAAATACCACAAAAGGAAAGATGTGCCCCTTTTCATGAACCGGTAATTCAAATATGAATGTATCATATCAGGTTTCATAGGAGTAAGGATTTTCAAGAAATTCCTGCGTTTCAAAACACCCTATACAGTTGAAAAGAGTAATGCTTTTTTGTTTGTTTAAAATGGCTCTAACGATTCGATTAAGCGGAGAATGAAACGCAAAATCCAATCATCCAAAGTACTAAAGTCCTTTAGACCGCCTCCGTAGCGCAGTGGTAGCGCGCATGCCTCTGGCACGGAGGACCCGGTTTGGGTTCCCGGTACCCGCGTGGAGATTTTTTCCTCTCTGGGAGATTTGCCACGGAGTGCACTCAGCCTCGTTAGGTTCCTGAGGGGTCAATTTGGGAGATACTTGAATGAAAAGTAGCGGACCCTAGTCGAGAAGACCCCATATCCTGCCGGGAGGGACCGAGGTGCTGATCACGTCCCACCTCCAGTACTGCTACCTAATCATGACGCCTGTGGTAGACAGAGGTGGGTGACGCAGCGCTCAGGCGGTAAACCTTTTTTCTTTCAAGGGGTGTATTAAAGGTAAAGACTTAGCTTCTACAGCAACTAAAGAAATATATTTACTAACTTTCACTTCAATGTACACATCCGTTTTTTTTAAGGTTTTGGTTGACGTATGTCGATTTTAACAACAAAATCAAGCTGTATGTCCTACAAATTCCATCTTCTTTCCTAATACGTCTGTAACAAATTATAAGAACATTTTATTTAATGTATTTGTTGCTTTTAAAGAATATTTTATCTTACAAGGCGGAAAATGATCCAAAGCTGAGGCTTTTAGTACCCGGCTTATGCCGATGGTTTTTAAGTGTGCTTAAAAGCAACAGACCCATGTTACCAGATTTATTGACATGCAAAAGGGCTTGGATAAAATTCTGGCACACCGGGAGCGCTGATATGATCCTGGCTATTGACAGTGTCCTTAATAGGCAAAATATTTCTTGCTGCCCCCTAGCTCAGTCTGTGGAGCACCTGTGTGCTGTGTAGGAGGTCCCGGGTTAGATTCCCGGCTGGAAGGGTGGGAATGCTTCTTTAACTAGAATTATTCCCCATCCCCCTAGAGTCTGGGAGTATGAATGAGAGTGTGAATGTGTGTGTGTGTGTGTGTGTGAGAGAGAGAGAGAGAGAGAGAGAGAGAGAGAGAGAGAGAATTTGATGAATAAAACCCCTAAAGACTCAGTACCCACTGTTTAACGCCATTGCCGATAGGCAATACATTCTCCAGGAGAGGCCGCTGGTATGACCATCAGAGTTAAGGGCAGCATATATGTGGAATATAAAACATGTTCCTTTCATACAAAGCACAGAGAATATTATACGAATTTTGTGCGGCATTTTGTTCCATGTAGATACAAGCATGATCAAAAACGCACTTAAGTTAGAAACTCTTCCTCTAGCCGCCCCCCCCCCAAAAAAAAAAAAAATCCATGGATAGGGCATTTGACCTAATATGTGTTTATTAAAGAAATGGAGACATTCCAGAAGTTACCTCCAAACCCCATTCAATGATTAGCGTATTTCAACAGTATCCTAATGTGAGATGCCAACAGTTCATATTTGAAACTATCCTAAGTGTTGTCCAAGAATTTGTGATTGGAAAAAGCGATACTGTCACTGGTTCTTGGAAACATACGCGAGAATACGTGTTCCCTGCTCTGTCTGGCGTCTTTAGGTGGATTATCTGACCAAGAAAGCTTTATTGCCACCTAAGAAGAAGCCTTAGATACATTTTATATCACTCTTTTACTTTCTCCACTGCTTACTTACAATAAGTAGAGAAAGTATTGCATTACATAAAAAAATTTGATACCAAGATTATAGTGGAAATATGTTTTGAGATTTCCTAAATAAAAACAATCTTTTAAAAAAGATCCGCGTGTCCGTGCATAGCGTAACTCAAAAACAAAAAGCAGGTTGAATACAAACTTGGTGGTTAAGCTCAGCAGCCTTTGAGGGTGTAACACAATGGTTTTCAAGAAAGTTCTCCTGCTCCAAAGCACTCTAACTGGAAAACTTTTCGTCATTTTTTATTTTTTTCAGAAGTGGTAACGAGTCTGGTTAAAATAACATACGCGTAAGATATTTTCATCGAACAACAAACAACGAACTGTGTATCTTAGAAAAAGACCGCCCGCGCGTGTGTGAGCCTATGAACAGCTTAACTTAATATCAGCTGAAACCCAAATTTGATATTTAAGTTCAGTATCTTCAAGGATGCGATACGAAGATTATGAAGAAAATTCTCTACAATAAGACCACCTTTTACATGGGACATTTTCTGAAATTCTCAAAAATGGCTCCAACGGTTTTAATTAAAATGTCGTGTGTTTAAGATACATATTAAATTTAATGAATATCTTGAATTTTCTGGGGACAGTCTATTAAGTCCTGCTCAATCTGAATGTATTTTGCATAGCTCTAAACCGCAAGAGTTAGACAAAATCTTACTATACAAAAAATGTGTTTCTCGTTAAAGGACACAATTTATGTCAAATATGCCAATAGGATGCACAAAAATATGGAAAAAAATAAACATAAAGCCTCAGAAGATGTTCGCAACCTGTGTGTGAAGATCGAAAGCAGCATAAAAGTGGAAGAGGAACCAAATATGAAACAGAAAGACGGCATAAGAAACTAGAAGTTCAGCGAAGACACGAAACAACTCCTATTAGAAAGAATAAAGGTAATGAAGGATCGTCCAGTTAATCAAGTGGAATACAGTAGGATCAACAAACTCACAAAAAAGCCATGAGAAGATACATTAAAGAGCAAAAAGTCAACTAATAAAAGAGATACTGGATTCCACGAAGGCAATAAAAGCAATCAGAAAATAAGCCAACCAAGGTAAGAAGTGGACCGAAAATCTGAAGTCTAAGTCGAACAAACCACTAACAAACCGCACAAAGATAATATGAAGAGCAACGGAATTTTATAAAGAGCTCTACACGAGTACAACGCAGGACAGAGAAGATCAGGCTACATAAGTTCTCTAAAGGATGGAGAAGTCATCATAACTCTGAAGTGGCTATAAAAAGTCTGAAAAATGGAAAGAGCCCGCGGGAAGTTGGTATAAGAAACGAACATCTCAAAATTGAATCCGAGGAACTAGTTAAGAGTATGGTGTTGTCATTCACCGGGAGAATAGAAACCGAAGAATTCTTTGCAACAATGGCCCTGTAACACCATCATACTATTACCCAAAAAGGTCCCAAAGAAAACATCGATGAATACCGGCCAGTAAGCCTAATGGCCAGCATGTACACATTTTCTCCACCATAATTACAAAAAGAGTAAGCCTGAGAACAGAAGACTCACCGTATGAGCTAGCAGGATTTCACTGAGGTTATTCAACAATGAACCACCTCCAAGTGTTACACAGCTAATAGAGAAGGCGAAAGAATATATGTAACTTAAAGCTATACGTAGTCTTCGTTGACTTCTCAAAGGCCTTCGACTTGGTGGAACATATAACAATATTACAAGCACTCGAACGCCAGGGGGTACAACAGAAGTTCATCCGACTTCTGGGAAAGCTATACCTAAACATAAGAGCGAGAATTAAAATGGACAAGGTAGGGGAAGAAATCTCCTTGATACAGGGAGTAAGGCAGGGGATCCAACATCGCCAAAACAATTCATACTTCTAATGAAAGTAATCTTCAGCAGAATGAAATAAGACTATGGATTAAGCACAGATGAAAGAAAACTATTCAACCATCGCTTTGTAGACGATTATGCTCTTATAACAGATTCGCATGAGGAAGCAGAAGAAATGTTATGGGGGAACGTAGGTAAAAATATCCCTTCGAAAAAGTATAGCTCCTATATTTTCTGGCTTAGAAAACCGATTTAATTAGCTACTAATGCTCGTTTACATATTATGTGATTTTTTCAGAATTTTTTATGTCTTTGATTGTATTATGCCTTTTGATATCTAAAATGCAGAAAGAGCTTGAAAACGTTTATGAGTTATCTTTTATGATTATCTTGCACATAATATTGTGCAACAGAATGTTCATATGTATTATAGTTTTTTAAATAAAAAGTAATATATTGTTACTTTGACATAATTCTTGAACATCCATTCAAGTAAAATCTCACCAACGTTTAGTTAAAATGTTTATGGAAATTATGTTCTACTCTGCAGGATTATACAATAGACCCTTTCTTATCAAAGTATAACATTTTATAACTGTACATACAATAGTTTTGGAGAAAATGCACCTTAAAGATGAAAAAATGGAAACTGTAGAAACGTTGTGTTAAGGATTTACTTTAATTGTCATTGTTCCAGAGATCTTTCAAAAGTAAACACTTCAAAACAAAGCAACCTCAATAAACGAATTTCGCCAACTTCTTGAAAGCCTTCTAAAAGCACACAAATAATACGAAACGGGCAACGCAATAAGAAATATAAAAAAGCAAACTCTTCTAAAGATGAAGTAAAAGGGGGCGTGGCACAGTAACAGTTATTGTTATTTAAACTATTTGTTAATACTTAGAGTGATGATAGAGTATGAAACTTCAGGAATACGATCCCAATACTGTGAACTATTTTTAATGAAAAGAAAAAACATGGCAATTTTTGAAAAGTTTTACTTGCATCTACCCTTAAGCAAGCTCTGCAAATTCAGCAAACAATCAGGACCTCAAACAAATGTTGCGAAAACAAAGATATGCCAAATGAACATTAGGTGCTCTCATGCTTGCACTTTATAATTCTGTAATTCAAATGTTAGCCAATAGCACCGTATAAAGGAGTGAGTTTATTCCCTGGAAAATGAAGATCCTGTAAGTAAAGTGAGACGTTTTCGGCTGTTCGTACTGTTATTCTGTATATTACCACACGCTAATCCAACTGCCTCTCGCTGCACGTCAGCTGAAAGGCAGAAACGCCACTGCCCTGTCTTGCGCCGTGGAGTTCGGCAACATGTTTAACGCACGAAGAGTTATCTACTTTCGTCGGGGTCGGCTCTGGTGGGCCATCTGGTATATGTAAACTCTTATTATATAATACAAAACATATAGAACTCCTTAAATTGCAACTTTATGTCAAATAAAAATAAATTTCGCATTAATTGTGCATCTGCGAGTTATTGTTCATTGTAGGTTTGAATAGTCAAACATTGTATACCTTACAACTGCAAAATAGCTGCATGGTTATGGTGATAATGTAAGGAGAATGGAATTTCAAAGCTATCACATAATGGCTCTAGCATGATATGGATAATACGAATTCACTTTTGCATGAATAATTGAAGAATGGGTAGAAATGTCACGTGAGTGACACTTTTTATTTTCTGGACGATTAACTTTAGAAACGATTGTGTGTTTGTGTTGTCTTACTTCTGTAGTAGAGTTTTGTAGTTTCATTCTCTCAAGCTCTCGTTTAGATCTCTCATTCGGTATGATTCACATGTGCTTACCTGGCAATGAAGAAGTATTTTTATTTCCAATTCCAATATTTAATTCATCAATTTCTTGTATGAAACAATGTCGCATGCTTGGACATGATATTATATTAAAACTTCCCGTTTCAAAATGTTTATTTTGAATTTTGTAGACTTATGTTAAAAGACAAATATGCGGATCATCTTACAGCTTCAGCTTATATGCTCAATGTTCTAGCTTTTTAGGGACAGAAAAATAATTTATATGTTACTACAATATAAATCAAGGCTAACTAAAGTTGATTTGAAACATGAGTATTGCTGCACTAACATATATTATTACAACGGGACTTAAGAAGTAAAATTTGTGGTTTACACATTTGTCTTTGCTATTCAAGACAGAAATAAAAGATGAAGGACATATGCATGCTCATATGGTGGTTACTAGAGGCTCATACTACTGTCATAGTTTCTGTATCTGTACACACACAACATCGTGGACAGTGTCGTAATAATAGAGACATGTGGACAGCCTGCTGTCATTTCCAGCCGCTTAAATGTGGTTTGGAGAATCCACTGCTTTTTATCAAATAGCTCGGTAAGGTTCTCATGGGGACTGAGTTAATCTGTACCAGAACCCACAGAAAAGGGGGAAATATTCATATCGATATATCGGGAATCGAAGCTGACTCCGCTTGTTCACACCACAGACAGTAAAGCTATGGGTTGACAGTTTTATTGCTTCTACCCCCAAAACAACACGTTAAAGTGAATGAACCCCTTTAATTCTCTGATTTTGGCTTTGTAAGTTCTGCAGTGCAGCGGCCAATATGGTCAACGTTATGACACTGGAATTTTACAATTTTACAATTATAAGAGGTATGCTGTTTGAGGTATTGAGGGGGGACACCTCGCCTACTAACGACTCGTCACGGATCTACAGCAGGTTACTACCCACCTGTGAGGAAGGAATGAAGTGAAGGGAGATCACAACCCCGGCATAGGGCAGCGAAGGCGGTGCCACAGAGACGTGCGTAAGTCTTTAACAGTTGATAGACCGGGCACATCACCTGAAACATCTCACCACTACCCAACGAGGGTGTCGGAGCGACCCTTAAGACCCGGCATTGGCACGCAGCCACCACATGTGAGACCAGAGGAGAAGGGTTTACAGAGTAAAGACAATCACACCACCTGGCCGCAACCGCAAACCGCTGACAACCGGCCTCAAAGATAAGGGAAATGAAATGAGCAAGGGAAGGAAAGGAAGCCGTGGAATTAAATTAAGCACCACAGCATTCGTCTAAGTGACAAAGAAAAACCACGGAAAATCCCATGTCAGAGTGCGTGGTCGCGGGGATGGGACCTGGAACCTCATGGATATCAGTCGCATACCTTGCAGCATCATCTCGCTCGGTTTACAATAGGTACATACAGTCTGTTCCCAGCAGTCAAATTAAAATAGGAGCTAGAGAGCATCAAAACAAACAATTGGTCATGCTACATATGGCCCCTGATGGCAATTTCTGATGCTAGGGACCATTTACAAAGAAAGTAGTTTATCACCATCCTCATCCTCATTATCATCATCATCATCACCATCACCATCACCATCACCATCACCACCACCACCACCACCACCACCGCCGCCGCCGCCGCCACCACCACCGCCGCCACCACCACCGCCGCCGCCGCCACCACCACGACCACCACCACGACCACCACGACCACCACGACCACCACCACGACCACCACGACCACCACGACCACCACCACCGCCGCCACCGCCACCGCCACCACCGCCGCCGCCGCCGCCGCCGCCACCACCACCACCACGGATTAGGAATTTCTCCTGTTCCAGCCTCACGTTTCTCTCCATCTCCTCATGGGTCTTCCAATCGGTTGGTACTAAAACACAACTTACGAAAAGGTTTTTCATCCATCTTTTCTACATGTTGTTTCCATCGGCTTCTACGAGTATATTCCTTTATTTTTTCATTTATAGGAAAAATGTTTAATTTGTCTCTTATTTCTTCGTTTTTTATTTTGTCCATAGTTATACATATCTTAATAATTGCTCTTAGTTATCTCATTTCGGCTGCATTAATTCTATTCCAATTCTTTTTTATCACCCATGCTTCACATCCGTACATCAGTGGTGGCACAGGCATTACTTTGTAAAGTTTTATATGTGTTTCTTTCCTTATTAATTTTCTTTTTAATCTTGCTAATATCCCACAAATTTATTTACTTTATTGTTTAGATCTTTATTATTACTATTATTATTACTACTATTATGATGATGATGATTATTATTATTATTATTATTATTATTATTATTATTGAAGTTATATTGCATTTTAGGTAATTAAATTTACTTGGTTGTTCTCATGTATTATTGCTCAAACAGTTTCAAACAAGAAGGCAGTTTAGCAGACTAAGTACAGCATCGGTTAAGAACTGCTCGAATGCGCGAATTTTGGCCTGTATGATCCTAGTACCTCATCGGGCACGGTCATGTCCGCAGTGGTACCAGGAGCGACGAGAATTCTAGCGACGAGGTCTTCTGTTTCTACGTCGGTTTCCTACACCAGCTGAACTGAACTGGGTGGCCAGGCCATGGGGCCACCTCGGCCGATCCATTGATTCCCAAAGGTAACTTCGAGTTGATTCCTCACAGCTGGCTGAAATGGGATGGTGTCAAATCGTGCTGAAGTACATACTTTATCAACACTCAGAGGTACATCCTCCAGCAGTGGACTCTTGTTACGTGTGTAATATAAAATTCTCTGGAAGAGGTGAGAAGACAGACAAACTACAATGTGTCGAATGTGGCCGAACAGCCCATTTAAAATGTTTGACTATTCGAAAAGAAGATTTTGATTTTTTCAAGCAAGGTTCCACATCAATGAAGTGTGCAAACTGTACTAGAAGGAAAGGTGATGCAGCGCCGTTGGCTTCCCCGATAGTTACAGAAGAATCAAGTTCAGGGATTATGGAAATACTACAACTGATCAAAAATGACATAACTGCGATAAAAACGTCTCAAAGAACACTAGAAGTTGATCTGGGAAAATCAATTGATTGCTGCCATGAAAAACTTGATACTAGTTTAAAAAATCAAGAAATATATTCCAAAAAGCTAGAAGAAACACTAAAAATCTTGGAAGAGGTCAGAAATGAAAATTTAGCATTGCATAAGGAAAACAAGGAATTAAAGGAACGTCTGGAAGACCTTGAGCAGTACTCAAGAATTAATATGCTGGAAATTCACGGCGTGCCTTCTCAACCCCTGGAGAACACCACTGAAGTGATTAAAACCATTTGCAAAACTCTTGATGTAAAAATAGAAGATCATGATATTGATGTTTGTCATCGCTTAAACTTAAATCCTTTGTCTCAGCTACCTAGTCCAATCGTCGTTAAGTTCTGTAGAAGATCAACTAAAGAAGAAATACTAGGAAGACGACGTGTCAAAAGGAATCTGTCCACTTTGGACTTAGGGTTTACGTTCAGCAATCCTGTCTACATCAACGAGAGTCTCTGCCCAACTCGAAGACGTTTGTTTGCTAAATGCAGGCAAATCCGGAGATCTGCCAACATAAAGTATCTGTGGACGAGAAATGGAAAAATATTTATGAGGAAAGAAGACTCTTCGCCAGTTGTGAAAGTAACTACGGAAGAAGACATCAAGAAATGTAGTGAACCTAATTAGATTGTGACTTTTACGCTTCGTAATAAGTAAAACAAAGTTCTTAGATATTTACTATCAAAATGTCAGAGGACTGAGAACAACAACTGTTGAATTTTACACTAGTATAATTTCTTCAAATTATGATGTGATTAGCATAACTGAGTCTTGGTTGTTAGATGGTATTCATAACTCTGAACTATTCGATAACAGATATACTGTATTTCGGAAAGACAGAAATTCACAAAACCCTGGCGGCGGAGTGTTAATAGCAATTAAATCAGCATTTAATCCTGAAAAAATCTCTTTTCTTGATACTAACAATGAATCAATCTGGATAAAATTTTATGACTATGGTACTAAATTTATTGTAAATACAGTTTATTTTCCTCCAAATACTAATATAAATTCATTTAAAGAATATTTTGATCAGATAGAACAAAATTTTCATAAATTTAGTTCGCATATAATTAATACAGGTGACTTTAATATATCTGAAATAATTGATTCCACTTACGAACTAAGTAAAGGTAGTAATAAAGCAAAATTGCTTAACAATGCGTTATCTTTTACTAATATGCAGTCCGTGAACAACGTAAAAAATGTAAGTGGTAAAACGCTAGACTTAGTTTTAACTAACATAACACTTAATATAAAAGAAGATGATAATTCTTTGGTACCTATAGACTTGTACCATCCTCCACTAAATTTAACGGCTAAAATTGAGAATACTGTAAAAAATAATAATATGGCGACAACATGTACCTATAATTTTTGCAAAGCTAATTTTAACAAGATGTACGAGCTTATAAGAGACTGTAAATGGGATCATATATCAATAGATCAGGATGTTAATTATTCAGTGGCTATTTTCTACGACAAAATTTACTCAATACTCGATAAATGCGTGCCGAAAGGAAAACAATATAAACACAAATATCCTGTTTGGTTCACTAAAGAAATAATAAAAAACATACAATTAAAAGAAAAGTACCGTAAAATAAAAATGTATCGGAATATTATTTGTGGTGCTATAAAAATATTCGTAAATTGTTAAAAAGTCAAATTAAGATAGCCTTTAGAAATTATGTTAAGCTTGTTGAAATTAAAATGATACATAATACCAACGATTTTTGGCAATTCATTAAAAATAAACGGAAACAATATCAGACACACGCTGAGATGGAATATAATGGTAGAGTATTAAAAACTCCTACTGAAATTGCCAATGGATATGCCGATTATTTTAAATCAGTTTACTCAAGTAGTACTTCAAAATACACTTATAAAGCTGACAATAGTGCCAACATTTTAGACTCTCTTAATATAAACGCAGTAAGTGAAAATGAAGTCAAAATTGCAATAAAACAACTTAAGAGTAAAAGATCTGCAGGGCCTGATGGAATACCAACTTATGTATTTAAAGGCTGTGGAGAATTGTTATTATACACTCTAACATTAATTTATAACCAAATCCTACAACAAGGAATTTTTCCCAATGTATGGAAACAAACTAAAGTAATTCCGATTCCTAAATCTGGAAATTCTAACTGATAAGCAACTATAGGCCTATTGCTGTTTTGTCTACACCAGCAAAAATTATAGAAAGCATTATTCATACACATATATTTAACCATATAAAGTTAGTAATTTCACCGCTACAACATGGTTTCATGCCAAAAAGATCAATTGTTACAAATCTTTTTAACTTCACTGAATATGTATCATTAGAACTAGACCATTTCAAACAAGTAGATGTAGTATATACTGATTTTCAAAAAGCATTTGATAAAGTTGATCATGACTGTTTACTTGCTAAGTTAGCTAAATTAAGTTTTGCTTTTCCATTAATGAAAATATTTCAGTCATATTTAAAAGATAGATCGCAAGTAGTCTATTATAAGCATTGCATGTCATACCAATTTAATGTTAATTCAGGGATTCCTCAAGGTTCTAATTTAGGACCTCTGTTATTTTTATGCTATATAAATGATTTACCTAGCGTTGTAAAATATTAAAAAATGCTAATGTTTGCTGATGATGTTAAACTATATAAAAGTATCAATAATGTTAAAGACTGTATGGAACTTCAACAGGACCTTGATTCTTTATATGCATGGAGCGAAACAAACAAACTCCCATTTAATATTAGTAAATGTGTAAAAATGTCCTTCAATAGAAACAAAAATCCATATAAATATGTTTATAATATCAATATGACACCACTCGTTGAAGTGATTGAAAAAAAGGATCTAGGGGTACATTTTACAAGAGATCTTAGATTCAATAGACACATTGACTTAATTGTATCAAAATCGCTAAAATGCCTTGGCTTTATTATTCGAAATTCCTATTCATTTAAAGAAAAAACTTTAATTCAACTTTATAATTCATTTGTGAGACAAAAACTCGAATATGCATCTATTATTTGGAATCCTAAGATGATAATGCATGTCACCGCAATAGAAAAAGTACAATCAAAATTTCTAAAATACTTACTATTTAAAAGAACTGGATATTATCCTACTTACACAAACTATGAAACCCTTTTGGAAATATTTAAACTTAAAACTTTGAAATTTAGAAGAGATATTGCAGGGTTAATATTTCTGTATAAGGTATTGCATTCGATTATTGATGATATTAATATTACAACAAATGTATCATTTTATGTACCCAATAAAATAAGCAGATTCAGGAGGCTTTTCTTCACCTCCAGAGTAAATACAGGAATCCATAAAAATTCACCATTACACAGAATTATGGATTTATATAACAAGCTTCATCATTTCGATGTAGATATTTTCAACATGTCTGAAACTCAATTTAAAAATGCTACAACTAAATTGGTAATAGTAGTATCGTTGCTGTAATTAGGAATAGTAGAAAAAATTACTTACCATACCACCTTCACTTTTTTTTTCTTTTTCTTTCTTTCTTTCTTTCTCTTTCTTTCTTCTTCTTTTTTTTATAATTGTTTCTATTCCTTATATTAGTTTATGTTCATTTAGTTTTTCTTGTATTTTTATTTGAGTGTGTATATTATTATATGTAAACATCTATGTATGATGAACATTGTAATTGGGCTTCCAAGCCTGTTATGTTCATAAGAATAAATAAATAAATAAATAGATAGATAGATAGACAGACAGACAGACAGACAGATAGATATTTAAATAGATAGTTAGATATTTAAATAGATAGTTAGATATTTAAATAGATAGTTAGATATTTAAATAGATAGTTAGATATTTAAATAGTTAGATAGTTAGATAGATAGTTAGATAGTTAGATAGATGGATAGATATTTAGATAGATGGATAGGTATTTAGATAGATAGATATTTAGATAGATATTTAAATAGATAGATATTTAAATAGATAGATATTTAAATAGATAGATAGATATTTAAATAGATAGATAGATATTTAAATAGATAGATAGATATTTAAATAGATAGATAGATAGATAGATAGATATTTAAATAGATAGATAGATAGATAGATAGATAGATAGATAGATAGATAGATAGATAGATAGATAGATAGATAGATAGATAGATAGATAGATAGATAGATAGATAGATAGATAGATAGATAGATAGATAGATAGATAGATAGATAGATAGATAGATAGATAGATAGATAGATAGATAGATAGATAGATAGATAGATAGATAGATAGATAGATAGATAGATAGATAGATAGATAGATAGATAGATAGATAGATAGATAGATAGATAGATAGATAGATAGATAGATAGATAGATAGATAGATAGATAGATAGATAGATAGATAGATAGATAGATAGATAGATAGATAGATAGATAGATAGATAGATAGATAGATAGATAGATAGATAGATAGATAGATAGATAGATAGATAGATAGATAGTTAGATATTTAAATAGATAGATAGATAGTTAGATATTTAAATAGATAGATAGATAGTTAGATATTTAAATAGATAGATAGATAGTTAGATATTTAAATAGATAGATAGATAGTTAGATATTTAAATAGATAGATAGATAGTTAGATATTTAAATAGATAGATAGATAGTTAGATATTTAAATAGATAGATAGATAGTTAGATATTTAAATAGATAGATAGATAGTTAGATATTTAAATAGATAGATAGTTAGATATTTAAATAGATGGATAGATATTTAAATAGATGGATAGATATTTAAATAGATGGATAGATATTTAAATAGATGGATAGATATTTAAATAGATGGATAGATATTTAAATAGATGGATAGATATTTAAATAGATGGATAGATATTTAAATAGATGGATAGATATTTAAATAGATAGTTAGATATTTAAATAGATAGTTAGATATTTAAATAGATAGATAGATAGATAGATAGATAGATAGATAGATAGATAGATAGATAGATAGTTAGATAGATAGATAGATAGATAGATAGATAGATAGATAGATAGATAGATAGATAGTTAGATATCTAGATAGATAGTTAGATATCTAGATAGATAGTTAGATATTTAGATAGATAGTTAGATATTTAGATAGATAGATATTTAGATAGATAGATAGATATTTAGATAGTTAGATAGATATTTAGATAGATAGATAGATATTTAGATAGATAGATAGATATTTAGATAAATAGATAGATATTTAGATAGATAGATAGATATTTAGATAGATAGATAGATATTTAGATAGATAGATAGATATTTAGATAGATAGATATTTAAATAAATATTTAAATATTTAAATAAATAAACACATGTTCCGCGAGATGCGATACCTTCGTCGTTTTAGGCGAAATGGAAGAACCTATGTTATAAATAAAACTGCTAAGTGATATTTGCTTAGTCACTGAAATTCGAGTCTCGACTAAGGCCCGATCGTAAACAAAACGCTTGAGAAAGCTCTTTGATGGAAACGCTAATAAAGCCAAGGCTCTATTTTAATCAGGTGCTGCTTTCTTCCTAACTACAACCTGGCAAATAGCCTACTGAAAAATAAAATGCAGTTTACAGTATCGTACTCAAGAGATCCGATAGCAAATTTTATCGCTATTATCAATTGCTGTGCCAGCAGATCTAGCATTATCTAAGGTTACTCGATAACTACCTCGTCTGAGGAGAGATATGACAAGAATGTAAGGTGTAATATCACTTGCTAATTTTTGACACCAGTGTATTTTCTTGGACTTGTTAGAAGTCCTTGTTTTACCTTTGCTCAGATTTTCCATCTCATGGGATAGAGTGATTTTAAATTGAAGTACATAGGCGTACTTTGCAAATTCTGATGCTCGGACAGTTTTTTTCTGTTTGTCTTTTACTTCTTCCATTTCACTGTAGTTTCTTTTGTACGCTCTTTATTATTGCATTTCTAAAACTTCAATTCTTCTATTGTTCAGCAATATTTTGGGTTCAAATGAAGGCTGGAATGTTATATCAAGGTGTTTTCATAACAAAAGGTATTAAGATCAAGTATTGGAAACTCAGCGAACGTTTTGAAAATTATTTCATCAGATTTATTTTTAACTTCATGTGTGAAATAAAACAAAAGAAGGAGTACTAATGAATATATGCAAGGCACATATAATAGTGCCCATCTCCAATACATCCTACTGCTCCAACCTGAATGGTCCGTGTTTGAACCTCATCTTAGTGCGCAAATCGGGGTTAAGTTTTAGCACGAGGCTTCTATTACGCTCCTGAGATAACTTTGGGGCAAATTTTTTTAGCTAAAAGGATCCTGTGCTCATTTGGGCGTCATCTCACCTATTTCGTTCATCCTTTATGCAGAACTGAGTTGTTAAAGTCTATGTTAAATGTTTCACTAAAGTAGGAATCCTAACTCAGGTTACAACTGCTATCTTCCGTAATTTCCAGGGTTTAATACTCTCTCATACTTTTGAAACCTAAACATAAAACAGAAAGCAAAACATCAGGTCACTTTTATTTTAATCAAGTATTAAAACTATGCAATTTAAAGCACTGTTAGTACAATTTTGAAGAAATGTTATTCTTTATCTGAGTGCTAATAAGGTGTTGTACATAGTCTCACTGTAAATATTAAACATTAACTTTATTTCCAAAATGTTTGCATGCTGAGTGTTTTACTGACTAACCTGTGTAGACAAGTTGTTTAAGCTTTTAATATTTGTTATAGTAATATACTATTCTTTAAATTAATTATTTGAAGCCTTGTGGAAGCTTGTGTCATTTCTTTGGGAGTACTCTAAGCATTAGTGCAAAGCGTGAATAGATTAGATTGGGAAAGCGAAATTTATGCTCTGGATACTCCTAAAATATAAGGCAAAAGGTGTATACCTAAAAGAGCTAACCGTGATGGATATAAGAACTCGTTTTAAAACCCACTGTAGAAAAACGCACAAAGTGTCTGTCTAGAACGCTATCAACACCCTAAGTTGTAATTATTGCATTTGACATTTTACAAATATTAATGTGGATGTATGGCTTACTTATGTGAAAACGAAGTACTTTATTACACATATTTGCTAATACGAGTATAAACATAATAATTTCAGCAGCACTATTTTTATAACAGTACCTACTATGCTATTCAAAGGATAATTTTACACTTATTATAAAAACTTTATGTAAGATACGTAATAATATTATAGTACTAAATTTCTTCTCATTTAGTCCGCTTGAACCCAGAATAGTTTAGAACGATTGAATAAGTACAGGAGTTTAACTGTGTGATATTCTCTGTTTTGCATTCTTATTTGATATTCTTTGCTTTAATTTATTTTCTCTACCACATACCTATACTAGGCAGCAGGTATTGTATTCCATTAAAAAAATTTGACACCGAGATTTCCTCAGAAATATGCTTTAAGTCCTCTAAACCCCTGTTCAGAGTCTGTTTTGTTTGTCTCTCTCCCCCCCCTCTCTCTCTCTCTCTGTGAAAGAAAAAGTCTGATAAACACTGAATACATGCATGCAGCATTTTACGCACATGTCACATGAAAACTTTCACAAAGTTCTACCAATCCAAACTATCCTTGCGCAAAAACGCAAAATTCCTGAAATCTTTACTGTTTCTGCTCATATTTAATTTTTTATTTAAAAAACTAATGCTCTAATAAAGAATTCCATACCTAGTCCTTTAACAACAATTTTGGGAAAATTCAGTAAAATTATCAGCTTGCTATATCGTTTTGTTTGTTTCCTAAGACGACTCCGACAATTTTAATTAAAATACACATTTGAGACATATTAATATAAAGAACAAAATGCATACCCTGAATTTTCTTTGAATATCCTGTCAAGTTCTTTTCATTCTTATTGAATTTTGCATGACATTGTATACAGGAAAACCGTGTTTACAAAGTAGCGGAAGCTCGATGGTTTAGTCGAGCCCATTTTCTTTGGAGCTGTTCTCGTTAGGTCAAGTATCTAGGAGTGGTACTAAATTTACGACTAAACTGGAACAAGACATATAGAAGGCAAAGTGGAGAAAATTCACAAGATTTTGCGGCCCTTTCGTAGGACGATTGGCAGGCGGTTGGAACTGATATCTCAAAGCCTTTGTGGTTCTACACTACTTCATTAGTCCGGTATCTACGGTCTAGATTAAGGACCTCTATTACCAGGATAATAGCACTGGTTTAAACCGGAACTATCCGCAACTCTACTCCACTCTGTGCCCTGGATTGTACCTCTCGTCGTTGCCCCTGTTTGTTTAGGTGAGCGGACGGATAAGTGTCTCACCTCTGGTCTTTGGTAGCATGCTCCTTCAAGCACCCGTTTGGGGGACATGCTTCCATCTTAACGAGTTTTTATGAGAAGCAACCTATCGCTAGATGGTGGGTGACCTCATGGGTCCAAGGTTCAAACTATGTTATAGGTAAAAGGTGGAATTTCCAACCAGGGAGAGTTTGATGCGGGGTGATGAGGCTGCCCTGTGGTTCACTGATGGCTCCTGGCTGGGGCTGGCTTCGGGGTATGGCATCTGAGGGACTAATTAAGACTCTTTTTCTCTTTGGGTAAATATGCAACCGTTTATCAACTTGAGATCTTTGCTATCTTGATCTGCTATACGTGTATTTAAAATGTCTGGCTGCAGGCGATGTTTCTATATTTGTTCTAATGTAGCCCTGCAAGGTCAAAACCATTGTGTGCTGTTCCATCAACATCCAAAATGTTGTGGAAATACCAGAGGATGCTGGATATGCTGTATGAAGTAAGCCCTGTTACTCTTTGGAAAGCTCCAGGCCATCCTGGTATTGAAGCAATGAAAATGTAGATAGCTAGCAAAGGCCCTGCAGAGGTCCTGAACCCTTCTTTGGGATATCCATCCAAAGCGCGATAACTGGCATAGGTCTTTGAGCTAATCAGTCGCAGCTAAGCCTTTGAAGGACTTCTACTACAGCCAGGTAGATCCATGAGGTAATTTAGGGGCCTGGGCAAGTGTACATATAAGATTGTTGTTGTAGTGTTTAACGCCCGCTTTTACTACTACATATAAGATGGTCATGATAACTCTCAATAGAGAAAATATGTGGTAAATATGTATACGTGCACAATTCTCTTCGTAGGCACTTAAACATGCATCCCTAGTTGCCAATTCACTGTGTAGGTAGTGCAAACTAGGAGGATGAAGCCTCCAGGCACATCCTGTGCAGCTGCATTGAATATGCACGGCAGAGGATGACTTATCTGGGGTTCGCTCTTGGACCCGCAGGGCATTAAAGGGATTGAACCTAGGACCTTGGTTATCTGTTTCGGCACCTGGAACTGGACCGAGCGGGATGCCTCAGACAGCAACCTCTGTGGCACGCATTCGGGAGGTCGCGGGTTCGATTTCCGCGACCACCTTCCTGACCTTGGGTGCTTTCGGGGGTTTTCGCACATCACTTCTAGGCGAATGCTGGGAAGGATATTTATCTTAAATGCCGCATTTCACTTTCTTTCATTTGATTTATTTCATTCTCTCTATCCGGTCTTTCCAGGCTGTAAGAGTCAGCGGGGTTGCCGGTGGGCTGCACTGGGTGATGTTTGCGCACTTGAAATACGGTGCTCGGCTGAGGGAAGGCCCCCTTCCAGGGGGACTGATTAATGAGCCAAACCTGGATGGTGGCGGGCTCTCCTTGGCCACCTGTAACTCTACCGGACTGAAGAACTTGCTTCCACCTGTTAGGGACGCACCTGTGTAGTTCCGCCTGTGATACGTTCTGGCTGCCTGTAGGGTGCTTTCATATCATCCTTCCTCCCGGGGCCTGAAGCGCAATGAGCCATGGAGTGATGTGCCGGAACTGGAACTGGAGTAGATTCCTTAGTTTATGGGATATAATGGGCCTCCTTTTTGACCTATGTGAGGGGTTCCAGTGGAGGCCATACATCTTTCAATCAATCAATCAATCAATCAATCAATCAATCAATCAATCAATGAAAATGGTATTTTGTTGTGTAACAATTTAAATGCTTTTGAGATAGCGCAGAAATCTTTAATATATACGATGAAATAAAGTTAAAACAACGAAATACAAAGTTACAGCATTTCGAGTTTACGCAGTAACCTTTTAGAAAAGACATTATTGAGAAAAATAATTCTCTTAATTTTTAATTAAAGGATATCGTTCAGTGATTTGTCAAGTGTGCAATTTTCTCTCTTTATATAGCCATTTAGCTGCCAACTAACGTGATTACAAGACAAGTACAAAGGAAATAAAGCAAAACTGTCCGATATGAGGGCTGTTAAACATTTTTGGTATTTGCACCCCATGCGTATTGCAGCGTTATACGCAGATTCGATTCTCTTTTTCTTTTACTGCGTCCTTTGGCTTTCTTAGTTGCTAAATCGTGACCATATATCTGCTATATACACAGAATGTTCCACAAGGGGGTTTAAATTCTTTGAACATTAGTAACATTAATATCAAAGCGTTCCAGACAATGTATTGTTGCCACTGGAAGACATTTTGAATTTCTTCCACATTGCATCATCAGTAATTTTTAGAACATCTTTGTGAGTTAAAAACTCATCCCCTTGCGAATAAAATGTGGGCGGTTTGTCTTATTTTACAGTTTTTGTGGAGTAACTAACACTATTTTCTGCTTCATGTCAGCCTCAGCCAAATAAAAGCCTTCTTTGTGATTTTATAACTCCAATGGTTTCGTACTCAAGTATACAGGCGCTGTAAAACCCTTTTAGTATTTTAATAATTTATGATTTGACATTAGATGGTTTATAGCTCCATGTCCGTTAAAAGCTTATTTTAGGAGAAGGGAAAGATGGAAAATAAGGTGGAAATAAAACAGTGGCTTATTTTGCCAGGAGATGGAGTAAGTAGGGAGGGGAAATTATGAAAGTACTATCATACAATGTTTATGGAATGAGAGGTGTTAATTGCGCAGATCCGCTTAAGCACCTACGTGAAAATCGATTGAATAGTTCTTGATAATAACTACATACATATACACAAACAAAAGTACTCGGGGTAAATCTAGCCAGTGGAGTGAGTGAACTTTGTTCTGCTTTAAGAGAAGCGAGTGGGAACGGAATTCTCCAGGATTCAGCTAGCATGTAAAGCGCTTAACAATAGACAAGAACAGTCTTAGAATATTCACCACTTCATTTACAGGACTTTATTTCCCGAGAATAAACTCATGCCCGTATATGCTGCTTTTGTCTAACCTTACGGATTACAAGTTGTAAATGGCCGTAACAAAATCTTTGCAAACATGAGGGCACATAATGTTTCATTGGCATTTCTTTGTTTCTTATTAATATTATTGCTGTATTTTATTATTTTTAGTTATTGTTATTATTGCTATTGATATCGCCATATTGTTATTACTTTTATTATTTTATTTTCATTAGTGTATTACTGTTTATTATTCTTATTCTTATTACCATTATCATTATTATAACAATTATTTTTCTTATTATTTTATAGTAATTATTTTTATTAGTATGCTTATTAGCATTATGTATATCATCGTTATTATCATTATTAGTATCCCCATTATTATTTTTATTAGTTCTATTAATATTATTAGTTATTGCTGTTTTTTGTAGTTATTACTATTATCGGAATCACTGTTATTAGTATCATAATTAGTGGTGCTATTTTAATTAGTTTTAATATTATCATTTTCATTATTGCATTAATATTAATATTTTGTTATTGTTACGGATTATTATTGTGCTACTATATTCATCATTATCATCAAAGGCTGTTCTTATTGTGACTTCATTCATAAAATGATGCCTTGTATTTCAACCGTCTCCTTGTGGACGTTTCTGAGAACTGGGAGTGTGCATATGCTTTAATAATCCTTTGAGGGTATTTGTTTAAAATGCAATATTCTTGAGTGTCTACCACAAATACCACTAAAACTACCACCACCATTACCAAAACCACCACCACCACCATCACCATCACCAACGCCATCACCAGTGGCAGTGGCGACAGCGGCAACACAACAAAGGCTTGGGGCCAGGCTGACACACGCCACAGGCGGTAAGTGCATGAAAGACACTCAAGGTGAGGCTGCGTTGCGCGGCTATTTGTGAACACGTGACAACACTGAGCATGACACTCGAGAAGTGTCCGGCGGCCGGCGTATTTCTAGAAGTTCCAGAAAGTTGAAGTTGACAAAGGTCTGTGTTACGTCATTCTCGCTATATAAGGAGACGGGGCAATGAGAATCAGTCAGTTCATCATCTTCATCAAGATAGACCAAATTGGCCAGTTCCAATTCAGAGGTCATCCTCCCATCAGCGTCGAGGTCTTCCAACATCTCTAATTCCTATGGGTTTGTATTACATTGTCTGTTTTGCCAGTCTATTGTTCTTCATTCTGAGTATATGTTCGTGCCAGTTTCGTTTGTAATTTATAATTTTGTCGTTTAGGTTATATATATAGCTGTTCTCTAATAGCTTCACTTCTCATATGGTCTGTGAGGGAATATCCAACAACACATATAAGAAATTTCATTTCTACTGTTTCTATCATTCTTGTTTCTTTTCTCGCTAGGGCCCAATTCTCTGAGCCATAAGTCAAGATGGGTACTGCTATTGTCTTATAAAGTTTTAGCATATAGTTTGAAATTTATAAACTTTATATTTCAAATCTTTGTGATAGTGAAACGAAACATCACATTCTAAATAATTACAATGTTGTGCCTGTTGTATAGTTTTGTTGTCGATCACGATTTTAGATCTTATCGGGTATTTTCTCAGTGATGCCATTACTTTTGTTTTCACAAGTGATAGCTATATTTAAATTGTAAGTTTTCATTGTCTTCTCCAACTGAAATGTGGCTGCTTGTATATATTCTCATTTTCTGACAGAGAAACCTGATATATATATGTGTATGCACTCCCACCAAAAAAAAAAAAAAAAAAAAAAAAAAAAAAAAAAAAAAAAAAAAAAAAAAAAAACCCCGACAATGCTTATATGTTGTGCGCGATGGCAAACTTATTGGTTTTTAAATAGGAAACCCTATTTTGTGTGTCCGACAGACGATAAAACATATGGATCAGAGATTACAAATAAATTCAGCTACATGTTGGTATATCGACTTGTGTAAACTGCACTGCCACAGGACCTGGAACTTAAAAATACTCTGTGCTTTATTTACGCCAACAGACTTACTGTTGTTTTTAAATACACAAGCCGGGTGTGAGCAATGTTGGAGAGGTGGAAATTATTGGAACTGAAATTCAATGTTAGAGCTAGGATTTGAACCACAGGCCCTCCGCTTAGAGCACCTGCCTGGTAAGCTGAGGGCCTGTGGTTAAAATCCCAGCTGTGGTATTGAATTTTTCAGGTCCAGTTCTACCTCTCAAATATTCTGTTCTCCTAATGCGCTCAATCACTTTTTCCATGGCTGTACGTGTTAGAGAAAGTAAAAAATGCAGGTTCGAAAGATGTATTTAAAAAATTTAGTAAAGCTATTTCGACATATAACAGATTCACCTGAATTTTAAAATCCTCTATATGATAATATTCATATTCATACCGCAATTCACAGCATACCGCTATTATATTTTAAATAACTGAAAAAAAAGTTAATTCATTTTTTCGCAAAATGTGTATACATCCCCATTTGAAAAAATCTGATGTGTTGCACTCACATGACTTTCTCTACTCTTGTACTAACCATTCTTACGAACTCTTATTCCTATATCTTCTTCGTGTTAGTTGAGATAAACATTTGTACAATTTATCTTATTGCTTATTTCCTTGTAGGTGCGAGGGGAATGTTAGAATACAGTAGGCTTTGTGCGATAGTCAAATGTTTTAAAGCTTGAAGATTCTGTTGACTTTGCACATTTAACATTTAAAAAAATTAACAGCGATGATCCATTTCACGGAAGTTCTTAGTTTTCCGAAACTCACCCAGATAACAAGGAATATCTCCGAAATGGTTCACCCTACAAGAAAATTTATTGAGACATAAATTGTGTATTTTAGGAAGATCTACATTTTTTGTATAGTATGATTTGGTCTATCTCTAACGGTTTACCAGTTATGCAAAAGTCGTCCAGAGTAAATACGACTACAGGGGCTATAGCCAGAAAATTCAAGATATACATTTCATTTGTCATCAAAATATCTCAAACATATGACATATTAATCAAAATCGTTAGAGCCATTTTCAAGAAAATCAAAATTTTCGAAAAAATTTTCATGTAAAAGGTAGTTTAGGGTGGGGCTATTTTCTTCAAAATCTTCGTATCACATCCTTGAAAGACATTAAACTTAAATACCAACTTTGGTTTCTAACCTACTTTTCGTTTTTGAGTTATGCTGTCCACAGACTGACACACAGACTGACACACAGACACACACACGGACCTTTTTCTAAAAATGCTTTTTTGGGATTCAGGGGGCTCCAAAACATATTTCCGGTGAAATCTCGACATCGAATTTTTGGGTGGAATACAATACTTGCCCTACTTGGCAGTAGAGAAAGTAAAAACGGTACCCTGGCAACTACGTTTGGACGCTGATACCTCCTGACCCATTAGAACAGTTGACGCGAGCGTGGGATGTAGTCAGAGCGCCTGCGTGAGTCAAGACCACCGTACACGATATCAGCACACAATGACGCTCTTCAGTGTCTATGTTGCCTTTGAGGGGCTAACATGCTTTATCTTTTCCCTCATCTTCTCGTGTACGATGACGATGGCGAATCTCATTGCATCAAACTATACTGATTTAACTACCTGACGCAATAATATTGTAAACGTTTTTAGATACCCTGGTTTTCTAATTTTTCTTTCCTTTTTAATAATAGAATAAGAGTTTTATGAGTTTAAGAGTTCAAGTTGTTTAATAATTTTTCTTCATTATTCCGCGGACGGACAAACCAATTTGGTGTCACAGACTTATATTCTTAGCAAGAGGTGGAAAATTAAAGAACCTGTTAAAATATGTTACTTCTGACAACATTAGTAAAATCGTTTAACTCTGGCGTTCTGAGGCATGCTTCGTTTACAAGGAGGTTGTGTGCGCTTTAGTGAAATGTAGTAGCAAGTGTTTTCCAGAAAAATGAGTGGTTTCTGCCCTTTTGGGCTCCTCAGCACATTGCTTAAGAACTTAATAGCCCTGCAGCTCATGGTTATTCTAGTCAGCCACATGCATGTAGCAGCTAAGGTAAGGCTTTAATAACATTTGAAGCATTTATGGTAAAATGGATTCTTTTTAGCAACAACCAATACTGTGTGTTTGCAATGCTCTATAACACTGAAAAGCTGTGTAGAATCCACTGCTTTACCTATTTCTCTAATAATCTCTTCGTTATTCTTTGATAACTTAATTTACTAATTATGACAAATATTTAGAATTGAAACTTCCTTGAAAACATTCTCCTGCTGGGTGAACTTTTAAGTAAGTTTATATTCTAAATATTTGTCATAATTAGTAAATTAAGCTACCTACCATAAAGAATAACAAACGGATTATAAGAGAAATACTTAAAGTAATAACTAACAACGAAGCAAAAATTAGAAAAAACTTTTTCTGAAGGTTTATGATTAACTTCTTCTTCTTCTTTTTTTTTTCTTTCTTTTTTTGCTAATAGTATGTCGTTCTCGTGAAAATAATTATTCACACTAACATTCCCATTTTGTTTGCGAAATTAATTGCATGAATTAACTGCGTGCAATAGGTAAATACAGTTGCATGTATTTAAACATTCAGAACAGGACTTCCGAATTTCCTTTTCATAAAATAAACTTTTAATCTTGACATGTTTCGTCAGATATTATGGCTCTTGATTTTAAAGGAGTCTTAATAGCTATTTTTGTGATTCCTTTTTACTTTCTCTACTACGTATAGTAAAGTAGAATAAGTATTGTATTCCACCCAAAAATTCGATGTCGAGATTTCACCGCAAATATATGTTTTGATGACCCCTGAATCCAAAACAAGAAGCATTTTTAGAAAAAGGTCCGTGTGTGTATGTCTGTGTGTGGGTATGTGCGTCTGTATGTCAGTCTGGACAGCATAACTCAAAAACGAAAAGTCGGTTAAAAACAAAGTTGGTACTTAATGCCTTTCAAGAATGCGACACGAAGATTATGAACAAAATTGCTCCAACCTAAACTACCCTTTACGTGGAAAGTTTTTTCAAAATGTTCATTTTGTTGAAAATCGCTCTATCCATTTTAATTAAAATGTCATATGTTTGAGATATTTTTATGAAAAATGAAATGTACGTGTTGAATTGTCTGGCTATAGCCCAAGTAGTCCTATTTAATCTGGATGTCTGCATAACTAGTAAACCGCAAGAGATAAACCAAATCTTACTGCACAAAAATGTAGATCTTGCTAAAATACACAATTTATGTCTATATAATTTTTTTGTAGAATGAACCATTTTAGGATATGCCTTGTTATTTGTGTGGGTTTTTGAGAACTTATACTTCTGTCAAATGGAGCATCGTTATTCATTTTTTGTATGTTAACAGCGCAAAGAGAATTTTAAAGCTCTAAAAGTTTTGACTATCGCTCAAAGCCTAGTGTATTCCCATATTCCCCTTGCACCTTCAAGGAAATAAGCAATAGGATAATTTCTGCAAATGTTTATCTAAACTAAACCGAAGAAGATATAGGAATAAGAATTTGTAGGAATGGTTAGTACAGAGTAGAGAAAGTCATACGAGTGCAACATATAAGATTTTTTCCATTAAGTTTTGATTGCATTAGAATATTTTAGATCTTTGCTTATTTGGTGTAACTTTTATTAAATAGATAAAATATTATTAAAATTATGCTGCATAACATTTTCTCGGACATTATTTTCTTGTTCTGATTGGAAGTTTCACTAAAATTATTGGCAGAAGCAAATGACACAGAAGGTTGGGGATTATGAGATATTCTGACAAAATAAGTGACCTTTTTACATTTTAGTTTAATAGAATTTGTAAGGAACTACAATTGTTTAATTAAATGTTCATTATTTTAGAAGCTAATTGATGAAAAGTGTTGAAATGTCTAGCAACCATTAGTGGCTCAATAACGCATATTTTAATGAAGAACTTTTACATATGGTATAAAGTTGTTTTTAATAACTTAAACACATTCATCATTTTATATATTATATTTAAATTCTGTTCATCGATCGACAGTAAAAATTTTGTCGAATATTCCCTGAAAAAATCTGATTACCTAGAGGTTATTATGCAGAATAAAGAAGAAGAAGAAAAAAACTAATGAAATATAGTCGTATAGCTAATCTTTTATTCCTAATAAGAATTTTAGGTTGTTATTATAGAAAAACGAGCCACTCGAGAAGAATGGAATAAGTGCAACCAAATAGATATTTTGTTTAGATAGCGCTTTTAAAAGCTTTATTTGACGGTCAAGCGCGTTTGTTTTATGAGCAAATACCGTATGTTTTATTTCGTATATGCGGTGGATATTTAGCAAGCAACTGTTCATAAAATAGTATGTGAGCAAAAATGATTTTGAATGTATTAGGCTTAAATTGTTTTCATAACTTATAGTGAATGTGCTACCTGTATAGTCTTAATTATCTTTAATATACCGAAACTTCAAACGCACAATAAATAATAATAATGTGCATTCTTGGGCATTGTTTCTATTTAGACTGAGCTATTGGAATTATGAAAGGCCATCGAAGTTAAGAAGTTTGTTTAAAGGAAGTTAGACCACCTCCGTATCTCAGTTGGTAGCGCACCTGCCCCTGGCGCGGAGGACCCGGGTTCAATCCCCGGTTCCGACATGGGATTTTCCCCCCGCTGGGAAGTCTGGTACGGGGTGCACTCAGCCTCATTAGATTCCTGGGGGCCAATTGAGGAGCTATCCTGATAGAAAAGTAGGGTCCCTAAGAGGTCAAGTAATCGCCTTACGGTCGGGGAGTCGGCGTGCTGACCCTCGCCAACCCGAACCTGCATTCCTCCGTGGCCTTGGCTGCGGCTGGAGGCCGGGCGATAAGGGTAACTTCTGCATAGGGGAGACGCCCTAGGGATTATTTTGTGACTATGTACAGTGTCAAAAACGGAAGTATTATTTTGTATTGTATTAAGATTTAGTTCCAATAATAAAGGCTAAACTTTGAGAATTGTCTTAACTTTTACAAACCTGAATTCATTGTTGTAGTGCATTTTCTGTGTGTGTACTAGTTCGTTGTTAACGCTTCGCAAGAAATATTGTTTTTTCTTAATTTTTTTGTTTAGCCAGTCAACCTTGTATTTTCTATCTTTGAGTGGGCAGTGTTATCTGCAATAAAATGGGTTTATCCCAGAGGCGTACGATACCTAGAACACTTCAATACTTACTGTTTTTAATTAAACTAATCGAGTGTGCTTAGACTTTCACGGCCGGTGTCCGTTTGGAATAAAATATTTCCCGGGCTTGCAGGCCGTGGTCGACGTGTAGGGATTGCTCCTGATGGCTCAAACGCAGATTTGAGCGAAGCGTCAGGAGCAATTCCTACACGTTGACCACGGGCTACAAGTCCGGAAGATATTTTATTCCAAATCAACCAATTGATTTGGATCGTTCCCTTGATTATTAGCTGTAGAATGTGTAATATTTTTGGGCAAACAGGAAGTATTTAAACTTTTGCAATTATCCATCTGACATATTTCATTCCTCCTAAGAGTTTAGAAGTGCATGGAAATTCAGAAGCATTTAAGCAATAAAACTAAGAAAACACGCACACACCACGTATCCATTCAAACCTTTTGAGAAATTAATTGTTCAATACAACTGACAATGTTTTTCCACAGCTCTTCTTTAATTGCACTATTTACGGTTTTATTAGAAAATAAATGTATCATTTGGAATTTTTTCTCTTCTTGTCCTATCTTCTCTTGCCTCGTCCCATCTCATTCTTGAAGATAAAATAGGAGAGGACGAAACCTTAGAGAGTAAGAAGATAAAATGTGGATGAAGATAAATATCCATTCCCTTTTATAATTGCATGACTTTTTTGTACCAATAGAAATTCTGGTTAAAACTTGATTTCATAATTAGTTATCTTTCCTCCGCTAATCGAAAATCTATTTGCTTTTTTGTGGACCATTATTTAAAAAAATAACTGATGTTACATTCATGTGGCCTTTTCTATCAAGTGTTTTGCAAATTATTTTTACAAAAGGTTATTCTTCCACATGCTTCAAGTTAATCGATATTTGCAGATGATTTCATTACATACTTTCTAGATGTCGCAGCACATTCAAGCAATACTCAAATACTTCAAAAGTTGGTCGCTATGTGATGGCTTTGTGCTGCGTGAGCAAGAGATAAAGGCAAATGCAGACTTTCCATGTGAAAAAGTAAAGTAGTTGATAATTCAAGCCAATAATAAAGAACATGTATGAAATGGTTAATACACCAAATTGACAAATTGCGTGTTTTGACGAGATGTGCATTTTTATGTAGCAGATGATTGATTAGCTATCTGATAGGTTTGAGTTATAAAAAGGACTTCACAGGGAATTCACAGAAAGTAATTGAAGATTTACAATTTGTCATGCAAGTATTTTAATCAACGTTAGGCATTTTTGACCATATAAAATGCAACAAAACTGTTCCATGTAAGTGCAGTTTGGGTTTGAAGGATATACTTGAAGATCTTCATGTCGCGTCCACTTGAACATCAAGTTTGGTATTTAACCGATTTTTGAGTTAGGCTACGCTCTCTCGCTCTCTCTCTCTCTCTCTCTCTCTCTCTCTCTCTCTCTCTCTCACACACACACACACACACACACACACACACACACACACACACACACACACACACACACACACCTTTTTCTAAAAAGCTTTTATTGGATTCAGGAGACTTCAAAACAAGTATTTTAGCTAAATTCTCGTATAGAATTTCTAGGTGGAATACAAAAATTCCTCTATTTACAATAATTGATAGACAGTAGAGAAATAAAGTTGGAGATCCTACCAAGGAACAAGCTCCGACATTTTTTTTTTTTTTTTTTGTGATTTCAGTGGAGAAAGATGAAAGCAAAGGTTTAATTCACTCCAGCTATATTGGAACTACTATTTCGATGTTATGGTCATTGAGAAAAGAATTATTTGCGTCTTTTACGCTCTTGTGTAATGGTACTATTGCTGCTTCCTCAATTTTGGCGTACGATTTATCTCAAAGGGTACCGGACGAGTTGCACTCGCAAGTGGAGACCACAGCTTTTGGATCACCGGTTTCGTTTGGGGGTAATTAAGCAGAACAAAAATAAATTCTACTTTTAAAACTTCAAAGGAAAGAAAAGCTTATCATTATTTTCAAAAACGAATATTTTATTTACACTACCCTTTGATATTTTGGGCCACCGCGACTTAATCAGTTTTCCATTTTTACATGACCAGCGGGGTATAGCTGGGATATAGGGAGATGAGGTACTGAATAACTTTATGCCTTTCTTCTATTATCATGCTACATATCTGCTTTTTTACTTCTCATTCCCTTTCACTAGTGATGCCCAACCTTATACGAAACAGGGGAGGCCGGATTTGCCCTTACCTAGTTTTCGCCGAGTTATGGCATATTCGTGGGATCAAAAAACAAACCTCTCTAATATTCATTAGCTGAATAAGTGATGGGGAAGTGCTTCATGCACAAAACGAAGGAGATCAGGTGGAGCAACAAAGGATGTCATTAGATCACAGGATGCACAGGACATCACTGCCTTTCACCTGTCATTTTTATATAATTTTACACGCAATTTTTCTAATCCATATCATCCTCATGCTTAAATTTACAAGTTAGCTTTGAACCAAGATGGGATCAGAAAACCCTTGGTTCCCTAGACTATCTCTCTATGCATTGTAAGGACTTTTTAGAGTCATCATTAATGCACATTATTCATCAAAATCTGTAAACAGAAATATACTTTTAAATATATCTAAGTAAATATCGCTCGCTCACATTGTATTATAGCTGTTATTTAGTTCCTATTCCTTTTTTGTTCCATTATGTATATGTCGCCTTTAATAACTAGATCAGTCATGGGCAGGAGAGCTGAGATAGCAATTAAATTTGCCTTACTGATCCCACATTCTCTGGCAAATGACGAAGGTATTTGCACCTGCTCGGTAGAAATAATTTTTACGCTGTAATTAACTATTTTGTTTATATTAAACATATTTTTTTCATACAAGAATTATTACAGCCACCTACTGTAGTTAGGCAAATTACACAATCTTCCAAGTTTATAACCTTATTTTACCTTATACATGTAATATTCTCATGTTGCCTAATGATTAACACACCAAATTGTTTCTCTATCTCAAACAATAGAACATTAAAGTTCCATTGATATTTAGCCTTTAAAATATTTTAAAACTGACTGATCAACATAATAAGTGTTTGGTTTTAAAGTCGATATTGTGTTCAAACTTTGAAACACAAATACATTAGCTTCTATTAAATAAAAAAAAAAAAAAAAAAAATGAGAAACTAAACCCCATAAAGGTGGAATCATATCGTCCCTTTTATATGTTTGCAAATGCGAACATTCAGAAGGTACCTTTTGAAGTTATAAATAAACACTTATAAGATCAAAGTTTGCTTTATGCTTCTGATCAAAGTGGCATTTGATATTGTGACGTTTTATATTTGCAAATTGAAATCCACAAATTAAACGGCAAACTTTCGCTTTTTTTTGTAACTTACAAAAAATTTCGTCTGACAATCTTAATGAAACCGACGTCTCGACGTCGGTATACTCGCCACTGAATGAAGCGTGTTGAAAGTAAAGGTAAAGTTGAACAGCAGTGAAGGGAAGGGATGGAAAAACGCGTTTCAGTGAAGTGGCCCTTTTGAGCCGATTTTACCCATACCTGGCGTAGACTAGAGGTTTCCTTTCTCAAATTGATTATCTGTGAACCGTCTATTTCCACTAAAATTCGTGCGGTGTTATTCATTTACACCCGTATATACGAGTATGTGCATGTATGAACGTGTAGGTAGGTAGGTGGATGGGGTAGGGTAGGGTAGGGTAGGGTGGATGGGTGGGGTGTGTTGGGGTAGGGTAGGTTAGGGTGAGTGGGATGGGGTGGGGTAGGTGGGGTAGGCTAGAGTAGGTTAGACTAGTCTAGGCTGGTTGGGGTAGGGTAGGCTGGGGTAGGCTGGGCTTGGTTGCGGTAGGTAGGCTGGGCTGGGCTTAGGTAGGCTGGGCTGGGCTTGGTTGGGGTAGGGTAGGCTGGGGTAGGTTGGGCTGGGCTGGGCTGGGCTGGGCTGGGCTGGGCTGGGCTGGGCTGGGCTGGGATGGGCTGGGATGGGCTGGGCTAAGTTAGGTTTGGTTAGATTAGGTGGGGTGGGGTGGGGTAGGGTAGGGAGGGATGGGATGGGGTGGGGTAGGTGGGGTTGAGTCGCATAGGGTTTGGGTAGGTCGAGTAGGCTAGGGTAGGCCGTGTACACACAGGCTGTTAATGAACTACACCATAGTTTCAGAGGATATGGACATATCTTAAACAAGTAATTTGAGATAGCAGACTTATGACCTTTTAATTCAAATTTCGAAGTTATGGTTATAGTGCCAGTGCGGTACTGACTAATATCAAGCAGTCGAGAGCACAACACACAAAAAGGAAGGGACGACTTAGAGCGTGCCTCTCTGTCGCAATGGTTGTGACATTAACGTTCGGGCATAAGGTCCTCATCGCTTTCGATTGCGAGTCTTGGCGTTTCTTATTCTTTTTTTTTTGTTTTTGTTTTTTTGTTTTTTGTTTTGTTTTGTTTCTTCTTCCTTTCTTTATTTTGAGTAGAGCATGTTTAGATCTAGATTTTAAATTATGTTTCAGTGTATGCAGTTTTATTTCAACTTCTCAGTACAATTAATTACAATTCTTCCTAAAAAAGTTGAAACCTGCTTAATACGTTCATATGCTGCACTTCAGAATCGAAAGTAGTTTAAACGGTCAAAGAAAGAGTAAAAGCATAAAAGCATCTAAGGCTTTACGTCAGTTTTATAGAAACTGCTCGAATTTGTGACCTGAATAAGGAAACGATAATAGTGTCAATGCTCTTCTTCAAATGGAATGAAAAGAAGGGGGAGGGCGAGGGAGAGGGAGAGGAAATAAAAGATATGGGCTAATAGGTATTTGAACCTGCGCTTTTAATACGTGCGTACCTTCGCATTGTGGCATTATGTCCACTACGCTAAACAGGCAGGCTACGGAGTTCACCCGCTTGTTCTGTCACCATGCGGTACAGCTGCGGTAGACATGATCAGTGGCGTGCATACCCTCAAACAATTTTAAGGCACGGTTCTGTTATTTGTAATTCTAGACCATAGGTTTCCTATCTAAAATGGATTGCCTATGGACCGTCTATCCTTAGTGAACTTCATGGACGAGTTTTGGATTCTTGGGAAGGAAGTTACGCAATAGCAGAAACTACAGACTCGGGAAGGGGGCTGTGTGCTATCGCGATCCAGGTGCCGCTATAAGCGTTGCCACTTTATCTGAAGGCCCGTATAATATATATTAATGCCGATACACAATAAAATCTTAAATAAATATGGAAGTTAAAAGAAAGAAAAAAGAAACCTAATGTGTAGCACTCGCATGATTTTCTCTACTCTTATACCAACCATTCTTACAAACTTATTCTTTTATCTTCTTCGTGTTAGTTGAGCTAAGCATTTGCAGAATTGTCTTATTGCTCGTTTTCTTGCACGTGGAACGGGAATGTGGGATAGTCTTGAGCGATAGTCAAATCGTTAAAGCTTTCAAATTCCGTTCTCTTTGCACACTTAATATATAAAAAATGAATAGCGATGTTCCATTTGACAGAAGTATTAAGTTCTCCAAAACTTACACAAATAAAAAGGAATATTTCCAAAATGGCTCACTCTACAAAAAATGTATTTAGATATAAATTGTGTTTTAGCAAGATCTACATTATTTGTATCGTAAGATTTGATCTATCTCTTATAGCTTAACACTTATGCAGAAGTCATCCAGAGTAAATAGGACTTCATGGGCTATAGCCAGAAAATTCAAGATATACATTTCATTTGTCTTAAAAATATCGCAAACATATGGCATTTTAATCAAAATCACATCATTTTCAAGAAAATAAACATTTTCGAAAAATTTTCCATGCAAAGGGCAGTTTACGGTGGAGCAATTTTCTTCAAAATCTTCGTGTCGTATCCTTGAAAGACATTAAACTTAAATACCAACTTTGGTTTTTGACGGATTTTCAGTTATGCTGTCCAAAGACAGACAATACACACACACACACACACACACACACACACACACACACACACACACACACACACACACACACACACACACACACACACACACACACACACACACGCGCGCGCGCGCTGGCCTTTTTCTAAAAATGTTCTTTTTTATTACCAGGAACCTCAAAACATATATTTTCGCTGAAATCTCGACATCGAATACAATACTTCCTCTACTTAATTAAACGTAGTAGAGAAAGTAATAAATGAAAAGTAGTAACGCTTAAAACAAAAAAATCACAAATAAAAATATCTGGTAGGTGTAATAATTCTGTACGGTCTGAACATTTGCATACGAGCACCTACCTATAATGTTATAGTTCCCATTAAATATTTCGAAAACTTGTAATTTAATTCTCCACATTGTAACCTATAGTACTTCAAATTACTGCTACTATTATTATACAGCGCATTTAGATTAACGAACTTATATACTAGGTGAGTCAGCTGCCCCTTATTCTCGAGTTTTATGCAATCCGCATTTTATAGTCCAACATGAAAACATTGACCCCGTTACTAGGTTCTACCCGCGTATTTAACATGGATGTTAAATACTCGATGAAATTAGTACTAATATAGATGTTATCCCATCGCCTTTTAATATATTGGTAACTAGACAGCTGGTGTTTGCACTTCTGCAAATGTTCACTGGAACCAGCGAATATTACATCTTAAACGGATTGTTTACCTCACACGTTACTAGGCAGCTCAGTTGGAACGAGCGCAGGACTCCGAAGTAATCTGTCTGCTGTGAAGGTGGTTCGAATCACCTGCATGTACTAATTTTTTTACCGTGCAATCCTCACAATTTACACATTATTATTCTGAAAACTGTTATTATATTCATTTTTATTCCTTTATTTATGTTTTATGGTATTGTTTGATGTTTCTTTATTGGTGAACTACAATTAGGTAGCTGTTTAAACATACCTACAGGCAGGTGCAATTGAAATAAGGATCATTTATTCACAGGGTTGAACAGATCTACAAGCCACTGTAATACGCTGACGAAGGGTTTCTGGATTGTCCAACTCCTCTGCATAAATGCGCTCTTTTAAATAACGCCAGAGAAAGAAGTCAAGGGATGTCAGACCAGGTGATCTGGCAGACATAATGAAAGACTGGCACAAAATATCGTCAGACAGTATACGTGTGGAGAACGCAGGGGTCGACATTCCAATGACGTAGGAGTCATTACATCTGTTCAATTACAAAATGCAGACAACCAAAAATGATTTAAATTATAATGTCCTAAACGCTCAGGGACTTTATAATTAGATTATTGTGAATTCGGTTTCCAAGTTTTGATGAACATAAAAATAAATATTTATACTACTGAGACTCGAACCTATGACATTGGGGCTTAGCGCAGAGGATCCGCCACAATCCTAATTAGCTATTTCGAGACTTAACTGAAAGCGCGTACCGCGTTCAATAGTAGGACTTGCATGCCTGGCGCTATGCCATTGCCACCTCGCGAGTTTTCGAGCGTAATTTAGCCTTTTAAGACAGTTTTAATCATTTGCTGGGGTTCTAATATTATTACTTAAATGGCAAAAGCTGTTATGCATATTAATTGAGATGCACGAGGCGTAGTTCACGCAAAAATGTAAATAAACTGTTGTTTAATAATATGCCCGTTTTGACTGTACGGGTCCATGACGGATGAGGCGTGTCTAAATTTTTCCTAATTCTTGGCAGCCAACCCCTGCTCTAAGTACATGAATCCACCATTTTCTTTTTAGCTGACGTTGTTAGCGTACCCATATGATAGGTTCAATTTTTCCGAGGCGTTTACTGAATTACGTTGATATGTATACTCTAATAAAAAGGTTGTAAAATCGGCTGGAAACCGGAATTCGCTGTCAGTAAACGAGTCATATGTTTTTGAGGTGTACTTTAGCGAGGAGTACGTTCTGTCCCTTAAACCGCTGTTGCTCTCAATTTTGCGCATTCCTCTCTTTAAGAACGTCAAGCAATACATTTTAGTAAGCGCAAAACTGGACTAAGTCGCACATTTCATTTGATGGGTGGCCTACCTACCAAAAAAATAAGGCGCGGCTGACTCACCTGGTATATATATATATATAAAATGTGTTAATAGTTACAGTATTTTGTTTAACATTTTAATATGCGTTTACACTGTCTGCATTAATTTACTTCAGTATTTTTGTGTTCCCGTAATGTTTAAATCCCTTCCAGCCAATGTTTCTGATGGTGCACTTGACCCATGATTTTGACACCCGTGTGCGGCATTCTTGCAGGACAACCATTCGTTTTAAAGCACATTCCTTGATTTGGGTGGATCTCATTTTGTTCGCGTGCATTTACTTACAGTAATTCTAGTGCTTGTATAAGTGTTTTTGCACAAAAAAAAAAAAAAAAAAAAAAAAAAAAATCCGGTAAGTGCAATATGATGTGTTATTTAGCGTTGGGAATTGATACTCAATTTTGTGGTTACAAAACAAGCATTGATTTACTGACCGACTGAAAAATAGTAATTCCACTTGTCAGCTTGGAAGTACTTTAGTATAAAATAGGGCAGTTTGAATGCTTCGGAATTACCAGAAATTGTTTCCCCTATAGCTTTGGTGTGCTTCAAATAGGAGTGTGAAGGTCAATGCCTGAATAACTGATGTCAGGAAACAAATCATTAACGTAACAGGTAACGTAACGTAACGTAACATTAACAAATGACTTCATTTTGAGCCAAACACTACCTAGTGTATGATACTCCAACAGAGACCGAGATAACATGACTTTGTCTATGCTACGTGCATCGGTAGGAATTCCTCCTGACATACCTGGACTTCTGCAATGGACGTTCCCTCCTCCCCAACCCCCCATTTTCTGTGTTCTAAGGGATTCCTGTTTGCCAGGAATTAGTTTGAATTAATTAGAAATGCGAAGCATAACAACGTGTGAAACCTACGTATTTATAAGTGATCGTCATCTTTTCCTTTACTTTTACTATTTTGTTGTAAATGTAAATGCTTTACTCCAACTCATAACTACAGCAGGGATTTTAGAAGAATAGAAAAAAGATACTAAGGTTTGTAATACAGTAACGAGACGGATTGATAGTAAGGGTGTTTATAGATTGTACTTAAGGTAATTTATCGACTAAAACACCCTCAGTTTGTTTCTAATTGCCTTCACATTTTTACCATATGCTTAGAACTCAAAACATTCAGAGTGTTAGGGGCATAACCACAAATTGGTAATTCAGGACAATGAAATGAACAGTATTGGATCAATATTTACTTAATTTGTAGACTACTACCTTTAGTTAAGAGTAATATTTGTGACGCTGGCCACAGCAACGGCACCACAATAAAGGACGGGCCGGACTGTTTCACCCCATTAGCGCGGCGCGCAACAAAGGCGCTCAAGGTCAAGCCTCCCTCACCATTCACGCGAGCAAACATGTGACTAACAGCAATCGAGCGGCAATACAGGGTTTTCCAGAGTATTCAAGAAATGACCGCGTCCGGCGTGTTTGTAGAAGTTGGAAAAAGGTCCATGTTACGTCATCCTCGCTATATAACGAGACGAGGCAACGAGTTAGAAGAGTTACGGTTACAGACATGAGTCGGTCAGTATGTCAGTGAGTGTGAGATAGCTGTATGTATTACTGTCGTGAAAGATACGTCGCGTCGAAGTAAAGTTGAAATAAGCGTTGACTGATTGTATCTTCAGAGTTAGTGTATGAGAGACAGAAAGTGAAGACAGTGGAAGGACTGAATCAAGCTTACGAGAAGAAAATAGTTGAGAGTTGTAATATCACGAAAGACTATAGACTGTGTTAACGTTAGTAAAAGAGAACTGTGTATTTGTGTAAAATTTTAGAAGAAAATAGAGCGAGAAAAAGCATTGTCGTTTTCGTTACAATGTGTTTTCAGGTTGGTTAGAACCTCCAAGTAGGCGTAGCACACAGAGGTTGAGAGGGCAACACAAGCGAACCTCAAGATGAGCAAATATATGTTTAGTATTATTAATTCATCCAAATAATGTAAATCTTAATCAACTAATTTTGATGTCACTGTCGCGGACGTAACACAAAATGAAGGAATCAGTCATTGTTCTTAGATACCCAAATATTCGTTATTTGTGTTATCTACAACTCACACTTGCACAGAGAAGGGAAGTTTAAATACATTTGAGGATTTAATACTTATCCACACATTTTTAAGATATTCCTTATTTACTTTCACGCGAACGGTGTCCGAATGCTATCTGCAGGGCTAAGACTCCAGATTGCCTGGATCAGCAAGATGAGGCCCAGCAAGTGCGGAAGTAAAGCTGTTGGTCTATTGGGCTGGGGAACCGGTCCTCTCTGAGCGCGGCGCACTCACAGCTTGCACTGATAACTTTGTTAAGCAGGTTAAAACATACATGAAAGGAAACTTAGAGAGTCGTTCAAGCTATTGCGCCAGTTCCCCAGGCCTGGTCTATACTGACAGGTGTTCATTTCGGACGCAGTTATGACCGTGCAGAGTACATCAGGTAGTAAACTTTGTGATTGATTTGTGGGAAAACTTATACAGAGAGAAAAGACAATACACTGAAGTGGATACACACTATGGTACCAATTATCAAGCTATTATACCTATGGCTCTAACACCTGTGTAGTGCACCGGAGGGCGATGGTGCTGTCAGCCGCGAAGGGCAATGAGCTCTCCGCGGAAATAAGCGTACAGTAGTGATGAAAATTCCGATTGACAGGTAAACCTCATCTATGTATCTCGTCACAAGATAATTTGTGGCTCGGTTGCGTATTGGCCAATGCAAACGCATGGTTACCTGAAAGTGGATCTTGCTGCGTTTTTACCCCTGTGTGGCAAACTTCTATTCTATTCCCCTTGGACTTCACAGTTTATCGTCTCACTCACAAAGTTTAATGTGAGCTTGGTATATAAACATAAAAATCACGTGCAGGTGTTTGTTAATTTTAATTAGTATAAGAGATAAAATTTTATGCATGTTATTGGATTTTTCAACTTTATCAATATCACAATGAATAAAACATTGAAAAGCTTTAAATTGTTTGTAAATTTCACACACACACACACATTGCCAAATCTGCGTATTGTAGCTCACATGCGCACATGAAAGAAAAAAGAACGCAGATAAACTTACAGTGGGATAAGAAAATAAAGTAAAAGTGAGACGCATACCTGATGGAATTCAGATATCTGACCACACCATTCTTGCTATAGTCCAACTGTAAACACACAATATTTTAAATTTAAGGGCCATTTTCTTCTTAAAGAGGGTCAATGTCACAAAGCCTCGGAACAGTATCTGTTTAAGGCTAGATTAACCTCCAAAAGTTTGAATGAAATCTATCCCTTTACTGCAACGATGCCCAAACTTGGCTCTTAAGTGCAAATTACGTCACCTTGTTGCTCCACTTCACGTGCTTTGTTTTATGCGTGAAGCATTTCCTCTTCACTTGTTCGAGTAACAAAGCATTAGAGAGGTATGTTTTCGAGTCCCATGACTCAGCGAAAAGTAGGTGAGGCCAAGTGCGCCCTCCCCTGTTTCCTATAAGGTTGTGCATAACTGCTTTACTCCATATATACTTCCCTTGCCAGTCAGTAGTGTTGACACCAGGACCGACCAGGATAGGCACAGGAACCCAAAAACCAAGCTCACCTGACAAAATACTGACACCAAAACGCACTTTTACTCAAGTTGAAGACATTGTTACAGATGCACCCCCAAACACCGACCACCTACCCATAATACTGACAATAAGAACCCACCCCTGGTACACGCAGACAAACAGAACAATAATAATAAACGACTACAAAAACGCAGACTGGAACACGTACAAACAGACAGCCGAACGACTAACAGGCAATGTCAGCCTCACACCACCCAACACATGCCATGACATAGACATATACGCAACAACACTTACCGACATAATGACACAAGCCCGTGAAGCATCTGTACCAGTAAGAAGAATAAACATAAACCCCTAAACAGTAGACCTTTACCAAGACACATAATTCAGATAATTAAAAAGAAAAGAAAAGCACACAGACAATACATGAAGACACACGCCCCAGAAGACAAACGTATAGTAAACAAATTACAGCAGGACGTAAAAGACACCATAGCCACGTTCAATGCAGATAGATGGAACAAACTACTTGACAAAATGACTGAAACACACCAACGAGACCCAGCGCAGTTCTGGCGACTAATTAAAAGCACCAGACAAAAGACATACCCACAGTACCCCATTAAACAAAACGGACAAACGATACATGACATTACTCAAAAATTAGACATTTTTCGACAACACTACGACAACATTTTTCAAACACCGGACTTTCCACAAGACACATTTAAAAAATGTCAATAGATACATAGAACAGCACCCAAACCTGTACACACCACAAATGGACATTAATGAACTTGACGAAAACGACGAAACAGACCGACCAATAACAGCACAAGACATAAAAATAGTCCTAAAAAAACCGAAACACGGCGCCAGGCCCAGACAAAATCACATACGAAATGTTAAGACAACTACCCAACAACACGATAAACTTACAACTACATATACCGACATGGATACCACCCGACTGACTGGAAATGCGCCCATATACTTTTATTTGAAAAACCTGGCAAAAACAAGACCGACCACAAAAATTATAGACCCATTTCCCTAATCTCAACACTTTCAAAAACGTTCGAAAAGATAGTAGTACACAGACTGACAGACATATGCACGGAAAGACGACTGTTACCTATGACACAAGCTGGCTATCGATCCGACATAACTATACAAGACCAACTAGTACGCGTACTGTCAAACCTACAAGACTACTACAATCGAGGATTTGTTACTATTGCAACTTTCCTCGACGTACAATCCGCCTTCGACAAATGCTGGACCAACGGACTACTATACAAACTGACAGACCTAAACATTGCTCCTAGGATTGTACGTTGGATAGCCAGCTTCCTTACAGACAGAACAGGACACATACGCCTAAATAACATACTGTCCGATACCATAAATATTAAAGCAGGCACACCACAGGGGAGTGCTATCTCAGGCCTCCTCTATGTACTATACACATCAGACACGCCACAACCAACACAAAAACACCTACACCTAGCCCAATACGCAGATGATACTGCGTATTGGAGTACACACGCCACGCTAGTAGAAGCCAGAGGGAAGCTTGAAAAGCAATTAAACACTTTCCTCAAATGGACCCGAAAATGGCGAATCCACATAAACACTGACAAAACACAAGCCATTGTGATCAGGAAAACAATCAAACATTCATACAAAACAGCCACCCTCACCTTCAACAAACAACAAATAACATGCAAGAAGACCGTTAAGTACCTGGGTATCCACATTCACAACCAACTGAGAATTAAGACACACTACACGCGACTTCTTAATAAGACACGACCCATCCACTCCACACTGACCTACTTAGCACGACTAAACGGACGAGGACTCACGCCACACATACTACGAAAACTTTACATCGCCCTAATAAGACCACAACTGACATATGCAGCCGTAATGCCACTGATCACGACAGAAACAATGAACAAGATAAAATCCTTTGAGAGGAGGTGCCTCAGAACTGCCCATAAACTTTTACCCTCTTTCAAAACAAACACACTACACAACTACACACACACACAATACCCATAGATACACACATAGCCAAACTTATGATAAGTTACATACACAATGCACACACCAGACAATACAGAAGAACACTAATTAACACTGCACAAAAAATGAAAACAATAACACAAACAGAGAAAGACAAAAACCCTCCTCTCATAACACTAATTGACGTATACGACAAATACCAACAACAAGAAGAAGACAGACTACAAGCACACCTTCGACACTTTCAAAACATCTAAACACACAGTAAACACAAACACATAAAATAAAAAAGTGCACATACACACCTAACACATAAACAAACAAGAGCAATTAACAAAAAGTTACCGATGAGCTGTTGCAGTAGACATACAAACTCGACAAAAATCCAGCAAAAAACAGTTTCTTCTAGGGTAGAGCACAGGCCACGCAGCTAGGGATGACCAAACACACACCATTCCATCCAACACACAACCACAACACCAACACACATACACGCACACGCCACTGAAATCCGCCCCACGACCATTAAAAAATCATAAACACTAGGCTGAAGAGGGGTGCCCCTGAACAGCCAGGGCATGTTGCAAAACATGCCCGAATAACATTTTCATTCATTCACTCATTCTTATCTCTCAGTTTTGACAGAGAAACCGAGCTCGAGATATTCAGCATGTACCTTGGAATACCATTCTATACAGGTGTCCCACCGAAAAAAAAAAAAAAAAAAAGAAACACCGAAAACGCTTAGTATGTTGTGCGGGATGGAAACGGATCGGTTTTCAAAAAGGAAATCCTGTCCGGAAATGCACGGTTTGGACGCTGTAGCGCATCGAAGCACATCGAGAGGTCTACGTTACAAACGAGCTTCGAACTATGTACCTCCTGCGTCATTGCAGAGCCTATATAGGTAGTGCTGAGTCTCATGCACGTGACCTAATACGTGCTGTTTTCTTTGAAAGTTTTCAATCGCTCCTGAATTCGAGCAATGAGGTCCTCCGCTGACGTTACAGAAGTACCATACACCATGCTCTTCTTACAGCTCCACAGAAAACAGTCGAGAGGTGCCAGATCTGGCAACCATGCTGGCAATGCAACTGGTCCATCTCTACCAATCCATAGACTTGGATATGCGATGTTGAGGTGATTCCACACATTTACATCACAATGTGCTGGAGTTCATATCAACCATTTCCGGGGCTGTGTACTGGTACAGTCAACGACTATAAAAATACGCCAGGAATTTTTTATCGTGTGACAGGGCCTTTTCGCTTTGCCCTGCCCACATTCCCCTCCACCTTTGCACAGTGGATGTGAGGAAGTGGTTGTATAGCAATTAAGGCACTTCATTACAGATGCAGACATTTACTAGTCATATCTGTTCGCTCGTGAAATGTCATGCACGTCAGATATCATACGAAGTTAATTTTGTTAGAAATGTAATATAGAAATTACGGAAGCATATAATTATTTTATATAATTTATTTATGTACAATATATTAAGTATTTTGCTTAATGAATCATTTAAAATATTCCTAGTGCCTAATGTTAACGTTACTGAGTGCTAAATTAAATGAGCACATGAGCACACAAGTCCCACATACATATATTAAACATTTAATTGACAATATTATGGACATAATTTATCTGGATGAATAATGTTAATCTTTAAACAAACAACCGTACATTTTAAATGTGTTTGATGTATGCATTTAAGTATTCATAAATTTATATGTCCATGTATGCATATGCGTAACATATGCTTGGCCCCTGATAGAATGTAAACCATTTGTCATCTTAACCACTTTTCATAGGTAATGGTAAACACAGGCAGAATTAAAAATAATCTTAATGCTTATTTATTGAGTTTTTCGAACAAAAAGTTTACATTATAATACATTTTCAGGGTAATATTTCTATGATACAGTGTTATTTACAGGTCTACAAAATTAAGAAGTTATTTCACTATTTTATCATCATTCGTGCATCTACATTAGTTTGGGATACCATAGGAGACAACATCATTTCATATATCTAAGGTATATAACGTTATTTATTGCTCCTACACTGTAGGAGAGGCTTCGATTCCTATTAAATTAAGTTGCTTCCTAAACGGCATTTGATGTTTTTTCCTGACATTAAGCTAAAGTTAGGCAGCGTTAGCGCTTCAAATTCATTCAATAATTTGATTCATTCTGTACTGAATGAACTATTTGTTTAAATCATGCTAAGCAACAAAAGAAATAAGAGCAGAAAATACACAACTAACACGAATAAATATGTGTTTACTAATTATACTACATATAATATTAAGCTTATGAAATTACTATAGTTTAAACTAACTGCATACACACTGTTTTTAAAAGTCAATTTTTTTTTGCTGTGATTCGTAACATGTTTGCTTAACTTTATTGCAAAGTTGGAATCAACTTTATTTCTAGTAAACTAGGTGTTATTCCATGATATCCAAACAAAAACTTATTAACTTGAAACACAATTTTATCAGATACCTCGCAAAACAGAAAGAGACAAGGAAAGGCAGAGGATACGAAGGAAAAATGCTTGAATATGAGATACGATAAGAATAGCAATGTGCTGTTAGTTTTTGTCATTAGTATAGGTATTCAGTTTATGTCTGTGTTGAACAGAAACTTGTTTGATTTTTGCAGTTCAAATCATGTTTGAACTATGTTAGTATTTCACAGTAAACGACAAAACTAATGCAGAGGTAAAAGGGACGGACAACCAACATAACTGTTGACAAATGACGTTCCGAGTTATGAAGCCTTCATATGGCAACACCAAAATGAATCGTAACAAATTGTCACAAATTCTGAAATTTCGACGCTCTCCAGCTTCCAACTCGTACGCTTCCTTCTTGAAAACCGATCAACGCAGTGTGCGGAACACCTTGTATATATGCGAGTGCGGTAGGTTCATATCTGAGGTTTATAGAGGACGAAGAGAGACCAATTACACCAGAGGTAGCCTAAACCTCCTTATTTCTTTTGTTCCCCTTGAGCTACTGTTCCCATTTCCACGGCCTGATTAATATAAAGTACCTGTCACATATTTTCTTGTTATATAAACCATATGTCTAGCGGTTCCAGATTTTATGCAAAGCTTGCAGGACACCTACCCATTGAATTAGATTCAGATTTTCATCGTCATAGATAGTATCATAGCAAGCAAATAAACAAATTGTTCTTAGAGGAAAAAATTAGGTTTCACTTGGGAAAGTCGGTAACACGAAAAGTTACGATGTGAGATTTTAAACAGTTCTTCGAACCACCAGTTAAGAGTGTATTGTTGAGAAATATCCTAACTTGGACCTCAGTATTTCATACTAAAGCAGAGTGCCAAAAAGTGACACCCCAGGTTATTCTCCTCTTTCTAGCCTTCCATTCGCTGTGGCTTAGTGTCGTGACCGTGCAGGGTAAAGGTGACTGGCTTTAGACAAATGGTGAAACACTTTAAAATAAATGACTTAGTATTGAAAAATTCAACCAATAATAATGAATAGGTATGTTAGAAATATCAACATAAGTCTCGCCTTCTTCATGACTAATCCATCAAGTACCGACATTACACGTTGCCAAATCTTAAGCTTTTTATTCACATTTGAAGCAAACTTTCACTCTTTGGTTTACTAACTTCTACGAATTTTTTCCTTTCATATGTTTCTTTCTAATGTACGAGGAATTTTATGACCATTGATTTCTGAATGGGGTGTACATACTGTGCGCCACGGTTAACCCCGACTTTTAAATCTCTCTCTCTTTCTCTCTCTCTCTTTCTCTCTTTCTTTCTCTCTCTCTTTCTCTCTCTCTTTCCTTCCCTCCTTCCTTCTCTCTATGTTTCTCTCTCTCTCTGTCTTTCTCTCTTTTTCTTTCCCTCTCCTTCTCGCTTTCTCTGCTTCTTTATTATTTCTTAGTAACGGATTACAGCCCTAAAGCCTCAGGTACCTGTTACAGAAGGCAAAACATTTCTCAGTATTCGTGTAACTTGTGTAGCTCTACTTATTGTGACATTGGGTCGTTCAACAATTTACTGACAAGAGGAGGCCGAGTGACCTTGGATACGATGAGTTGGGTGTCCATGACCGTAATAATCAATCGCAAGGCGTGGCGGAGGTTCAGGCACACAGGGCAACTATTGACTGTGTATGAATGTATGTGATCAAACAGTGCGATAACGTCAGTGTGTAGAAGGTTCCCGGTTTCTGCTGAGTCATGCACACGTGCGCATAGAAAACACACGAAGGAGATTACGTCACGCTGGCTCCAGTATAAATAGGACCGACAGTGAGCAGTCCAGTCTGCTTTTAGAGTTAGTTTTTGGTCTCAGTAATTCTAAGTCGTCGAGTAAGTTAGTTTTAGTTAGTTTTAGTTAGTTTAGAGGACACAACTGTTATCAACTGTATTTGCTCTGAGGTGGAAGGCGGCGCCGTGGCCGAGCGGTTAGCGCGCTCGCCTACCACCTAGGCGGCCCGAGTTCGATCCCAGGGACCCGCATGTGGTATTCGTGGTGGACGAAGCGGCGTCAGGGCGGGTTTTCTCCGGGTGCTCCGGTTTCCCCCGCTATCTCATTCCACCGGTGTTCCATCTTCATTCCATGTGTCATCAGTGTCACCGCCTGCGGTGCCGTAGTAGTAAAAGCGGGCGTTAAACACTACAACACCCACTCTGAGGTGGAATCTCTCCCGAAGAGACTGTTAGTTCGTCTGTACACATAGAACAACTCATGAAATCCCGATGTACGTAGTTTGAACTTGCACATGAGTTTAAAGAACGTTTGTGGATTTGTTGAAATTGATCTAAAATTAAGGGTGGTTTACACGCAGAGCTCCCTAAACAGCAAAGATGGAAGGGATTAAAGTGTAACCCACTTAACGGGAACGTTTTCGTGATAATGTCAACAAAAGGTCTATAAATACAACTTTAATCATTCATATAAGACTTAAGTGCAGGTGCTAAAGTTAGATGATTGTTTCGGAATTTATTATACGAGTGCAGGATAGATGTAATAAATTCCTCCTAATAAGCTCGTTTACTGCTCTTCTTATTTCCACAGAAGTAGTGGAATAGTTTTGAACATTTTAGCAACACTTTAGAATTCTGCTTTTGCAGTGTGGAATGCTATGTTCTCGGGCATGCGGGCACGTAGATTTAAGTCACTTTGTACTGTAAAATACTCTTAGGACTCAAAACTCTGAAAGATACAAAAAGACGAATAGAAAAATATTGTCCCTATATAGTCCTAAAGATGGCATACAGGAAATCTCACTTGTTTTATATTAGACTTTGAAGATCTGCCAGCACATTTCAAATTTTGTTGCCTTCGATGTAAGTTAAAAGAAAATCTGTTTGGTATATTTAAAAAACGATTTACGGTGATACATTTTACCGAGGTTATCGCGTCATTTTCACCATAAAAGCCTATAAATATTATATAAATGCTGTGCGTACACTTACTATCTTTCATAACGGACTTTCACAAATGTGTGACATTCAAATATGTACTCAAAATCTTTCTGTAAATACTTCTGCAAAACATTTAGAATACCTGAAAGTGCTTCAGTTTTTGCTGCGCTGTGTGTCCACTAGCTCTATGATTCCAGAGCAAGAGCATTTTAAAGCTATTCCCTTTTCCTTTAAAGCGACGAAAATGGATTAAAGAGCTTGCAAATTCTATTACAATTTGGACTTTCCTAACAGGTTATCTTATTATTTCAATCACCTCTCTTGACATTCCTTTAAGTTAATTTGTAAGAACGTTAATGACGTCGTAATTATACGGTGAAGTTAAATCCTTCATTTCTTACTTCCTGGAAATACGTAATAGTGAGGGAATTGGAAGCAAACTCAATGAAATCTCCTTTGTTTCAAAGAAGTTGATTGATTGTGTTTTACTTCTATCTGATGGCCGGTATGTTGGTTCTACACTTGATAATCTCTGCATCTTGTTATTTGCTATTGCAAAGGCGGCCCTTGGTGTGGTGGAATTAATCAAGTTTCCCAAAATGTATTATTTGCATTCCAGTCACTCTGGCTAAGTACTAAGTTCCGAGTGTTTCAGAAAGGCCTCAAATACTCAGTACTTCATAATATGTTAAGGAAGACAGTAGAAGGGTGAATCAAAGGATATCGTAGTGTAGAGATTTTAACACGTTTTCATTAACCCGATAACAGTAAGGAATAGCAGTCGTAGAGAAAACTCAAACAGTTCATATCAATTGCAGTGCATAATTGTCAGTGACTTAGGTGAACTATTCGTGCATCAGTTATCTACTGCATCCGTTCCGCGTTTCTTGATTTAAATTTTAGGAGTTTTTTCATAGCTATTAAAAATAGCTATTGGTGGGGTTAGGATTCTGTATGGGGTTATAAATCCGTGTGGGACTAGGAAGTTTATTGTTTACATTTTAGTCCATTTTAAAAGCTTGCTATATTAAATTTTTTATTCGAATTATGCTTATGGACTGCAGAAAGTATATCGTGCTGTAGAGTTTCGTGATAAACAATTGAATTTCCTTATTATAATAGCAATTCCAACAAAAGCTTTGCCCAAAGTACGTTTTGTAGCGTATATTCGTATCTTGGTATTTTCAAATACATTTTCGTGGTAAATCTTATTTCATCAACAAGTATATCTACTTTTTCTTGTTTTAAAGAAAATGCACAGTTCTTGTCAGAGAAGCTGTTGGCATTCCACAATGAAATTGTTAGTGTCTTAATCATTTTGTTTTTGCTGGCGATGGTATTGATCAGGTCGAACATTCCATCCGCCATTTTGTCCATGATTTTTTTTTTCACCGTATTTTCAAGTATCGTGAATATCTGTTCTTAGAAGAGAGCAGTTGTGTGCACTCATTTGAATTATTGTGACAAAATGACAAAATCCAGTCCGGTTGCTTTTTCTATCACTTTATTGTCCTCTACACTAATATCACAAATACAGTTTTCCTCTCGTTGTAAAAACAGTCTACAGTCTTTCGGGCTATCACAACTCACAATTTTTCCTTCTCCAACCTTGCTCAGTACTTTCTTATGTATTTTTCCACTTCCTCTGTCTCTCATACCCTACTTATGACGTTACAATCACTCGCGACGCTCGTTGCATCTTCTTACAACCTACCAACACGACATACGCACGCACAACTGTCGTACACTCACTGACACACTGACCGACTCATGCCCGTAACTCAACTCTAAAGCTCACTCACTCCCAACTGTTCTCTAGCCTCCTTGTATACTGGCGATGACGTCACACGGGCCTTTCTCAAGTTCCACATACATACGCACGCACAGGAAGTGGCGCAGCTGGAAGTCTCTCGAACGTCCTCGAAACCTCTTTTGTTCTTGTCGCTTCGATTGTTGACAGGCACGTACACACAGCAGTAGCACGAATCAGCCGATCTACAACGTTTTTCCCCGCTCGCCGGCACGGCACCTGCCGCAAAGCAGCGCAAACTTATCCGTCCCCTGCTGTGCTCCGAGTTCGACGTCACATTTACCCTTTCGTTATCTCTGAATAAGTCCTAGTGTTGTGGTGGCTCGTGGTGTGGTCACTGTCTTTGGAATACGTTTCTCCCTAAAGGGCGGAAATATTTTTCCACTGTCACTTCCACTACACGGTAACAATTTGGGTTCGAATCAGAGCCAATACGATTGCTTCTCTGCTTACTCACGGCAGAGGTGAACGATTATACTACGGAACAATGTAACAAATGTAACAAAGCGCTAATAAAACAAGAGAAAAACCAAGAAACAAATTCTATTACTTTGTGTGGTTTCATTATTTGCTATCACTGCCCTCAATCTTCGGGGCATGGAATCCACCAACGTTTTAAAATAACGTCTTCTGCTAATGACTCTCAAGTGTTTGTAATGAGATCCCAGAGTTGTGTAGCATTTTCAATCTGGGACCTTGAGAGAGCCTCTACTTCACTTTCGCCCAAACGTGTTCAATTGGATTGAGATCTGCTGACTTCGGAGGCCACGGTATCTGTTCTAAGATATCCCTGTGCTCCGAAAACCACTTTTGGACCTTGCCCGACTTGTGGACAGAATGACTATCCTGTTGGAATGAATGCGTCACTATAGGCTACGTAGTGATTGGCGAGCTCTTGCGGTGATGAATGGAACTAATTATGCATGTGACAGACACAGAAAGAAACGCAATGATACAAGAATCGAGCTTGTCACCATTTTTCATTGAGACTAACACCGTTGCATTAGTATTTTTTTCTTGTCGAAACATAATTTTTCAACCCCTAGCCTCAAAAAACTACGCAACGAAAGGTACGCGTCTAGAAAAAAGGCACACTATTTAATTTCCTGATATGGTGTTGAAATTTCACTGGTGATACTGAAGGAATGAAAACAGCAATGTAAGATCGATTATTTAAAGCTTAAAATCAATTTCTTTACATTTAATTCCATCTACCCAGTAGTAACCTAAAAGGCTGACATTCTTGTTTTATTCTATTTTCATATATGTTTGATTGGTGAAAATATTTACATAGGCATTTATTGCGCTTAAGTTTCAACATCCTGAAGAGACAACCCAATAATTAAATTTTGCTTTGAGTCTAGTAATTTTCACACCTTGCAGATCACGAGACTTCACTACCAAAGTCTTAAAGATTTGCTAAATCGATAAACCTTAACGGTTGGAGGTGCTTGAGAGAGAAATATCATATATTTACTGAGAACTACATCTGCTGCTAGACGACCTGAAAATATTGGTTCATTCATCTTTTGCTTGGTACAGAACACACGAAAGGGAGGGGTGCTTTACCACCTCATCAGTTGGCGTTCATCCAAGAAATATCTCCACCCATTCATTAGGAGCTACAAGTGAGGAAGGTATGTGTTCGCAGATAGCGCAAGCACCTTGGCATTAGAGAAATGTGTGGGCGCTGAAGCACTTGCACCCAACTATAAAATGGGCTCTTCGAATTCAAATAGCCAAGAAATATACTGGCTATTTAAATGCTCTCGTGAGTTTATAAGGCACTAACTGCCTTACCCAAATTTGCACTTGTAATTTTTTGCTCAGACAACGATTTAATTTATTTCCTCATCTCCCCCTGTTCTTTATAAAATAATTGTACAATGATCTAGGAGAATTTGATAGAATTGTATAATTTATAGAATTTTATAGCGAATCCTCCGCTTACGCTTGCAAGCTTTTGCACGCCCAGCTTTTGCCCCTTATGCAAAAGGACGTGAAACATCGGTAGAACGCTCGACTTCCTTAATCTGTTCCCGACAGTCTTCCCAGTTCTGGAAATGTGCATAGTCTACACCAGAGATGCCATAAAGTGACACTGGGTTCATTCTCCTCTTTTGCCCTCCACTCGCTTTGGCTTAGAGGCGCGGACATGCAGGATAATGGTGACTGGCATTTATTAATGCTGTACGGCTCTACCCCTTTGAATTTCACAAAATAAGAAAGTCAATGTCGGACCTCAATATCTCCCGTTGCAAATTCCAACCGGAATTCTGTTAGCATTTTCTCTTGCCCTCACATCTGTCACGTCACCAGCGAAGGGCAACTACGAAGAGGAAAAAGTGTGTTTGCTCTCAGTGACACAATTGGTCTATACACGCCATTTGGCGTTTGAACAATCATCGGTCGGAACGGACAAGTAATATTTTAGATGATCACAGCAATGCAATTATAAACTGTTGTGAGTGTCTTAGGTCCCTAAGTTTTAGTAATATAAACACACATACGGAAACCCTTAAGCCACAACGAATTTGAGGTGAGCTGATGAGTTCGAATATTTCCCTGTCCCTGGCCTTAGGTTTCCAATCAATGTGAAGAGGCACACAGTCTGCGATTTTCCAGAAAATAATCTTCTCAGTTGTCAGTTACTCGTATTAAACATAGGTTGACTGATGTATAACACTAGAGTCTGTGCGAAATAAGTTGTCAGAAACGACATGGCGATTTTGTTGGAAGTGAGTACGCTCCCTTCAGTACAAAGAACAACACTCATTAAGGGAATAGCTCTTCCGGTCAAAATAGTTATTGCTGTCAAATCTCTTTCACTGTGATACCTCTCACTCAGTATTGCCTAGTTAGCAGTAGAGGATCGTCACCACACTGCGTGCGAGCGAGAGGGTGAGTACTGCTTTCTCTTTCTACATGCTGGCTGCCAACTTATTCCGCACAGAATATAACAACAAAATTCCTCTTTATACAATTATTTAGTTAGGTACTTTGCTAACAGACCTGATTACAACCTTTGAAGACAAAGTGTCGAAGACAAAGGCGGGAATTCCACATCCATAGCTAAAATTTTGGGAAGACTATAGCGAGCTACCCTGCTCTTTGGAGAGGCCATTGTCCTATAGGGATTAAATGATATTATTTTATTATTATTATTATTATTATTATTATTATTATTATTATTATTATTATTATTATTATTATTATTATTATTATTATTATTATTATTATTATTATTATTATTATTATTATTATTATTATTATTATTATTATTATTATTATTATTATTATTATTATTATTGTTGTTGTTGTTGTTGTTGTTGTTGTTGTTAGTATTACTGTTGTTAATGTTATTATTACATGCGTACCGTACAGTTATAAGCAGATATGATTCTCTTTTGTTTTCCCATGCCTTAGTTCCTAAATCTGCGATATTTTTCTTATTTTATGTGCAACAACTATTTTGTGCTCCATGACAACCTGAACGAAAGGCCCAAGTCTTCTTCGCAAGAATATTCTTTTATAGCGGCAATGTGTTTGTTATAATACATAGACCTTGTAAACTAAACCATTTTTAGTCTTTTAGTATTGTATGAATTGAAATTAGATATTTTATATAGGTTTGAAAGAAATATTTTTATTGGTGAAATAATTACTAAAATCGGTTGAGTGGTTTTTGAGATTACACTACATGCAGACACACGCTCACACCCATATATTGGGGCTTTAGATTATTCGGCTTTTACTGCTACTCAGTAAAATAGACGTCATTAGTTCAGTGAGCCCTTCGTCTCAAAGGGGAGATGCGGAAGTAAATTTTAAACAGCATGCGTTACCGATTTCGTATACAGGTTGATAACTTCAGTGGCACAAGACTGTTTTTCATGTTGAGATGGAAGTGACCACCGATCACAGTATTTATATGGTTGAACGTTACTTCTTACCTGTAAGGACACGAGGGGAGTACGTTGTGTGAATGGTTTACTCCAATTTTGTCCAGAACTTCATTAAGTCCCGAGACAAAACGTGATAGATTAAAATATTATACATGTCTAAGATTACTAGTGTAGTAGATTTCATGGATTCTTATAATGCTGCAACAGTTTTGCAGAATTCCGTTAGTATGTTTTCGTGTATTGTTTTCTTCATTTATTCTCTGTGGATTGGTTTACATTTGCTGCTGCAAAGGTTATGGACCGGCTTTGTTGTAATGGGAAAGTTGTGCCATTATAACCGAGACACTCTACGCCAGAAAAACTGTCCACTTATTTGAGTTACCATCAATATAAATGCTGAGATTGTGAATTTGCGAGGCGTCCACACGTTCCACATGTAAACACTGAAAACATACGATACAAGTCCCATTTCACCAAGGCAGCTTCAAAACTGTCGATATCAACTCTATCCACTCATCTTTTTGCCAGTATTCGATAAACTCGATTTGAACGAGGCTAACGAAAAAAGACAGGTTACGGCGCGAACTGCATTGACGTAATTCTTCTAGTCCGGTCATGGCCCAATGAAATAAAACCGCAATTCGTTTGAAAGAAGGCAGGTAATATGTACGCGACGCTTCATATTAGATGCTTATTTCTTGGAAACAGTTATTTCGTCTCCTGGCAGTGAGAAACTTAGTACATCCAAGTTAATTTTCGTGCAATAAACATATGGTTGCTAGTGGCCGACTATCTATAAACAGGGCGTTTTTGGTAAGTGGAATTAGGAGAAAGCCCGCAGCAATCGGAGCTGTGCCCTTTGTGACTTGCGTGACCTCTCGGAGGAAGAGATGTAGAGGATGAAATGCATATCGTGTACCATAACCCAAAGATTCACTCACAGAACAAAAGAAATCAACTATGCTACGAGAAGGCGACTACACTACTGGGGCCATCTGCTCGCATCACACTCATACTATCACAAAAGGGCCATCATCCAATGGCAACGGCCAGGGAAATCATTACATTACTAAAGGCCACTGTAATTTATGCGAATTAAGGAACTTACATTCGCCGTGAAGTTACCTAGATTTTGAAGCGAAGAAAACAGGGATGGGGGAGAAATGAAGCAAAGTTCTACTTTTTTACCACAAAGCAAGAGAATTACGGTGCTGTCACTATTTTCATATTTAATTTCCGTTTGTTGCCAAGCGGAGGAATTAAAGTAAATTACGGAGTACATTGAAGTGCGAAGAGATTAAATGCGTTGAAAATAGCGTTATGAATAAAACATGTTTAAGAAAGGAAACTACTGAATATTCACCCTTATAGCTGAACGGAATACAGAGGTTCTTTCGTATATGGCTGTTGAATTTTGTAAATCAATGCAATCATTTCGCATTTCAGCGACTCACTCACTACAGGTTTGTTCCCAATTACTATAATAAGTATATGCGAATGATGGGTCTGTAATCGTGGTTTATTAATTTTTACTTTTGGAAGATCTAAACTTGCCAATTTCAGTGTGGCTTCAAATTACTTATAAAACAGAAAATCATTTTAAAATCAAGGTTTTTCTTTTGTTTTAATCGTTTCATTTATATCCCACCTTTAACGACAATGGTCATATAGGCATATCTTTGAAACATTGGCTGTTAGCAATAGCGTTAATTCAGATGCAGTTGTCCTTGGTTTTTGTTTTATTGGTTAAATATATCTATCGCTCTCCCTCTCTCCTCTCTCTACCCCTCTAATCTCTCCTCTATCCTCTCTACTTCCTCTCCTCTGTGTACTCTCCTCTCTCCTCTCTATCCTCTTTCCTCTCCACTCTTTCCTCTCCACTCTTTCCTCTCTACTCTCTTTCCTCTCTACTCTCTTTCCTCTCTACTCTCTTTCCTCTCTACTCTCTTTCCTCTCTACTCTCTTTCCTCTCTACTCTCTTTCCTCTCTACTCTCTTTCCTCTCTACTCTCTTTCCTCTCTACTCTCTTTCCTCTCTACTCTCTTTCCTCTCTACTCTCTTTCCTCTCTACTCTCTTTCCTCTCTACTCTCTTTCCTCTCTACTCTCTTTCCTCTCTACCCTCTTTCCTCTCTACCCTCTTTCCTCTCCACCCTCTTTCCTCTCCACCCTCTTTCCTCTCCACCCTCTTTCCTCTCCACCCTCTTTCCTCTCCACCCTCTTTCCTCTCCACCCTCTTTCCTCTCTACCCTCTTTCCTCTCTACCCTCTTTCCTCTCTACCCTCTTTCCTCTCTACCCTCTTTCCTCTCCACCCTCTTTCCTCTCTACCCTCTTTCCTCTCTACCCTCTTTCCTCTCCACCCTCTTTCCTCTCCACCCTCTTTCCTCTCCACCCTCTTTCCTCTCCACCCTCTTTCCTCTCCACTCTCTTTCCTCTCCACCCTCTTTCCTCTCTACCCTCTTTCCTCTCTACCCTCTTTCCTCTCTATTCTCTTTCTTCTCTACTCTCTCTCTTCTCTCTCCTCTCTCTCACTCTATCCCCTCTCGCAGTCTATCCCTTCTCTGACTCTATCCTCTCTCTGACTCTATCCTCTCTCTCACTCTCCTATCTCTACTTCATTTCCCTCTCTCTCTCCTCTCACTTTCTCTGTCTCTCTCACGCACATTCACACTTCCAGACTCTCGGGAAGATAGGGAATCAGCTTGATTAGAGAGAAATCTCAGTCAGGAATCGAACCTGGAACCCCTCGCCCGGCAAGCAAATACCCTACTGACTGAGTTATTAAAAAATCAAGTTATAAACAAAGAACAGAATGAACTACAATTTTTGTGATATAGCTCTTCTCGTGAAAAAGAAAATATATATTTAAGTCAAAGCTTTAAGTTTCAACGCCCGAGTGTAGCTGTACAAAGGACACACCCTTTACTGGGATGCGGTTATGAAAATTGGATCCTCATTAGGACATACAAAAAGTAGATTAAAACATGAGGGGATTAAAATAACACATTAAAGTATCATATATCCATCACCCAAATACGGGAAGAATTAAACATAAAGGAGAAAATGAGTATTATCAAATGACAATGGTTTTAACGCATAGTAAGGATCAATGATGGTAGAATTACAAAGCATGCATTCAAATCAAACAAGAGGGCCAGTGTGCGAAAGAGCCTATATGTGAAGAAGTATTTGCTTCAGAACGGGCTTCACAATCTAACCTTGAAGGGTAAGAAGATATATGTACTTCCTAAATAATAATTTTCATTTACTCTAAAACGTGGATTAAAGTATTTCACTCATATTCTATCTCTAATATCCTTTTTATTGCCAAGTGTTTAGTTCCAGTTGCAAATAAACTATTCTGTCTAGTTTTAAGGTTAGGACCTCTACTGACACTAAACCCATTTCACTAAAGTCAAGTTTCTTGTTTTATAAACGAGACGTACATTGCAAGCTAGTTCCGTTTGTAGACGGTTGCCGGCTTCGGATCTAAGGATTTCCTTAAAGGTGAACTTCCATAAAGCCTCCCTAAGCACAACTGGTATAATACTTACTGCAACAGAATTAGCACTCTTTGAAACAAGATTGTCCGATTTCAAGATCGTTTCAAATAGGTACATGTAATAAAAAGAAAGTAGTGAAATATGTTTAGTGGATAATGTAATAAACATTCCAATAGATTTGACCAGCGATGTACAACTTTGCGAAAGAAGGGAGTTTAGTTCATATTCTTCCACTTTATGCGGACTCTGGTGAACCGTGGCTGTTTAGTTATATGCAAGTTAGGTTTGATTTACGAAAGCACTTTTAAATCTGGAATGAAGATGGAGCACCGGAGGAATGAGATGGCGGGGGAAACCGGAGAACCCGGAGGAAACCCGCCCCAGCGCCGCTTCATCCACCACAAATCCCACATGTGGTTGCCTGGGATTGAACCCGGGCCGTGAGAAGCGAATGGTCTAACCGCTCGGCTACAACGCGGCCATCTGTTTATTAGTGACTTGTTTGGTACCGCTTACGTTCAAAAGTCTATCAATATATGGCGACAAAGTTGAAGTGCATGGCCTCAGAAGATCCACCAAGTGATCATCGCGTTTTTTTTAAATTAACGTCCTCCATCGTAATGTCACATTGGACGGTGAATGAATGAAACGGGTGGGATGATGCTCAAATGACCCCGAGGTTCATGGAGTTTTAAGTTATCCGACATTCGTCTTCTCAGGATAAGGAAAACCTCGGAAAAAACCTTACCCGGATAACTTACCCTAAGCGAGATTCGAACGCGCGATCTCTTGAACGTGAGGCAGACACGCTACCGAGTCGGGCAAGTGATCATCACGTAACCTGTTGTGATACAGACTTTTAATAAATACAGCAGCTGAGGGATAAATACAGCAGCTCAGACAGTCCACACCTCAGACGCCACGTTAACTTCCCACTGAAGATGTCCGCCGCAGCTGTGGACGAAACGTCTGGGTACTCAAACTCCAGCAGACCACGGCATAATAGCCTGGAAACAACTACTAAAATAGTTATATTGACTCCGGCCCTAAAAGCCTACGCCTACGCTCTCTCAAGACTCATAATAATTGTAGTTCGATTTGGAGAAACGCTCTTCATAAATACTGTATTTTATCGCCTAATCTCCCCCTCCCCCCTCCAGTCCCTTTTTCTCGGAAAATTTGCTTGAAAACACTTGGGAGGGAATTATGCGAGTGTTGCTTCTAGGAATTCAGAAAGGAAGGGAAACCATGTAGAAGTTATATAGATATACAGTAATTTGTGAATGAACTGGATACATACCACGGTTTCATTGGGCCTACAATGTCTTGTTTCTTTTTTCTGACTATTCTGCGGTCTCACTTTCGTCACTATCTTCACTATTTTCATTTATATCTGGCTGAGATAACACATCTTCATGTTCACTATTCCACAACATGTCAGAACCATTGATGACACAAGAAATACCAGTTTTTTAAACTCTTCTTAACAATATGACTTGTAACAAACTGACTTCGAAACACGTCTGCAACTTAACATTTCAATTTTACGATACGTTGTGACAATGGCAATACGAGTATATTTGTGACAAGCACTGCGTCCATTGTTGTCCGTGACAGGCACCGCTGCGTCGATTGTTGTACATTATCAAGTCATTTGAAGGCCGCTCCATTAAGAACGAAGCAGGAGAGGAAATTATGCGATGTTTAATACGTAAATAATTTTTAGTGATGATAAATCATAGGGAGGGAAATATGCGAGGAGAGGCCTTATGCTCACTCTCATATATCCCATTCTTACAAATGTTTATTTTTCTATACCATTTTCAGAAATTATCTTATTGTTAATTTTCTAGGTGCAAGTAGAATGATGCGATGCCTTTGGTATTGCTTTCTCTTTGCAAGGCCGAGAGAAAAAGTGAATAACATATTTCTATTTTAGAAAAGTATAAGTGTTGGTGAATTAAAAAAAAAAAAAAAAAAAAAAAAAAAAAAAAAAAAAAAATTACAGAATATCTCGGTTCACGCAAAAGAAAAGTATTTGGCATAAATTGTGTGTTTTAATGAGATCCACATTTTTTTATTTAGTAAGCTTTCGCGTGCCTCCTACTGTTTACCATTTATGCTAACATCATCCAGAATGAAGAGGTCCTCGCCTACCACCTAGGCGGCCCGGGTTCGATCCCAGGGACCCGCATGTGGTATTCGTGGTGGACGAAGCGGCGTCAGGGCGGGTTTTCTCCGGGTACTCCGGTTTCCCCCACCATCTCATTCCACCGGTGCTCCATCTTCATGTATCATCAGTGTCACCGCCTGCGGTGCCGTAGTAGTAAAAGCGGGCGTTAAACACTACAACAACAACAATGAAGAGGTCCTCTGTGATTTCGCAGAAAATTGAAGGTATGACAAAGTGCCATCGAATCGCCTGTTTGTGTCCGTCACTGGATACTGACTGTCGGGTTGTGAATCTACATGTCACAGGCATGAGCTGGGGAACCTGGGACTGAAAGAGTGGAATAGGAAATACCAAGTATGTAAGCGTCTTCAAAGAGACGAGGTTGGATATCACTGGGTTTGACGTTTACAAGGAAGTATTGTCACACTGATATTTCAGATTGAGCTGCAATTTTTTGTAATCAAAATACATCGAAAACAAAAATACTCCTGTCTCGGATCCCTGTTCACCGGAATCGACGGGCGACTACTCGTAAGAGCTGTCTTCTGTATAACGATCAGCTGCCTGGGACACGAAAGTAACCTCACACCGAGGTTATGTGCTCACAAGACCACACTAAAGATAACTTAGAGCTAAAAAGACATGTATCGAAGAGAAAATCGGCCGCAGTTACTCTCCTTTTTTTCTCAATGATGGATGCCTACAGGAACAAAAAACTAAAGAGATAGCAGTGGTACATTTGTGTCGACTATTTCGTTTAATACTTTTTAAACACCAATATATGCAAAGAATTAGATACTATTCATGAATCATTCTAAATTTTTTGTCAATTTTGGGCCTATGGAACAAAAGCCGAAACATGGATACTTTAATTTTCGACCTATTTTTGCTAAATGCTCTTACCTGTTCACTCTAACATTATCGCTTACCTACGGTAAATAGAAAATATCGTATTCTAGAAACAAGTTATATATCTATTACACTGAATATGCATTCTTTGGGACTCTTTAAAACGCAAATCAGACCAAGGCTCACTATGTGTGAGCGCGTGTGTGAGTGCAAACAGCACAGCACAAATTAAATATTTGTTTGAAATAGCACACGTCTAAGACAGTGTGACAAAACGACAAAATTCCAGTTCAATTACTTTTTCTCACTTTGTTCTCATCTATACCTTTTGCACAGATACACAGTTCTCTTCTACTGACGTTAATACAGTCTACAGTTTTTCGTCATATTACAACTCGCAAATGTTTTCTTCTCGTAACCTTTACTCAGTTCGTTCACTGTCTTTCTTCACTTTATCTGCCTCTCACACACTAACTCTGTCGATACAATCACTCAATACCGATTGAACTTCTTACTTCGACGCATTGTATCTCTTGCGACGACAGTACTACACATACACGGCTCTCTCGTACTCACTGACACACTGACCACTCATGTCTTTAACCGCAGTCCCTCTATCTCGTTGCCTCGTCTCCATATATAGAGAAGATGACGTAACACGGACTTTTCTCGAACTTTTACAAACACGCCGGCTGCCGTACAGTTCTTGAATAGTCTGGAAAACCCTTTGTGTTACCATTCAATTGTTGATAATCACATGTTTTCTCCTGCGAGCGATGTAAGGAAGCTTGACCTTGAGTCCCTTTGTTACTCGTCGTGACAGTGGGGTGGGGCAGCTGGGCCCCGACCGTCCTTTGTTGTGTTGCCGCTGTCGTGGGCCGCGTCGCAATATTAACATAATTTGTAAAATGTGCAGTGTGAACTTTCTGTGATTAGCCTAAGATGTAATTTTCACGGTGAGTAATTTTGTATAAAATGCTGCACCATAACAGAGAAACAACTTAGGGCAGAGAAATGTAGGACTCCTTAAGATATATGACGTAAGTAAAATAACTTTTCTGGTATTAATCATTTCGGAGATATTCGTTATTGGTTTGAGCTTTCCGTTACTTGTATTTTTTGAAGTGCTTGATCACCATTATTTTGCATTTCAAGCTTAGTATAGAGGAACTCGCTTTTTAAAGGTTTGAATATCACTTCATTAAACCCTTTCTGAAAATGTTCTTCAGTTAATATGAACTAGATCGAAAAATAAGGTTTTTTAGGAATACTTTGTAGAGGTAACATAAAAATAAACTATAGTGTATACAACATGTTCTGAATGTAACATCACAATTTTTAAAACCATAAACACATCAATTATGGGAATAAATGAAGCTGCTCATTGGCGAAATCACTAGTCAAAGCTTGGAACGAAACCAGATCATATCTTACGCTTACGAATGCAATATCTAAATTAAATAAGGCAACAACAATGAAAAGTGTTTAAAGAAATATGGACTGTCCCAAGTTGATGTATGCACACTGAAACATTATTTAACAGCAACAAAATGAAATAGAAATGTAATATTTGTTGTATTCTATTCGTTAAAATTTCTTAAGCTTGCACATATTCGAAATGTCCACTTTCTGTCACAAGTAAACCCCCAAAAGGTGGTGCTGGTGTCCCAAATTCAACCGTGCAATGTCGTTGAACTTCCACAACATTCTCCAATTTCCAGTAACACCAATTGCGTTCAAGGAGTGATAATCTCACCGTCATGTTTATTTATGAATATATATAAAACGATGCACGTGTTTCTATACTTTTCCAGTGCCTTCTGGATCATACACAATAAAAGTTGTATTTCTGTCTCATTTCGTTGCTAAGAAATAATGTTTCAGAGCGTCTGTGTGTATACATACATTTGGGATACTGTATATTCTGAAAGCTTACGTTTTGATGGTGATATTAACTGCAGATTTCACCTTCTAGCTGGTTCATTCTTCAGCAAATTTAAACTAAACTCTGGATAGAAAGGCAGAATAAATTTAAAAAATAGCCTAGAGGGGATCTGCAGGGCGGTAGCGGCTGTCTGTTGTTTGGATGCCGACTTCCATTCCTTCGAAGTTTATTTTCCGGCTTACTGATTCATATGGAGCGTTTTTGTTTGAACTATAGGGGAATTATAATTGTTGGAGCTCCATGAATGTGAAGTTTTCTAACTGAGCATTTTACTGTCAAGTGCGCAGTGGTTTATGGTGGATTTATAAGATCTTACGGGTAACAGGTTAGTATCTCTCGGACTTCCGTGTAGTAAACATCGGGAACAGTACGTGATTAAGCACAGTGCCCGAGTGTCTTATTTATTTCAAGCAAGGAAACAGAAAGTTATCCCCACTATCAATATGAAGCAGATCCTAGCCAGGTCACTCGCCACGTCTAAAAATACCTCTCTAATGCAGCTAAACGTCTGTGTTGCATCAGATGCTTTTCTCTACCGCTATCATTTATTTTTACATATATTCTACAAATTCTTCTTAACAAAGCTATTTTACTTGTATTTCATCTTAATCGAGACAAACATTTGCAGAAAAACTTTAGTTACATATTTCGTTTTACACACAAGGGGATATAGGAAACGGAATCGATAGTCAGATGTTTAAAACCTTGTCGCTATATGCTCCTTCCATGACATCGCGAGAAACAGCTGAATAGTGCAGCACTTTAGAAATTACTGTATTGAAAAATTCAAACCAATAATGACGAAATGCTTGATGCCACTAAATCGTTAAATGAAGTAAACTATGCAATTGTTTAAAGAAGTCTATATTTTTTGAGTAGTAGATTTATTTTTTCTCGTCTTAATTTTTACCAGTTATGTGAAATTCCTGAAAATTTCTTCCGAATGAAGAGGGTTCACAGGCTATTTCCAGAAAATTCAAGATACACATTTCATTTGTCATATAAATACATTAAATATTTGGTGTTTTAATCAAAACGTTGTACGTTTTTGATAGAACCTTTTGAAAGCTTTTCCATGTAAAAGGTGGTTTGAGGTAAGTGCGAGTGGTTTGTTTCAGGCCCTGCTGGCAAAGTTCACATGGCCGATCGAGTTTACATATTGTTTATTTTCCACTAGTTAAAAGTCGCTAATTACAACTACATTAGCTCAAGTGGAAAAGCTACATTTTTAATTTAGTTAATTTTGAGAAAGTAGTTCTAAATATTACTCTAGGAATCAGTACTTACAGTTCCAGGTGCGTTAGCGGCTCTACGTGTCTACATATTAACGTATAGGCCGCTGTAAGATTTTTCCGCAGCTTCCAAAATCCTGACTGAGTTCAGTTTGTGTTCTGCAGGGCATAATAAAGACGTTATTTTATGTGTCCCAGAAGGAAACCTGTTGTGAGATCCGGAAAATACCAGGTGAGTCAGCTGCCCCTTATTCTCGAGTTTTATGCAATCCGCATTTTATACCCCAACATGAAAACATCGACCCCATTACTAGGTTCTACCCGCGTATTAACATGGAGGTTAAACACTCGATGAAATTATTACTAATATAGATGTTATCACATCGCTTATTCGTAATTAGACAACTGACGTTTGCACTTCTGCAAATGTTCACTGGAACCAGCGAATATTATATGTTAAACGGAATGTTTAGCTCACACGTTAGTAGGTAGCTCAGTTGGAACGAGCGCAAGACTCCGAAGTAATCTGTCTGTTGTGAAGGTTGTTCGAATCACCTGCATGTGCTAAATTTTTTTACCGTGCAATCCTCACAATTTAGAAACTGTTATTATATTCATTTTTGTTGTGTTATTTATGTTATATGACATTGTTTAATGTTTCTTTATTGGTGAACTACAATTGAGTAGTTGTTTAAACACACCTATAGGTAGGTGCAATTGAAATAAGGATCATTCATACACATTTGAACACAGAAAGCAAGGAAATTTCATTGTCAGAGTTTAACATGGAAGTTAAACTCAATTTTACATACAATGAATTATAGTGCTATTAAAAATGCAGACAACCAAAAACGATTTAAATTATAATGTCCTAAACCCTCAGAGACTTCATAATTAGATTATTGTGAATTCGGTTTCCAAGTTTTGATGAACATAAAAAAAATATTTACAGTGCTGAGACTAGAACCTGTGTCACTGGGGCTTAGCGCAGAGGTCCCGTCACATTCCCATTCAGCTATTTCGAGACTTAATTGAAAGAACGTACCGCGTTCTATAGTAGGACTTGCATGCCTGGCGCTATGCCATTGCCACCTCGTGAGTTTACGGCCTTGATTTAGCCTTTTAAGACAGTTTTAATCATTTGCTGGGCATTTTAATATTATTATTTAAATGGCAAAAGCTGTTATGCATATTGAGATGCACGAGGCGTAGTTCACGCAAAAATGTAAATAAACTGTTGTTTAACAATATGTCCGTTTTGACTCTACGGGTCCATATGGATGAGGCGTGTTTTCCTAATTTTTGCAACCAACTGCTGCTCTAAGTACAAGAATCCGCCATTTTCTTTTTAGCTGACGTTGTTAGTGTAGGTACTCATATGATAGGCTCAGTTTTTCCGAGGCGTTTACTGAATTACATTGCTATGTATACTCTAATAAAAAGTTTGTAAAATCGGCCGGAAACCGGAATTCGCTCTCAGTAAACGAGTCGTATGTGTTTGAGGTGTACTTTAGCGAGGAGTACGTTCTGTCCCTTAAAGCACTGTTGCTTTCAATTTTGCGCATTCCTCTCTTTAAGAACGTCAAGCAATACATTTTAGTAAGCGCAAAACTGGACTAAGGCGCACATGCCGTTAGATGGGTGGCCTACCTTCCAAAAAAATAAGGCGCGGCTGACTCACCTGGTATATGTCGATCCACACCATTCAATATCTTTAGGATTCAGACTTGTAAAGCTGCATCTCCAACCAAGGTTAATTTTATCAATATGCTCTTGCGGATTTTCTGCAAGGTCACTCAAGGAATAACACACTAATTTCGCGGACATCTGATGTATGCAAGTATTGATTGTACATAAAACGGATTAAATAATATGCAATGTTTGGACCATCTGTTTCTTATCGTCTAACGGGGGTTTTAAAAGGCGTAAAGAAAAAATACTGACCAATGAACTCTTGAACAGTTGCGACACAATGCTGGAACAAGGAAAGTTGGTTGGAAGAAGATAGATATAGCTGGCCTAGTATGAAAAACTTCAGCATAGTATTTTCTTTAGATTTGTCTGCAAATTCTTAATAGGTACCTGTTATGGATAGTGTTGAAAATGTTGCTTGTAATAAGCATCATTTATTCAGTTGAACTATTGTGTTAAAAGAAAAACTAAAGCGTTTATTCCTTCTACAAATTCTCCCTATACCTACACAAATTAAAAATCGTATCAAAGTAGCTTTAACGTGTTTGTCTATTACGTTATGTCATAATAAAATTTCTGCTTTCGACTGAAAGGTTTCTTCTTATACCTCCGCAAAAACTGGTCTTTCTTCGGTGGCATTAAAATTTAATTACATCCCTGTGAATTCACAGTTTCTGAAATTTGTCGAACTGTGTTACCAGCTTGCTACAGACAAATAATCTGACCACGGTAGCTTCTGATGCATACGGCATGGTGTGAATCAAAACAACAGTTGAGCTTATTGAGTAATGATTTACTGCGTTACCAGAAATAATCAATTCTTTCCTTTCAGGCCGACTGTAATTGGTTATAAATAGCATGTAGCATGGTGGCGCTGTCATTGCAAAGGTGTAAAGAAAGGAGTAACGATTTACTAAGCCATTAGAAAAGAATCAACACTTTCCTTTCAGGCCAAGGTGTCATCCGCTATAGCTATGTCCAGCCAGTAAAATGAATAATTCTGCCATTGGAGAGGAGTGTAGAAAGGGAAAGAAGGGGAAGCAAGGACGGCCTCGTTAAATAATCATGATACCCGTGCATTTTACTAAATTAGTTTTCTGTATTCACGTGCCCCACATATGATATAACCGAGCATAATTGAAAAGCGAAAAATCGATTAAATACCAAACTTAGTATTCTCTTATTCTTATGTGCCTATAAGGAAATGTAATTCTTACATATGTTTATCACTATTAACACATAGATAAAATGCGCGTTTTTAAGAACAGTGTTTTAAAGAATGAGTAGAGAAAGTAATGTGAGTGCGCGCATCAGAGTTTTTGTGGATTATTTTTCGATCAGTTGCGAGAGAGTTCGGAATTTGAATAAAAGTGAGAAAGCATCAGGCTAGGTCAAAGTTACGAGATTGTGGTTAAATATTGGAATACCTTTTGAAGATGTCTTCGTTACACCTTATAGAAACGTGTCTCACCGTGTTATTATCTATGTTTAGAAGACTTTGGAATTGGGTTATGTACACTAAACGATGATTTCTATCGGAAACTTAATGCTCCAGTGAGATGTAACAGATATTACGTTATTATTTGTTATGTTGTCTTGTAATATGAAAGATTCTACTATTAGATATTCTGTTGTACATTAAGTACTGCATAAGGAAAGTATCTAGTGAAGCCTAAGCTTTTATTTTCCATACTGTTGCGGTTTGGAAACAAGTGAATTTTAGCATACTATGGGTACCTCAGAGGAAATACAACGAAATGATCTTCCTTGTTCTGATATAACATATTTAAACTTTCAATTATATAAAATTGATGCAGTTTACGGTTAACTTATTTTTGTACATTTGTGAAAAACATTTGATGTTATGACTCGTAAGCTTTCACGGCCGGAGTTAGAATAGTGAATTGTGGATTCTTCCGGGCTGATAAGCCGAGGTCCACTGGCGTATTGATGCCCAGACGTTTCGTCCACATCTGTGGTGAACATCATCAATGACGTGATCTCAATGTTTCTGGCGGAGTTTTAGTGACAATCGACTCTCCGCCAAAAATATTGAGACCACGTCACAGATGATCAACGCTACGATGATTACGGCTTATCAGCCCGGAAGAATCCACTGTTCACTATCTGATGTTATGTTCACATGCTTTTCTCTACCAATTCTACAAACTATTCTTAAAAAAACTTATTCTTTTATTCTTCTATTTACTTCATGCTAATCGAGATATAAACATTTACAAAAAATATTTCATTACATATTTCCTTATAGGGACAAGAGGATTAGGAGATATAGTGGACTTACGTGATAGTTAAGAATTAATCGCTTTGTGGTTATGAAATTCCATTTTCTTTGCATGACCACGGGGAAAAAGGAATAGCGATTTTGCACTTGGAAATGCGTGAAGTATTTTACAGTCCAGACAAATAATAATGACTATCTCGGAAATGGCTAATGCCACATCTTTTACTTGACATAGATTTAACTAGATCTCGGGAATTTCGCAGGATATTTCCAGAGAATTCAAGATATACATCTCATTTGTCATGATAGTCTTAGAAATAGTTATTTTAACCAAAATAATTAAATCTATGAAAATAAAATTAACAATGTTTTTCCATGTAAGAGTAGTTTCGGTTGGGAGATTTTCTTGAGAATATTTGTTTCGCATCCTTGGAGAACGCTGAAATTTGTCACCAAAATTAGTATTCAACCGACTTTTCGAGTTATGCTGCTCTCTCTCCCTCTCCATCTCTCTCCCCTCACTCTCTCTCTCCCACATACATTTGGATCTTTTAAAAAATGCCTCAAAATTTGTATTTCTAATTAAATGTGTACGGAATTTTTGGGTGGAATAGCACTCTATGCTTCATGTAGTGGGTAAGGTTCCCCTAAAATAGCGAAGGTGTCTGTTTACTTTCTCTACTACGTATAGTAAATAAGGTAAGTATTGCATTCCACCCAAAAATTCGATGTCGAGATTTCACCGAAATATGTTTTGAGGTCCCCTGATTAAAAAAGCATTTTCAAAAAAGGCCCGTGTATGTATGCGTGTGTCTACGTGTGTGTGTGTGTGTATGTATTTATATGTTAATAGTATAAGTTAAAAACGAAAAGTCTATTAAAAACCAAGGTTGCTATTAAGTTTAATGTCTTTCAAGGATGTAACACGAAGATTTAAAGAAAGTTCCTTCACCCTAAACTACCTTTTACACGGAAATTTTTTTCGCAAACTTTGATTTTCTTAAATGGCTAAATATATTCATTAAAACACCATATATTTAAGAACTTTTTATGACAAATGAAATGTATATTTTGAATTTTGTGGCTATAGCCTATGTAGTCCTGTTTGCTCTTGACGACTTAAATAACTCGTAAACCGTAAGAGATAAACCAAATTTTACTATAAAAGGTTTGTTAAAATACACAATTTATGTCCAATTAATTTTTTGGGGGGAGTAAACCATTTCGGAGATGTTACTTATTTGTTTAAGCTTTCCAATGCTTACTTTTCTCAAATGGAAGGTCGTAATTTACTTTCTAATACCTTAGCTTAGTAATAATACATATTAATTGGTGACATATACATTTTTCTTATTTGTTTAAGTTTGTTCCCACGTTTTGAACTGCAATTATTCTAGAAGTTATTGGTTTACAAATTATTCGCGATTCTTTGCATATTTTAGTCATCGGTGTACTACACTGAATTAAATAAGTAAATAATTATGAAATGGTTAGCTGTCCCTTTTCCAAATTTTATAATGTTGTACATTATTACAGTTATCTATAAAATATCTTTACATTATACGATTTTTTATTCTTTATCATTCATATTTAAAATTGTCTTCTACCAATATATTAGCAGGCGTGTCTTAATGACAACCCTAAAATAGAACAGCTATCAAAGTACTGGATTTTTTCTCATATTCCCCTAGCACATAGAAGAATACTAGCAATTTCTTCAAATGTTTATCTTGACTGACATAAAGAAGATAGAGGAATAAGTGTTGTAGGAATAGTTAGTGCGAGAGTAGAGAAAGCCATGCGAGTGTAACGCATCAGATTTTCTTCCTTCGGGTTACCTAATTTATCTAGCTAACGCTAGATTCCACCCAGCCTTTACTATCTCAATGTTTAGCTTGAAACAAAATTCCAAGAAGCGAAAATGAACAAATGAGCGGTATGAACTAAAATGGGGTTAAGGAAACAAATGTCTCTCTTAATGAATTCCGCTCTAATTGATATAAACAAGCACAGGTGATTAACGACTGGACCTAATAGAGGCAGTTGTTGTTGAATGATGCGCAATGAACAAATCTCATTTCTTCTAATGTAGACATACAAAATGGAAGGTACTGCTTCGGCCACACGTTAATCATGAATTTTACATGATGAATGTAACAAATATGTCCAATAACATTATTGTCAATAAAGAATCGCTTTGCTGAAAAAAGTGTGTAAAATATTTGGAGCCATCTAGCTTCTTGATGAATGGATGTAAATAGTGTATTGTTTCGCTAATTGTCGCGCAAATGCTGTAACGCGTTTTTACTTTAATTCGAATGAATTTAGTCACAATTTGATGTTAACGTCACATTGACAAATCCCTTAGAAATTAAACTTTACATGACACAATTAAATTAAATTCATTTCAATCAAGCTAGAAATGCATTAGAACATTGCTCACACAATGTTTGCACGTAGTTAGTGAAATAATAAATAATTTATATTCATTCGTCAAGAAGCTATAAGGTTCCAAATATTTGACACAAATTATTTTTTTTTCGGCAAAACGATTCTTTATCTATATCTACATAAATACAAATGAACGGCTAAATGTGTTGCTAGGCGCAAAACTAGAGAACGGTTGGACCAACTCGCCAAGTTTTTGTCAAATATTCTTTGAAGTGGGAGAAAGGTGATTTGTGATGGAAATAGACATACCTGAACCGAATTTCTTTCGTGGTAAAACACTGACGCAAAAAAGCTATTATTCGATGTACTTGTAAGTTTTAATGGGGGTATAAAAATGAGAAACAGACTGAACAGTAACTAATGGTATGCTTATAACTTAATATCTAGGCCTAAAATATAACGTTTATTTTGATAATTTATATGCATAGTTATGAATTCTGACTCAGTCATTAGTGTTATCCTGCAGTCATCTTTTGGGATGACTTTTAATTTTATGAATCAAGTGTCCAGAATGATGGAGGGGGAAGACATCTGCTTTGAAAGTTCAAAGTTGCACGTTTCACTACAAATTTAAATGACATTCCTATGTACCATGGGCGTCGCGAAACAGGGGCAAGGGGGTGGGGGGCCGCGGCCCCACCTTGGAAGTTGGTGAACTTAATGTGTAGCCAATTACTGACTATTAAAATATTGTTTTAATTTTGATGTAAAGAACAATTTTTATTTAGCACAAATTAATACGGTTATCTGCAACAAATATTATAAATTTTGACAATAAAATAATGATTTAATATTATATGATTTCAAACTTCCAATATGTGCCCCCCCCCCCTGGAAAAAAGTCTGCCGACACTCATGCTATGTACCTACCTAATTTTGGTCTTCAAGTATACACAATAATGGCGATTTTACATCTAGTCTATCTACATCTATCTACAAAATGCTACATGTTAACTTGTGTTCTTTCTCCAACTCTTCTGTATGGCTCTCGATTGTAACTCAGACGAACACATCTTCAGACTTATTGTTGGATAAGTACAGAAAACAATTTTAGTAAAATGCAAGGGTGTCGTGATTGTTTAACGGGTCCTTCGCAGCTTCCCCTTCTTTCCCTCTCTTTAACCCTCTCCAATGACAGCACTATGCATACATGGCAATAACCAATGACACACGTTGGCCTGAAAGCAAAGTATTGATTTTTTCTGGTCGCTCAGTAAATCGTTACACATTAAGCTCAACTGTTGAATTCACAGCTTGCTGTATATATCAGAAGCTACACAGATTATTGGTCTATGGCAAGCTGGTAACACAGTTCGATAAATTTCAGAAACTGTGCAAATTCACAGAAATGTAATTAAATTTGAATACCACCCAAGAAAGACAGTTTATTGCATACATATTACAAGAAAACCTTCCTTTCGAAAGCATAAGCCTTATCATAACATAACTGTATACTTCTCCTGTTTCACAATTACATAATTATATTACATACAATTTAATCTACAATAACTTTTCTATAAGAAATTAACTTGCTTTATAAATTTATGACTATGATGATTATTATGATTATGATGATTATTATTGTTGTCATGATGATTATCATTATGATTATTTTATTTTAATTATGTTATTACTAGTTTAAAATTATTATTATTATTATTATTATTATTATTATTATTATTATTATTATTATTATTATTATTATTATTATTATTATTATTATTATTATTATTATTATTATTATTATTATTATTATTATTATTATTATTATTATTATTATTATTATTATTATTATTATTATTATTATTATTATTATTATTATTATTATTATTATTATTATTATTATTATTATTATTATTATTATTATTATTATTATTATTAATTATAGTTGTTGATTTGAAGTTTTGAGCATCTGTTTTTGAAATGTGCGTTGGCATTCAGCTGCTGCTCGCGGCACATAATAATTATTTTAAACGTCTGAATATTGATTCAATTTTCTCTCCTCCTACCTTAAAAAGTGTAATGAAATATTATTTAAAAGGTTTATATCAATTAACTTGAAGTAGACAAAAAATAAACTTTGGTAAGACTGGTTTGTAGAAGCTGTGTAAAAATAAAGTATAGTAGGTAAAGAAAGTCACGTGAATATAGCACATACATTTGTTTAAAAAAGGTACTCACTGTGTGTGTTTATGTATGAGTGACCATAACTCGGAAACGAAAAGTTCGACAAACGCGACCATTGTTCAAGATATCTTTTACGCCAACTGCTCTTTAAATCAAATATTTTTCATTTTCTGAAAGATGACTCCAATGAGTACATTAAGTCACTGTGTATTTAGGGTATATGTGTGCTATAAAACATCTTCAATTTTCTCTGAATAACCTGTGAAGTTCTCTTCATACTGAAAGAATTTTGCATAATTCTGCATAACTGGAAAATCATCAGAGATGGTCACGTTGTGTAGAAGGGGGGAAAAAAAAATTTAAACACACAATGGGAATTTTTTATTAGCGGGATACTTCATGAATGTTTTACTTTTCCAAATGCTTCGCCTGATGGACATGCCTTTTTGTCCGTTATGGAAAAGTAAACCTTCACATATGCGTGCTATTTTTACCTTTGGCAAACACGGGGCGGCCACTTTGCTTTTTATACTTGTAATCGCAAGAAGCCATCCCATCACCCTGCTGAACATTTGAATGCTGTTTAGCTACGTTTTACATGAGCAAGCCCTCACTACTTTTAAATTGCTCCTAGACAAACATGTATATGTATATGTATATGTATATGTATATGTATATGTATATGTATATGTATATGTATATGTATATGTATATGTATATGTGTATGTCTGTCTGTCTGTGTGCCTGTCTATCTATAAATCATCTGCCGTGCGTTAGTCTCACAAAAACACGCAAATGGCTAGACCGATTAAAATATATATATATTTTTTTTTTGTTTTTTTGTTTTCCTCGTCAAAATACTAGGATGGTTTAGAAATAAAGAACGTTAGGAAAAACCCAAAAGAGCGGCGAAAAATCTAAAAAATCGAAAAAATTGAAATTGGAAATTTTGTATGGGAATTACCACTTCGGATGTTTGTCTTCCATGCACTCAACCACTTGACCAATCACCCTGAAATTCGGCACATATATGTATGATGTTATACGTCATGGAATGTTATAGAATTTACAAATTTACAAAAGTAAATAATTTTCCACTAGTTCATGCTTTGGAGGGTGCAAGGTTCTTCCTTTGTTTGTGACACAAGTTATGAGTTCTGTTCCTTGTTTACGAAGTTCTTACATGGTCTGTTGTTTCTTCAACTTCACTGCACCGGCATGTTGCGTCTTCTATTATTCTGAACCCATGTAGTTGCTTTTCAGTTTACCGTGCCCTATTATTATGGTAGTTAAGTTCAGTGAAATTGGGAAAGTCATCTTAGGTCGTGTTGTGATATCTGGGAAGTAGAGTCGAGTTTCCTTTGATTCTCCCATTCTTTTTTCGAAGACAGTCTCTTGATTTCTTTTCGTAGTATTGCTATAGGTAAGCTAGTTCAACTCCTGTTTCGATTGCTTCTTTCACCAGTCTGTCCGCCATCTCATTTCCTCGAATACCAGCATGTCCTTTCATCCATCCCACGTGTTTTTTCCACCTGTCTAGCTCAAGTAGTCTTATTTATTCTATTAGGAAACTGATTTTGTGGGTTCTTTAGCGAGTCTATTGTTATTTTGCTGTCTTAGTACACAGCAACTGTTTTGCATTTAACATCTGTGATGTGATTAATTTGTTCTAATGCCTTTAATATTGCCACCCGTTCTACCTAATTGTTTGATCTACCTTGGAGTTTGAACTTCAGTCGGTGCGTAATTTCTCCTTCTCTGATGATAAGTATGCCAGAACCAACTTCTCCGTCCGTTTTGCTGCCGTCAGTGTAGACATCAATGGGGTAGACTGCGTTCTGGTCGATTCATTTATGTATAGTCTCTCAGCTGGTTGCATCCAGTCTCTTACTGGTGCTGGTCTGTCGTATTCCTCTGAGTGATGCTTAATCCTGTGGATGTTAGTTGTCTTGAATTGTTTTAATCAGAGGCATCGAGGCAGCAACTATACATGATGCTTCATACAAAAGGGTACGGTAGGCTTTGATGGCTTTAATGTTTAATTCGTCTGTAGACTCTCTTTATTTTTGTTCTGTTCTTTTGTCTATTCATAGCGGCCTCCCTACCTGTGCTGCATATGACATAATTGGTACAATAAAATTTCTCCCTTGTGTATTGTTGTTAAAGCTCTGTATCCTAATCCCCATTTAATTGTCACCGATTTCGATATAATGTTGATCAGTTGTATGCATTTCCTCATTATATGATCCTTATGTCTGTCGAAGTTGAGTTTATTATCGAAATATATGCCGAGCTATTTTAGTTCTCTGATCTGTTCTACTGTTTATGATTAAGGCAAATAGGTATAAACTCCTTCCTCTTACAGTGTTCTTTTTCCTGTTATTATTATTGCCGATTTCTTGTCATTGAATTCTTGTTTGTTCTTCTTTGTCCAGAGTTCTGGCTGTTTCAAGTCTTGGTTGGCGTAGTTTTCTATTTGTTTCAGCCCTTTTCCTTTTGTCAGAACTACCAAGTCATCTGCGTGTGTGATTACTTTGGTGTGTTTGCTATATGATAGGTTCAAGACAGAATCACACATTGTTCCACAGGCCTGGTGCACAGCAGCAACCTTAGGAACATCACTTGCTGATTGTTTTTTATAATTTATATGAGCTAATTTTAAAGTAGTAGATCTTTTGGTGAAGTAATTTTATGAGTTTGTACACATTTCTTGGGCAGTTGAGCTGTTTCAGGTTAAGCATCACACTGAGCCATCAGGCAGCATCAAAAGCGCCCTACAAGTCTAGTGAAGTCAAAAGCACTATTCTACCTGATCCTAACACATCGTCAGCGAAAGCTTTTACTGTGTATACGGCATCTATTGTTGCTGTCTGTGGCGAGAAAGCAAACTGGTTTCTGTTAAGTTAGTCGTTTGAATACATGTGATGCAATGTTCTGTCAATAAAGGCCTTGGCTAGCACTTTTCTCCCTACAATTATTAGGCTATTTGGTCTAAACTTAGTTACTTCTTTTGAATGCTCTTTCCCTGGCTTGAGAATCGGGACGATTATTGGTTTTTCCATTTATTGGGAAGTATCACATATGTACACACTTGTTGTAAATCTCTGTTATGAATGTTGGGAGTAGTCTAAATGTTACCAGTAATATATCACTCGTGAGGCCGTACTCTTAGGTTGCTTTCCATATTTTTCAGTAAGGTGATTTTCTGTTTAGTGAAGGGAAACTCATGCGGTGTGCCTGGAGGTTCCTTTATCTGTTCCCTTATGTTTCTATAGCAGTCGCCTTCCACTGTTTCGTTGTCTTCCCTGGTGAATCGTGTCATCATGTAGGTGGCTGTATCCTCTGCATTTCGGTAAATGTGTCATCGTGTTTATGCAGGGACGTTAAATTTGTCGTTGATTTTCCAGCTGCCATTCTGTAGACTGTACCTCATGGATTTGTGCTTCCTGTTACATTGCAGTCTTTCTCAAGCTTTAAACTTCTCTTCTTGTTTATTTTGGTATTCTATTTTCCCTTCAGTATACATAGCCTTCCAATGGTTTCTTAAGCTGTCGTTATTAACTGTTATTTTGAAACCATCTTCGCTGAGTATTTACTTTCTTCCTTAGTATTGCAAGATTGTCAGTCCACCAAGTAACCGTTATATTTGTTTGGGCCCTTTTAGATCTGTAGCTTATCCGGAAGGCTGAATTCCAAGCTGTTATTGTGCAGTATAATAACTGTTTAATACCTCATCTATGCTAGTGCTATGTGTTACTTTCCCCTGCAGTTTCACATCAATTTTTTGTAAGTCCATTCCATTGTGACTGCACTTAAACCGCGTAGTGATGGTTTCGAGTGAGTGTATTGGGTTTAAGGGCCCGTCGACAAGTTGGTCATTAGGGCCCCGTGGTGGTTTTGATGAACGCGGTTTGGAAAATTTCTATTTTTTTTTGGGGGGGGGGGTTACATATCTAGGTCACAGGTTAGTATGGGCTAGAAAATGTCTCCCCTTGTCAATTTTGAAGGTTATAATATTGTGGTCTGAAAAACTTTCCTCGCTCCCGCAGGTCCAGGCGGAGACAAGAGTAATTACTTACAGTGAAGTCTATCCAGCTGTGTGTAGTGCCTGCTTCAAATGCAGGTGTTCCTGTGTCCTCGCTGATGATGTAGAGGTTATTGCTAAGCATATATTCTTCCAGTGTTTTCCCGCGGTTATTACAGGTTATGTCAAGCCACAAGTTGCTGCTGGAGTTGCTGTCTATGCCAAAGAACAGTCCTTCATCTGCTGCACATTTTACTATTTTCTCAATTTTTTCTATGCTATTGTTGATGGCTTCATGTATATTCCAGTACATGCTACAACAGATGAAGTTGGTGTTATTATATGTAATTTCTACGACCACGCAATCTTCGTCGGAAAGTTGGACAATCACGACTGCGTCCACATCTTTATTGTTCGTTGTTATGGCAGCTCTTTTCTTTCGATCTCCAAGGGAGTAGTACCTATCGGAGAGATGTTATTACCCCTGCTATGTTGTTGTTAATATATGGTTCTTAGACTAATTTAATATCCGATTTGTTCTGTTGCCTGCTGAACCGGTTGCTTGTAGCAACCTTTGAACGTTGTCGATTAAGCTGGATTGCAATACCATGTTAACAGTTCGTGTTCTGAATAATACTTCTTAATATTGCTTTAAGGCATGGATATTCTTGCGGTAGCGACGAATGATTTTCGTGTACTTTTGATTGAGGGTTGTATCTATAAGTGGAGCAGTTGACACATTTAAAGTCTGACAGCTGCGCAGTGTTGTTTCCCCATGCATAGAGGACAAATCTCTTCTCCCTTGCAATGTTTCCATTTGTGTTCAAATTTTCTGCATTTAAAGCACCTTAAGAGCACCAGATAGTCTTCCAATGCGCATCGATGCCATCCTACTTTCAATTTCTTGTTTACTAGCAACTCTCTTTGGCGCTAACCTTTATTGCCAAATTACTTGTTTTATCCGCTTATTTCTGAACAGAAACTTTGGTTTGATTTATCCCTCTTGTAGGTTAAGCTGTTAATTTTGTGTCCGAATGATCTCCTTGGCGTCGGCTATAGAATATCTCCTATTGTTGAATTTCTTAATTTTGCAACAGTACACTCCAAGTTCTGGTTACACGTGTTGATTTCTGCGTTCAAAACCTGAATTTCATCTTTGCTTTCGCTTTCTCAGTAATCTATCATCCCTAAGCTCTTTCATGGTGCAAATACCGACACTCAGCTGTGTTGGATTTAAATGCTGTTTTATTGTGTGCTTCATCTCTTATAATTTGAAACGCTTACTTTTACTCAATGCGCTTTTCAACACCTCTGCTTGTTGGTTCCGAGGTCCTACTCCAGGGGACTCTGCCGCCCAAAAGTTTTCACCGCATGCTACCACGTCTCAGAAACATTTCTTATAATACTTACGGCGTTATGTAGGTTTTCCCTTAGACTCTTTCGTAAATTTCCACTTTGTTCCGTAATTCTTGCAAAGATTTCAGAGCATTTTCGAAAGCGCTATGGTCTACACCCGCCATTGCCTTCACTGCAGCACGTTTTACTGCTCTGTCAGTTATATTCTCCTCAATTCTGAGCTTATAGTACTGTTACAACACTATTGCCTCTAAATTTACACTAATTACTTAAATTCAGTATAAAATTAGTATAAGTGATCTGTAACTGGTAAGCAAAAAGTAAATAAGTCTCTTGCGCTGAACGCACAATTTAAAGTCAGAATATAAGAATACGGCGTGGGTGTGGGTGTGTAGGTGTGCAGGTGTGTGGTGGTGATGAGCGTTGTTTGAGAAACATTTACACTTAGCTGCAGCAGAAAATATGCGGGACTTTGAAAACGCTCTGTATAAAGAAAGCACACCTTTTTGCAGGCGACTGCATTGACTTCTAGATTTGTTCTCGCTATTTCCCATTGAGGATGTGGGTGGTGGAGAACGTGTCCATCTTATTGCTTTTCGCCAGGTATAGCTTCTGGCTATCCGATCCGACTGTACTCTCTGAGAGTCCTCCTCTGTTGATGGTGGCAGTCTAGGGTTACACATTTCCGGAACTTGCGCGGCGAGGCTAGGCTTCTAACCGATTAGCTCCTACTGAAATGAGGTTATAGATTGTGGGAGTTCCCCGTGGAGCACAGAGCGCTACCTTGACATCCAAAACCACAGCCCGCCGATTGGCTCGGAGATGACAATAGCTCATTGAGCGACATATTATTGGATCGAAACTTCATCGTTAATGATAGCTGTCATGCTGCGATGTGACAGCATGGGTTTCCAAATACGCATCATGTAGGTGTTTTGTTTACTAACAAAAACCTTTCACCCTGTTCCTACGAGCGAAGTGGGCGATTGTGATTTTTTTGTGCAAGCACTTCTGTTTATTAAAAATAGGATTGTTTATTGGATAACATAACCTAATGAACCGTTTTTAAAGTACTCAGAGATCAGACTGCTGGTGCAAAGATAAATTTACTGTCACCATAATTAATTGCTTATCTAACGATGTTTTAACATCAGTGGCGAGTGCAAATCTGTGGTAGTAGTGTCATTAGAGGAAACAGGGCGGTCACTTTTTACTTTCTCTACCATTAAGTGGAGAAGTATTGTATTCCATCCAAAAATTCGATGTCGAGATTTCACCGGAAATATATATTTTGAGGCCCCTGAATCCAAAAAAGAACTTTTAGCTCTCTCTCTCTCTCTCTCTCTGTGTGTGTGTGTGTGTGTGTGTGTGTGTGTGTTTGTGTGTCCGTCGAAAAGTAGGTTAAAAACCGAAGTTGGTATTTAAGTTTAATGTCTTTCAAGGATGCGACAGTGGCGGCTCGTGCCTTACAAAATAGGTGAAGAAGTTCACTTAAGCATGCTGAAAATACAGTGCAAAGCCGGTGTACCACGGTCCAACATTTTTTACCAAACTTTTTGTATCCAATGGAGCTATACACAAAAGAAATTGTCTGTCATGCTATGATTCATTTTGGTCCAATACAAATGACAGTTCGCGTAGTAAAAGAGAAATAAACATGGCGGATACAAATATATACAGCTTTGTTTTAAAATCAAATTTAAACGGTGAGCCAAACAATGCGCAAAAACTGCCTGAGGAGCATTGTTCTTGATTCTTTTTTGAAGTCCATTCAAATGTCCTGACATAACACTCGCTCCATCGTAACATTGTGCAACTAATTTACGTTCATAATTAAATTCTTTAAGAACACCATGCAGCAAAAGGAACAATGTTCCTGCGGACCTGTCAGCACTCACATCATGAAATCCGAAAAATCGTTCAACCAATGTGCTCTCTTTATTCACGTATCCTACAATGATAGGGCACTGAGACTGTTGACAAATATCTTTAGTGTCGTCAACTTCAACAGAAAAAAAATTAATTTCAGGTCTGTAAGTATTCCGAAATAAATCCAATCACCTCATTTTGTATAGGTTTAGAATCACCGCTGAATATACTTTTAATTTTATTGTAGTGGTTTTGGATTTCTAATGGACTTTCAGTACGCAAACTCCTTGAAATTTCCCCGACTTAGCGAAAGCGCACTCTCATCACCTCAGAATACAAGCTCTTGTTTACCTAAATACAATGTTGGCTTAATGATCAACTACAGGAAAAGCGTATTTAATGTCACGTTTCCATTGAAACGCACATGAAAAAGTCTGCTGTTTTCTTGAAGAACGTCAGCCATTGTGTTTGTGTTTGTGTGTGTGTGTGTGTGTTTTTTTTTTTTCCAAAAGCGTTTAGTTGTAATTTACATTTTAAATGTCCCACCGAATCATTGTGCTTGTGAAGGGAACGGGTTATATTAATGAAATCTGTGAATCTCTCTTTGTCCCACGCGTTACTTTTGTTGCTAAAAAGTAAACAAGGCCAACAGAATAGCGATTGCAAACTACGGCTACTGAATAACCAAAAATAATTATCGAGCCAAGAGCTTTTGAATTTAATGTTACGTCTTCCCTATTTTCTTATTCTCCCTTTTAAGGGCTATATTAATGATATCAGTGGACCGCCCAAAGTTTAAAACATCCTTCTTGTCTTCATCTTTCCACCGGGAAAATGGGGTTTCTAGCAAATTGCAAACTATATCGTTCACTGGATTCAAAACAAAACACGTATACTCCGTAATTTAAATATTAAAAGCACTGGAGTCTAGCAAACTCGTAAATTATACCTACCGTTCACAGTTATCTGAAACACCACGTTTTAAGTTTACCACCAGCTTTTCCTCGAGGTAAACGAATACTATCTTCTAAGCGCGCGAAAACAGAAACCATCCCCTCTACCGTGTTCTGTGCCTCTACCCAAGTGTAAATATTTATTGTTTGCCTGAAACATGTGCATGCCCGTGTTATGTCCCCGTAGTTCATCGTTTCGTGACGTCATGTTGCTATGGCAACCAAGCTGTTTAGTGCAGCAGTTTCTTCCGTAATCCTGACTGGTGCACTTGTCCTTGTAACCGATCAGAGGGTGCGTTCCCACCAATTTTCCCTGCTGGCTGCCAGGCTGTAAGTTCCAAACAAAAGAATTGTTGGCCACTGACCCCGTTACGGCTCCTAGCAGTTGAAATTTGTGACTAAACTGTTAGAATGACAGTAATAATGCCAACATTAACAAAAATAGAATACTGCTATATTCAGGTGAAAACCTTTTCACCTGCTTCGCTTGAATAGCCGCCACTGGGATGCGACAGGAAGATTTTGAAGAAAATTGCTCCACCCTAAACCTACATGGAATATTTTACGAAAATTTTGATTTTCTTGAAAATGGCTCTTAATGATTTTGATTAAAATGACATATGTTTAAGATATTTTTGTGACAAATGGAACGTATATTTTCAATTTTCTGGCTTTTTCCTAACTAGTCCTGTTTACTCTGGATGACTTTTGAATAACTCGTAAACTGTAAGCGATACACCAAATCTTACTGCACAAAGGATGTAGATCTTGCTAAAATACACTGTCCAAATAAATTTTTTTGTAGAGTGAACCATTTCGGACATATTCCTTGTTATTTGTGTGAGTTTTGGATAACTTATACATCTATCAAATATAACATCGTTATTCATTTATTAATATGTTATCCGTGCAAAGAGAACCGAATTTGAAAGCCTTTAAATATTTGAATATCCCTTAAAGCCTACTATATACCCATATGCCCTTTGTACCTAAGAGGAAATAATCCTGATGAACTAGTTGTCGACGGACCCGTAAACACTACTACTCACTCACTCACTCACTCACTCACTCACTCACTCACTCACTCACTCACTCACTCACTCACTCACTCACTCACTCACTCACTCACTCACTCACTCACAATAAGATAATTCGTACAAATGTTTATCTCAACTAACACGAAGGATATATAGGTATAAGAGTTTGTAAGAATGGTTAGTACAAGAGTAGAGTAAGTCATGTGAGTGCAACACGTCAGATCTTTTCCCTTTCTATACTGCATCCAGCCTTAGATCCACAACTTGTATCCCTCCGCGATAACCTGATGTTGGTATCAGCGGTGACTAACACCACGTGAACTCTGCCTCATGTTTATGTTGCAACAGAATAATATATTTACTCGGCAGTTTCAGGAATACCGCTACATTCAAGTAGTCTTTACCAGGATTAACATACATGTTCAAAACTCAGAGATAATCGCTAACATTTATGGAACTATATTTTGTGATGTGCTTTGGTTTCGGGGTATCGCGGGTTACTTCTGTTTACATCAAGTGCGGATCTAATGGTGGAGCGATTATAGTTACCCTTCGCTGGTGACGTAATAGATATGAGGGCAAGAAAGAACGCTGAGAAGATTCCAGTTGGAATTTGTAAGGGAACATGTTGATGCCCGACACTCGCTTTCTTATTTTGTGAAACTCTAACAGGTGCACTATTTGTTTCAGCAAGACATGAAACAAATCAAACACTACAGGAAGGGTTGTTGTTGTTGTGTTTAACGCCCGCTTTTACTACTACGGCACCGCAGGCGGTGACACTGATGATACATGAAGATGGAGCACCGGTGGAATGAGATGGCGGGGGAAACCGGAGTACCCGGAGAAAACCCGCCCTGACGCCGCTTCGTCCACCACGAATACCACATGCGGGTCCCTGGGATCGAACCCGGGCCGCCTAGGTGGTAGGCGAGCGCGCTAACCGCTCGGCCACGGCGCCGCCACTACAGGAAGGAAAACACAGAAACAAAAATAAAATTCCTATCTGATTAATAATAATAATAATAATAATAATAATAATAATAATAATAATAATAATAATAATAATAATAATAATAATAATAATAATAATAATAATAATAATAATAATAATAATAATAAAGTAATGAAATTTCCAATTAAGAAAGTAAAAGACAATAAAATTAAAGCTAATTAAAAGAGGAGGATGACGAGGCGTGATTTTTTGGCATCTCTGATCTGTGGTATTCTCGTTAGTAGCACCGTCTTTGTTAGCGCACATCGTCGTCCCTATCTGGTCGCCATCGCGGCCTGTCATTCAACCCTTGCTCCCAAGGTTCACGTTGGAAACATAAGTTGTCTACTGACCTATATGCGATGTTGTGGAGCAGACCGAAGGCCCCTGAGTCCGACTAATCCTAGTCCTAATCTATATAATATTCGGTTTAAATAAATATGTTTTTTTATAATGGTAGTGTCAATTGCCAGAATTATATCAGCTACGCCGTAGAGCCGAAATTTCGTCCCAGAGGGTTCTTTTACATGCCAGAAACCTGCTGACATAGAACTATGGGTACAGTTCGAACCTGCAGTCTTGGGACCAGGGGGCCATCGTCAAGTTAGTATGTTTAGTTTAGTATTATCACATAATAAATGTCCTCCTTACTCTGTGTATAGACAGCACACTTACTAATAGGATTTAAAATTAATTCAAGAACGATATTTAACGCCTTCATATGTAGGACCATCGACAATTGAACTAATGAAACTAAGAATATCTAAAATTTTAATCGTAACGCGAATAAAATGGAGGGGTATGAAATTATTTATCAGATTAAACCGCACACACTATTTTAAAATTAGAGATAGCAATCATTGGATCACTGGATTAAACAATGCAATTAGGTCTTCATTTGTGATTTTGTGGTTTCAGTAGTAGTTAGAAACTTTATCAGCGGCGCTGTGCACAGCTGACTGCGCAAATTTCCAGCGCGATTAAACCTAAAGGCGATGTCTCCTGCTCTTTAACTATTGCATCTATGATGAGTTTTGTTGTGGATTCTGCCCCATCCGTATACAGACTGTAGCTGACAGTCCCTTTTAAGGTTAAACCGGGATTCTTCATAGCGTGCGTTCAATAAAACATGATGTATACTGTACTTGTGTAAACCTTGTTAAACCCTCTGCGAGATGTTTTGTTTTAACCAGCAAGAGGGCTCTGCGACAGCGTGACACTTCGGGAAATACCGAGTTGGATTCCGGTCGATGCTCTATGATCTTTAGATACCTGCAGCTGAGGAACGGGTCTTCGAGCCGGAACTGTTAGGAACTTCCGCGCCTCTTTGTGACCTGTCTGCTTGCGGCCTGTAGTCCTGTATGGTTTCTTTACTTTATCCCTTTCTTCTGGGTAATGTTACCCACAATAAACCAATCTAGGTCACAATGCGCTATATGTCCCCTACGTTTTACACAAAACATGTCAGTAATATGCACTGTTTAGGACCATCTGTGTTTCTTGTCTTAAGGGGCCTCGCAAGGGACGCGATATAAGTACTGACTAATGAGCCGCTGACGGCTGACGCTGACGGCAATACAGGGCTAGAGGCGTGGCGCTGTAATGAGTACAAGGTGGAGGGTAGACACATCTGGCCTCGTAGAAAAACCGTGTTTTAATTTTCTTTAGATTTACCTCCAAATTATTAAGGCCTCGTAATATGAAAAAAGGTTGCAGATATTACTTTAAATAAACAGTATTTGAGTTAACGATTCTGCGTTATAAAAATCTTTAAGTTTATCCTTATAATCACAAAAAGAACTGTAAAGCTTTGCAGTTGACACAATGCAATATTGTATTGGAAAATATAAAAAGTTGAATTGTTCTACAAATTCTCTTCATATTTATACCGGAAATAAAATTCGTAGGAAATAGCTCTAAATATGCTTGTCTATTAAGTTATGTTACAATGCAGCTTCTTTTGAATGAAAGGTCCTCAATACCTTATGCAAAAAAACCGCCTTTTGAGTGGCATTAAAATTGAATTAAATTTCTGTGAATTTACAGTTTCTGAAATATGACGAACTATGTTGCCAGGTTCCCATAGACTAATAATCTGGCCACGTGTAGCTTCTGATGTGACGGCATAGTTTGAATCAAGCCATAGTTGTAACTTAATGAGTAACGATTTACTGAAATAATCAATTCTTCCCTTTCATGCCGACGTGTCATTGGTTACATCCATGTCCAGTCATTAGCATGAATACTGCTGTCATTGGAGAGGGGTGAAGAGAGGAAAAGATGTGGAAGCTACGAAGGCCTCGGTAAATTATGGTACTCTTGCATTTACCCAAATTCGCTTTGTGTACAACCTAAACTTAAACATATCCGTAATAAAAAGATTGGTAACTTCCCTGGTATTTCAGGGAAAAAATCCGATATCGCCATTTCACTGGAATTATAGGTTTTGAGTATTCCTGAAAAAAGAAGAAATAGTGTTTCCCTTATGTGTGTATGTGTCTGGGTGTGTCGAGAGAGCGTAACTCGAGAAGAAGTCCGTAAAATGCCAAACTAACTTTACATAGGAGACTTTTCGACAATTTTGATTTTCTGAGAAATAGCCCTTAACAATTGCAATTAAAATATGAGATGTTTAAGCTATTTTCATGACAATTGAGATGAATGTGTTGAATTTTTTTTGGAATAACCCATGGAGTCCTCTTCTTTTCTAAATGAATTTTTTATAGTTAGTAAATTCTAAGATGTATGCATACAGTCTTACTCTATAAAAGAATATACGTTTATGTGTGCGTGTGTGTGTGGGTATGGGTATTAGTATGGGTATGTGCAGGATGTTTCAGAGCTCTACTGATTAGCTTTAGGGGATTATAGCAGGATATTAGGGGAACACTATAAATCGGGCGTTTATGGTCCACAGCTCATAGCTTTTGTGTAGCAAGCCAAAAACAAATATATCTCTCCCCCTTTCTTTCTTTGTATCCTTGTTTCTTTCTTCAAATTGAGGGTTGTCAACTGCGCTGTTGCATTTTTATGACTATTTCTATTGAATGTAATAAAGCAAAAACATTTTTATATGCAATATGAAGATGACTTCACAATAGCATTACCATGATCTGGGAACAATGCATTATTGTGCTTACGAATTGAAATATTACTGTTTGCTCAGAAACAGAAATAACTGCATACAAAAAAATCGGTCACACTCTTGCATAAGCTGTAATTATTCACCTTCAGGAATCGTGGAAAAGCGTATTTCTTCTTCAGATATACAGAAACAGTTAACACTGAGCATTCCCATTTGTGAACTCTGATTTTATCATGTAGTTATCTTTGGGGATGTGCTAGTGAATCACGAGATAGCACGAAACTCTAAAAATCTCCCGGTGCAACCCACAACAAAATGTGCAAATGTGAATTAGTTGTATCTAATTGATAACGGGCCCAAATCACCTAGCTATCGAGGGTCCCTTAAACTCCACTCTACTGCGTCCCTCCATCCCTCCGTCTGTCCCATCCCATCCCATCCCATCCCATCCCATCCCATCCCATCCCATCCCATCCCATCCCATCCCATCCCATCCCATCCCATCCCATCCCATTCCATCCCAACGCAGCAGATCAGAACGTTTTTGTACTGACATTACATATTTGGCTTGTTTCCTGTTACCGTAAGTTTATCGATTCAGTACGCGGTTTTGGCACAGTTTTATCCCTTGCGGCCAATGATTTATCGTTTAATAAAAGCGGAAGTGTGTTTCCAATTGCAGTACATTCTGTTCAACTAAGTTATATGGTTATATGGTGTGTAAACATTCTAAAAAATATTACTAGTAAAATAAGACTTGAATTTTGTGTGCGCGCTTGTGAAATAGAAGGGGATGAGGGAGTGAGAGGAGAAAAGCGTGACTAATAGAGCAAATCGGTTAAATATCAAGTTCATTTTCAATAAATAGATAAGCATATTAAGTATTTGTTTTTCGAGGACTGGATGTTTACCACGAAATGCCATTACCTTTATTTTGTTTATTGAGATCCTAGTCCATATTTTTTTTAATGTTTTTCACTTTTTTGTAAATCATCTTCATTTGTTCGTGTAATTATTGCATCATCTGCAAAGAGCAGCATATTCATATTAAATTGTTTTTTAGCATGATGTCTTTGATATTTTCCCTTTTATGTTTCTGAGGATATTGTTCATATAAATATTAAAAGGTAGCGAGAACAAACTGTACCCTTGTCTAAGACCATTATTGATAATAATTTCTTTTGAGAATCGTCCATTTCCATAGTAGTAGTAATAATAATAGTAGTAGTAATAATAATAGTAGGTAGTAGTAATAATAATAGTAATAATAATAGTAATAATAATAGTAATAATAATAGTAATAATAATAGTAATAATAATAGTAATAATAATAGTAATAATAATAGTAATAATAATAGTAATAATAATAGTAATAATAATAATAATAATAATAATAATAATAATAATAATAATAATAATAATAATAATAATAATAATAATAATAATAATAATAATAATAATAATAGCTAACAATAATAGCAAATAATTGCAAAATTTTATTTAAACTAAACATTAGATGAGTCTGCCTCCATGGTGTAGGTATAACTTGTCTCCTCACACTCAAGGGGTCCCGAGTTCGAATCTCGGTTAGGGTGAATTACCCTAATAAGGTTGTTTTTCCTCGTATGAGAAGGCGAACATCGGGTAACCTTAAGCTCTGTGTACCTCGGCTCATTGCACGATGTAATCTATGGCTTTGACTTTGTTGTTGCTATTGTGAGAGAACATTGGTGAAAAAAATTAATCGCTAGGTTGTAAGGCCAGAATTGTTCATGCTTCCAAAACGTGTTGACTGTAAACTATCACTACAGCGAATATGAATATAGATAACCTGTTACGCGTAAAAGCATCAGATATTGCATTTCATTGAGAAAGAATGTCATTGTGGTTTCCACTAATTTCAGTATTTCCATATCCTCTTAGGGGACCTGCCAGAGCATGTGTTACTAAAGCGTAATAATGCAATTTAGTTCTGTTCGATGGTGCACTGGGAGTGAGCATGTGATTTTCCATGTAATTGGTGAGAGAATAGTCTGTTTAAAATTCAAAAGTTTTCAAAACAGTAGACAGTTAGCAGTTCGCAGAAATACCACTGATTGCTGAACTGTCGTTCATCATTAGGCATATTTTCTAGATTTTCAATAACCGTATATTAATTTAAAATAAATGACTTGTAAATCAGTACTCATTATTCTAACGGGATTACTGGACGACATACCATCTGCAAGTCAAATCAAACATATATTCAGAGGGTCGATCTATAAGTGAAACTTGGAGCCATAAACAAATCGTTTTAAAGAGTGATTTACCACTTTTTGAGCTCTTGTAACCTCTAAAAAGTGCTGGAAGAAGGAAACACTGTTGCCATGAGACAGTTGTTCGATTCTTGGTGTATTCAGAAATGTTCGATAGTTTAGGGAAATTCAGAATATAGTTACGAGGTACTGACATGAATTGAGGGAATAAATCTGGAGTCTTGATGAGATGAATGGCTTCTAGTGAATATTTAGTACAAAGTTCTTGGGAATGCTGCTTTTGAAAACAAATCTGTAGACGTAATATCCGAAACTTTATAGGAGTTTGCTTGTAGGAACTCTAACAGAATGCAGAATTATGCCTGATAGACTGTCGTGATGTTTTGACTTGGTAACTTGGAACCGCGTCTCATCAGTATTGCAAATTAATCTTCCAAATCGACTGAGGAAACTTTCTGAAGAACGATTGTATTTAGTCAACTCTAATCCCAAATGACTCGGTTGCGAAAATAGGATTTTACACATAGTCAGTGCAGTCTAAAGTATTTTCTTCTCGACTTTTGTCTCATGTGAATCAGCAACTTGTTTAGATTCCTCACAAACTGCGCTTCACCTCTTCACGTTTTGTGAGATTTAACTTTAATCTAGTCAGCTTCATTTAAGAGCTACACAAAGCAAGGCAAATTTACAAATGAAACACTTAAGGTCTTCAACTATTTAGAGTAATAAACAAAATAGGGATATCAAAAAATGCTGCACGGGAAATCAATCCGCATCTCGGGTAGATTAATTGCTTGTAGACGTAAAAGTGTGGATTTTCTGGTTACAGTAAATATAATAAAATTGTGACGATTCAATGTTCCGCCAAGTCTGAATTATGCCTATGAGATTACACAAGCTCTTCAAATTAATTTACTGTATGCTGAAACCATTCCCAAATTTCCATTCAGCGATTGTCCTAGTTTAATGAGGGAAATAATATTGCGTGTAGATATCTAGTGTTCTCATTTAGCAGCTTCCAGAGTGCGTCGTACACTCGCCCGTCTCACGAGCACTCACGTTCAAGAGGTCGCGAGTTCGAATCTCGCTTAGGGTAAGTTATCCGGGTAAGGTTTTTTTTTTCCGAGGTTTTCCCTACCCTGAAAAGACGAATGTCGGGTAACTTAAAGCTCCATGGACCTCGGGCTTATTTGAGCATCATTTCACCCATTTCATTTCATTCATTCGTCCGATATGACACAATGTTGGAGGACGTAAATTAAAAAAAAAAAAAAAAAAAAAAAAAAAAAAAAAAAAAAAAGTCTCACGAGCACATTGTGTAGTGGATATACGACTCGATATTGTAAACTCTTCTAAGACCATAGCCGAAGAGTCAGGACTTACAGGTGCACGAGGGCTTCTAGAACTTCCCTTTGTACTGTGAGACTCCAAGTGGAGTATTTGTCAAACGTTATTGAGGTTGTGTTGCAAACTCCGCTTCCATAAAGGCGGTACTTTAATGACATTTTTCAACCTGAAACGCTACTTTAAAATGAATTTCAGTTTCTCGAGCCTCAAGCATGCCCTGGTCATTTTCATTGGTTCACAATCCTATATCACGTGTTAGGGATAAAAGCAAATCACATTTCGAAAACAAAATGCCTCATGTTCCAAACTAATACTATGTAACCCATAAAACAATATACAAAACCATCTGTTTAAGAGTGGGTACATTTTCTTTGAACTCTGTACAATCTAGTGTATTATCACATGAGCCAGCTTACTCGGTTCATTCAATGTTATCTCGCTTTTCTCTTTTCAAAGGTTGTTATTCTTACTTATTTTACATCGAATTAACTTTAAAGTAATATTGGAATAGTTTTGATGCAAATAAGCCTTAGATAACATTAGCTACGTAATTGCCTTCCTTTAGCATGATGTTTCCAGTAATGCTTCGGGTCGTAGTACCGATTAATTTTAATTCATATGTAACTACAGAGGCAAAGGGGGGGGGGGGGAGGGGGGGGCGGACTTTTTTACATTAGCTGATACACAAAGCGAATTTATTAAAAGGCACTGTCCAGGAGCATCTCTGTTTCTTATCGTCTTACGGAGTATCGCAAGGGGTGAGGGTTAACTACTGGCCATTGTACTACTGCTAATAGGTGCAATACGGGGCTACAGACGTTGCGGTATAATGAGGTCAAGCAAGAAAGGGGGGAGATCGGTAGATACACTTGACCTAGTAGAAAAGCCACGTTTTTATTTTCTTTAGATTTATCTCCAAATTTTTAATGCCTGTTATGGAAAATATAAAAGTTGCTTGAAATAAGCAGCATTTATTGGGTTAACGTTTCTATTTTATAAGAAAAGCTTTAACTTTGTCCTTAAAATCACAAAAACGTATAAAGGTTTACAGTAAACATAACACAAGATTACACTGAAAAATATAAAAACGTTAAATCCTTCTGCAAATTCTCCCTACATTTATACTGGAATTAAAATTCGCATCTAAATAGCTCCAAATATGTTTGTGTATTTTTTTTTATTATAATACAGTTTCTCCTTTCAAATGAAAGGTTTTCTTCTAATATCTATGTGATAAACCGCCTTTCTTAGGTGACATTAAAATTTAATTACATTTGTGTGAATTTGCACAGTTTCAGAAATTTGTCGAACTGCGTTACCAGCTTACCATAGACTAATAATCTGGCCACGAGTAGCTTCCGATGTATACGACATGGAAAGTAACAGTTGTAGCTTAATGGTAACGATTTTAGTGAGCCATCAGAAATGATCAATACTTCCTTTTCATGCCGAGTGTCGTTGGTTATAACTATATCCAGGTAGTAGTATGAGTACTGCTGTCATTGGAGAGGGGTAAAGAGAAGAAACTAAGAGGAAGCTACGAAGGCCTCGTTAAATAATCATGATATTTTGTATTTTACTAAATTCACTTTCTGTTCATGGGATTACAAGTTCCAGAAAGCAAGCCACAGAAACCGTTGAGTTTGTGTTTAGCTATGAAATGAATAACTTTTAATATGAAAAATACAGGGAGAAATATTTAATTACACCTATATTTATAGTTTCTAAGATATTTTAAATTAATTTATGAGACGTTTCCAGAATATTTTCCCTTTGGAGGGTACGAAGATTCGGAGAATAGTGATTTATTGGTTTTTTAACTGCATACATAAGGGGTAAAAACAACAGCAATTTAAAATGTCCCAACATTTCATAACACAGCAGCTGATGGCATGGCCTGATACTCTGGATGGAAATACATACAATTCTACATTGAAGTGCTCTCTAGGTTCAATACAGGTTTGACGCTTTAAACATGGAGTCGCCGATAACCACATGTTACTCTCGCCCAGGGAGAGATACACAGCTAAATGTGCAATCCATTTTCCGTTGATATGTTCATTCACATGAAACCTGGTCCATTGTGACCACTGTTATCAATACGTTTTAAATAAATGCTTTTGCATGTTGTAAAAACGACAACAGTGGAAACCCTTTAGAAGACGCTCTTAAAATAGTGACATAAGTAAGTTTACTTTTATTGTTGTCTTATATGACATCAAAAATACCATAGTATCTTTCTACCTCAGTGCACCGGGGCTGAAAAAATGGACACTTGTTGATTCCTACTGCAGTATTCCGTTTTATGAGTTCCTGTTATTTCTGTGTGAAACATAGAGCACTTCTCGGCCACTGGAACCCCACCTCAGCCCACTGCAGGCGTCAGGAAAGGTGTCCAGTGGTGGAGAGTGGAACGTGGTCAGCGCTCCGAGCCCTCCTGGCCAGTGTATGCCAGAGGAACCAGGATGGGTGATCAGCCCGAAGCCTGATGTGAGAGCGAGGAAGTGGATGATATGAAATGATGGTGAAAGATGATAGGAAAGGTAATGATGAAGCAATTGGTGGATTGATGGTGGGGGAAACCGGAGGACCCAGAGAAAACCCAACTCTGCGCCGATGTGTCCACCACACATCCCACATGCAGACGCCTGGGATCGAACCTCAGGGAAGGGGGAAATGAGGGGGGAGGTGAGCGGAGATGGGAGGGGGAGAGAAGGAAAGAACGAGTGGAATTTTGCACCGAGGTCAACTTTCTGTAGTTGCACTTTGCACCTTGCGTCGTGCAATGCACCAGTGCCTGAATCTTGTCTTTCGCCAAGACTGGTTGAGGGAGTCAGATAGAGCAGCGGTCGGCAAGTATCCGACTTATAACGTAGTAGTGGACACACGCTCACGAAGCTCTCTGGGAGGAGAAGGCTAAAAGTAACCTAATTCTAGATAATTTAGAGTCTAATATCAAATGTTAGTTTATGATGTGTTAGAATTTATATTATTAGCTTTGTTAATAATAAACACACGAACTAGGAATTGGTTTAGTGACGCAGCTACCTAAGAGTCCTGAACAGTAGGTACTATATATGTTGAACGCGCTTTTGTAACCTTATTATTCGGACTAGAATTTTGATGCCCTATAAAATAATAAAAAAATGCACTTTAAAAATGCAATTATGACCCAAAAATCTCAAATGCCTTATACTATTTAAAATGCCCTTAAAACCAAAGTTTTGTTATTTTAATGTCAACAACACTACCAGGTTGCGATCTCATATAATTTTAATATTAGTTTAAGAGAAATTCAAAATTACACAAAATAAAATAATGCAATTAAGCAAACAGGTTTACTTAATTCAGGTACACAAATTAAAAAGGATATTCTATAAGCAATTGATTTATTTTGCGGGAAAATACTAAATTTTCATTTCATCGGTCCTGAATTGCAATGCATAACAAGCACCATTTGCAGAGTTACAAAGGAAAATGATTGCGGATTATCTGCTAACAAAGCTCCTTTCTATTTGCACTAATACTAGAGGAGCATACTATGTCACTTATTTCAAAGTCTCTTGTTAATAATTCTCCAAGATAAAGGTTCCCAACCGACAGTACATCTGCACATAATTTACTAAGAAATGAAATGTAAAGAACGGATATGGTCCTTTGCTCTTGGGGGGGGGGGGGGGGGGGGAAAGAACGCAAAATTACCTAAGATGTATTTAAAATACATAAATATGCAATAGAACCGTCAGAAGTGTATAAAAATTCATAATAACGCAATAAATATCCTTTAAAAATGAACCACCCCACAGAATTAGCGAAAAATGCTCAAAATAAATTCCTAACAAATATGGCTAGTCAAGATTCTTTTACTCTGAAACCGATTTATAAATAACTCATTAATGAATTAGACTTACCAAAATAAAGATTTAAAGTCATCAAAATCCTAACCTTATTTATAATATATTGTTATAATACTGGCGTATATTTTTCTTGTTTGCGTTAGCCGAAGAGAGGACTCCATTAGCATAAATAAATAAATTTTAAGTTTCCCAACAACGGCACCAAATCCTGGCTGTGTCGGTCTGGGTGGCTCAGTTGATTATACGCTGGTCTACTGATCTCAAGGTCGCGGGTTCAATTCCAGCCCAGATCGATGGTTTTTAAGTTTGTTTAAAAACGATAGCTCCATGTCAGTAGACATACTGGAATGTAAAAGAATACCTGAAGGACAAAATTCCGGCGACGCTGATGTGATCCTGGCAAGTGACAGCGTCGTTAAGTAACATTTGTGTAAATCCTGGCTGCGGTACTGGTTTCTAAATTCACTCAGTTACAAAGTGCAAAGGCCACTACTTTCAGTTCAGTGTAGGGTTAATGTCCTACCGTATGCTCTTTCAGACAGTGTATGGAGACAAGAGTAATTCTACTCCGCGGTATGACGTCACAGAGCGACTAACCTGTGTTTTATGGATTCTGTGTTTGTTTCTTGGATTAAGATTGTGTGCCTTACTAAGATCAATGCAATAATCATTTGCATTGTTGATTTTGCCGTAAATACTTAAACTGGGTGGGAGGCAATAATGACATTAACTCGTCTAGCGCTTAAACGAAGCACCGCAGCAAAACACTTTCCTCAACAAAAGATGTTGAAAATGTTGTCTATCAGCTCCCAAAGTTTGTCGGTCTAATTTTGGAACACCCAGTATGATTTGGCCACTGCTATTAAAATAAATTAGTTTAGAAAACTAAAACAACACGACTTAATAATTTTCAAGACGACTCAAGCTGGTGAAAATTACGTTGAAAGATTCCGTTGATTTGATAAATTTGGCTTACTTATTTTGTCCTTAATGATCCTGATCAGGACGTTAGGACAAAGTCATGATACTTATTATTGTACTGACACATGTACAAATCTTCAGGTCAGTCAGACGGCTCTAAGTTGGTAAAAATTACGTCGAAAGGTTCCATTACAGTGATAGGCAGATAGATACATTGAAGTGTAGCTAATAAACACTTAATACTTTTACTCTAATGATACCTATGCCTAAAACGATGCATGTTTCTTGTAAGATAAGTCTATATTTACTGATTTCTGGTCAATTATTTTGTTAATATTAACACAGGTCGCGAAGGCATAACCAGCCGGAAGGGCTTGGGTCACAGAAACGCCCCTTCAATACTGCACCCACTCATGACGTCTGTAGTGGGCAGAGGTGGGGGAGGCAACGGCCGCGCGGTAAGCCTTGGACTGCGAAGAGCTGTTGCGCTAGGGGTTAGTTAGTTTTAATATTAACTGTGTCCTAAGAAAAGAAGAATTTTGATTATAAGTTGGTATGACACAATGAAACAAGAAATGATAGAGAAAAAAAAAAAAAACAAAAAAAAAAACAAAAACAAAAAAAAAAAAAAAAACAAACAAACGAAGAAAGAAAACGGATACTTTTCGAATATAAAGCCGGCAAGCTGTGAGTTTTCCCAGTAATTTTAAAGCTGTGGGGAGAGAAAGGCCGGAGCTTGAAATATCCATATCTACAGGTGCAACACCGCATTTGGAGGGGCCTGGCAAGATCAGTCTGCTTCCAGACGAAACGAATTTAATCCTGCTTAACTTTAGCACAAAGAGAAAAATTTCATTTCAGAAGCATTTCATTTCCACGCCAAAGGGAAACGAATAATGGAATACATGAAACAGATTCCTTTTCGAATGAAGGATTCTTCCTTCTAAGGTAATACATTCTATTGTTGGAAAGAAAGATGAAACTTGCAAATGTGTTTACTGTCCAATGGCTTTGGCGCCCTCGATAAGCTCTTGTGTGTGCATGAACCATATAAATTACCAGAGGTGACTAATTTTACTATTAAAGCAGTTTCTTTTCCAAGTCCTCAAAACTATATGCAAAACAGAGGCATGGAGAAGTCGTGCTTTACTTATCAACAACAGCATCAAAAAATCAAGATTATAAAATTTAGTAATAGTGAAAAGAAGATTGGATGTTTAATTAACAAGGATTTTTGTGACCTTAATTAAGTTAATTTCGTCGAAAATATTGCAGTCACTAACAGATGTTACAAAAATCAACAATTTTGACGAGTAATACAAGTGTTTTATAAACGGAAACGAAAAAGGCTTTGAATGATGTAATTGTTTATTGGATATGGATTAAAAAGGAAGAACAAAAATTGAAGGATCGATACTATTTTTCAGTAACTATAAGTTTACTATCGAAGATTTCTCGATCGAATAAAGAAGAGAGAGTGAGGTTAGGAACTGCTCCCACACCACATTACGGAACGACACAGGATGTTTAAGTCGAAGCTATACATTCAGCCTCATCACACCGCTCTCGCCCGTATATATATATACGATACATTGTGATAGTAAAAATGAGCCCCATTTCTGCAAATATTTTATATCACTTAGTTGTAGATCGATCGCTACGTTTTCTCATTACAAATGTATTTAAATCAGGTTTCAAAGCCAAACCACTTTGCCGTACAGCAGAAACTAAATTTATATCTGTTAATGTAGACCAGGAAATGTTTTTCACATGATTAAATTTTAAACTACGGTAATTGACCCTAACAGATTGTTGAATGGCGTCGTTTGAAGTTTGTGACGGCTTATTTTTATTCAGTCTGTTGGGGAACTGGAATTTCAATCCCTCAACCCTCTGTTGCCGAGTGTGCCCTCTATGGCAATACAATTAATTATAATGCTGAAAAAATGTGATAGCAGGAGTAGGTGGAGTTCAGTTTAAGGGACCATCGACAAAGAAGTAATTTGATGATAGTACAAGTAGATGATTTTTTTAACCTACAAATATTAATTAATGTACACCGTGATGATAATGATTATACTAAAGTAAATAAGTAACAATAATTATGCTTTAAGAAAATATATGGGCATACTCTTATAACGATATTGCCATATGAATTGGTATGTTTCTGTGAAAACAGCGTCTAATATTGAAATGAGATACCTGGCGTAATGAATAATCACAAATTAAACAAAATGGTGTTCATTATGTAAAATACAGAAATAATATTTTTTCCATTATTAATGAAACGCGCGCGAGGTCATTCTGAACATCCATCTAATACTATTTACTAGTTCCAACTGCACCTAGTAGCCTACTGGTACCATTTTAAGAAATTTGATGCCAGTAATATGTTTGAATACTAATACTAAAATTAAAAATTTAAAAATACGATTATTATGGGAAATTCAGGGGAAAATTATGAATCATAATGAAAAAACATGGGAAATGTGACATAAATGAAACAAAACCTTGCATACAGGCACAGAACAACATGGAATTTATTGTAACACTTTATTCCACACCAGAAGTAAAAACAGACTGAACAGCATTAGAATTAAATTCCAACCATTACTGATGATGAATAAAATGAAATGTTTATTGCAAAAGGAAATTTGGGATGTCTCCTTCGCACTTGCCGGTCATCAGGCAAATCTGGAGCAAACCTTAGTCAGGTAGGGCGGTTCTTTTTGGATTTGAACCGCGGCCACCCGCTCACAAGTCCATGTTTTTACAAGGTCAGCCACTGTTGACAGACACTTTGCACACTCGCAGTTGTCTTGTTGGTGAATAAACACGGGTAGCAGCGCCTCTGGTCGAGACACGACTTGCATCGTACCCATCACCTTGCTAATTACTGGAACGTCGATATCTCTTCTCGTCTGACGCATGGCTGAGAGTTGTCTAGCTATGTTTCATTCTGCACTTGGTGCAAGGAAAGGGAGACATGGATAAAATAATGGGTACAGTCATTCGTAAATCCGTCAGCAGTGAGGAGATGGCCAGTCGAATAATCAGGTTCGTTCAGCGGTTAAACAGCTAAATAGAGTTTTGTGGAGCCTAGACATTCGACAAGAAACAAAACAAATGGCTCTCAAAGTGATTGTTAAGAGCTCTACGACGCAGACACCTGGGTCTAACTGAAAGACAAAGAGTTTAGTAGAGATGTATGGACTGCGGATAAATATGCGCATCTCGCTGAAAAATCAGGAATACATTCTGGAAAGTTAAATATTGAAGAACCAGTAATAATTTGGTTGGAGAATGAATCTCTGCAGAGGTATGGACATGTAAGCGACATGTCACAGGACAGGTGGTCATAGAAAATGATCAACTGGTCCCCTCCTGGATTCAGAAGACGGAATAATCACGATTTATCTGGAGAAGAGGCATAATGGAGACGATGGTATTCAGAAGAGTGCGCGAGGAAATAATCGTAATAGAGACAAGGGTCAAAAAGCAACCGCTAGGACGGAGAAGCCTTTAAAAGCCAAAAAGTAAGATAAAATAATGTTGCAATGTATTCTTTGAACCTACTATGCACACAAAATGTGATGACTAGGACTAGTCATGTTTTTTCATAGGGATTAAAAATGTATGCTTTTACATTATGTGCACGAATTATGGAATTTTCAGTTATTTGGACGTGATTTTATGGTGCATATAACTGCATATTTTCTTGATTTTTGATAAATGCATAATATTTCAATATTATAGCCCCTATACTGCATATTTTAATGGTTTTTATGGTTTTTTATTATTTTTCATATTGGTGGTATTGCACATGATGATACAGCTCGCAAGGTGGCGAGAACTAATGTTGAGTCATGTTGTCATGAAGTGAATCCCCTGTTTACATCCTTTCATTATATGTATGTGCGTAGAGAATAATCAGTGCGTTATCTGAGAGGTTTATATTAACAAAGATAAAGTGCAGGTCAACGTTTTGAGCAGCACGATTATAGCAACACTTGCTTGCCACCGCGTCGTGGTCTTCAAAGGTAACAGTGTTGTGAACTGGTTACTACCAAATTAAATTAGGCGCATAAAATGTTAAAAAGCTCTTCAAATGCCGAAAATAAAACCAACTTCGAGTGCTAGATTAATTAATTTACAGAAAGAGTTTTCGAGTGATTTAATATCTACAGATAATAGGGTACTGTTTTGTGGAGCGTGTGAGTAAAATGCAGGAAGTGAGAAAAGATTTCAAACAGTTCAGCACATAAACCAGCAAAGCATAAGGAGAATTTAATCTGAAAATTTGCAAAAAAAACCTGTTCAAAAACAGCTAGTAGAGTGTTTAGGAAGTAGGGTTACTGAATTGTCCTATGACTTGTGCCATGCATTTTTAGCTGCTGATATTCCCTTCTTCAAAATTAATAGTCCGACATTTAAAAACAAACCTATATCACCCTTTTTGTCAGGTACACTTGACAACATGTACCTGAAGAAAGCACACTGCGTAAGACTTATATAGGACATTGTTACAATAACGTATTGTCAAATATACAAAATGACTTAGCGGTTCAGTTTGTATGGTTATCTGTTGATGAAATCCCTGATTTTGAGCGTCATTCTATTGCAAATATAATCGTGGGTGCTTCAAACAATGAACAAAAGAGTACACCTTATATTCTTAATGGGTGCGAATTGTCGGCCACTGACAATCTGTGACCCAGTTTGTGATGGGCTCTTTGAAATTACTATGGGCGTGTGGAATCAAATACGACCAGTTACTTTTATTTGTTACCTATACAGGTCCTTATATGGTCAAATCAGGACAAACTCCGAAAGGTATTTTTCCTAACTAAATTCACATAACTTTTTTGGCACACGCTCTTTATCGCACTTCTGAGACAATACGTGATTCTTTCCTATAGGTAGAGTTGTGTCCAGTACAAAGAGAATTTTTGTTAAATCTCCCAAAAGAGTTAAGTTGTTTAGATCAACAGCATCTAATATCAGACTTCCTCCTTCACCAGTGTTAACTCGATGGGGAACATGGGCCGATGTACTTTTATATTTTGCTGAGCACATAGAAATAGTCGAAGAGGTTGTTAGTTCATTGGACTCGAATGATACTTCAATAGAACCTGTGGAAAATATTCTGTCAGGCACTGGATTAAAAGAGGATCTTTGTTTCATATCTGCCCATTTTTCTTTCTTACCAACAGCCATAACGGCATTGGAAGCTGTAGGACCTCCTTTGCATGAATCACTTACTGTCTTTGAAAAAGATCGGTTCCTGGTAGCATAGGACAAAAAGTGAAAGAGAGAGTGAATTATGTAATTTCAAAAAATACTGGTTGTAAACAGATGTGCGATATTCGAGACATCCTCAAAAGGAAACCATCTGTCATACCAAGAGACTTCACTCTTTCTGTGAAGCAGTTAACATCATTTAAATATGCCCCAATAACATCTTGTGACGTGGAGAGAAGTTTTTCACGTTACAAAAGTGTTTTGCGAGACAACAATGTTTCACAGTTGAAAATGTGTGCAAAATTTTGGTTGTGAACTGCAATTTAGCAGTTAATACTAGCAGCGGGACCACTTCTGCTTCAACCTCTAAGGAATAAGGTAACTTTATTTATTATTTATACTAACTCGTCTTGTCTACTGCAAAGGAACATTAATTGTTTTAATTAAATAGTGCAAGTTTCTTGGCATATTTTCAAGTTTTTAAGAGCATATTGACATGCATATTTCAGTGTTTTTTAGGGCATGAACTTCCGAGCCCTAGTGATGACACTCACATAATTTCTCTAACATTCTCATAACTCTTCCACAAACTACTCTTAGTACATGAGCTTACGCTTCTATCTGTTGATTTTTAATCGAGATAATCGTTTACATATTTCGTTGCAGACATGAGAAAAATGCAATAAGCTAAAGCTACAGATAAATCTGCTCAAATCCGGTTGCTATAGGATTTTGAAATTCCGTTTTCTTTGCATAAAAAAGAATAGCGATTTGGAATTGAGTGCAGTATTAAGTATTTGATAATTAAAAGCAGCAGTGGTTAAGCCATAACATTCTTATTTGAAATGAACTGTGTGCTGTAACGAGATTATCAGTTTTTGTGCAGTAAGACTTTGTATGGTTTAATTATTTAAAAGTCAATAACAGGCTCAGGAATTCTTAGGCAGTTGGCTTTTGAATTAGCGACACTATCGTGAATACATACAACATACGCAACAGTGACCATGAGTCACTAGGGGCAGGTGAAAAGTGGTCTCGTGATTTGTCTGCATACGCCAGGCGCCAGCTCTACGAGGGACGTCTAGATCATAGCGTCCGGTAAATAACAGTTCAACCAAATAGCTTTTTGTCCTGGCTTTAATCGTTGTCATAGACGATTACCAGAACATTTAAGATAAACATTTTACTTATCATACAAATGTCCTAAGATTGAAGTGATAGTGGGAACGCTAGACGAGTGAAGTTATTCTGCATCTTAATTTGGAATAATTATCTAAAATCCAGCATCGCCTGCGATGCTTGATACCACAACGTGTCTCTACAACTGTAAATAAAGGTAATAGTGGAGCTTACCACCAACTTCACTTTATTTTAAAATTAACTCTGTTTTTAGCTAAGCTAAACAACAGAAACAGAAGCTGATGCTTGCATGGCCAGTTCTAACAGAGGTAGGCAAAACCATACCAATCTAACGAAAGAAAATTAAGCTAACATCGACTGTCCTAACCAAAACGCAACCAATACTTATTGTAACAACGTTACTCATACTAATAGCTCTAAAAACGGAAAAATGACATAACTGAACGCTTCTTACGATACTCCTAATAGCCAAACATACAGAAGTCCAAGTGAAATAAAGAAATGTCCCACTAATGAACTTGTGCCACCTACAAAATCAGGTAAATCTGGTAGAACAATGTCAAAACCTACCAATGAACAGGCAATAGTTATTGAATTCCAAGAGGGCATTATCATCAAAGGCTACATACTTGCGCTAGGGAAACTTATTAACCCTAGCAACATACGCTATGTTTCCCGCATATCTAACGGAAGAATATGTATTTTCTTATCCAATGAGAAATATGCAGGGGAACTTATCACAAAGCACTCCAAAGTTTTTATCAATGATGTTTTCTTAGAAATCCGACACCTACTAACAAAAAAAAAAAAAAAAAAAAAAAAAAAAAAAAAAAAAAAAAAAAAAAAAATGTGTAACTCTGTCCAATGTATGTCCGATTATCCCTTATTACGCAATAGAAGAGGAATTAAACAAACTAGACATAAGGATAGTGTCAAAATATCACCAATCAGAGCCGGTTTATCAGTCCCAGGGTTTTCTCACATATTAAGTTTTCAAAGACAGATGTACATGCACAATGAAGACTTTGATAAGCTCCCTGAAATTCTTCAAACTCAACATGGTGGGACGAATTTTTTTATTTACCTGTCGTCTGACCTTCCCTCCTGCTTTCTTTGTAAAAGTGAGGGACATTTAACAAAGTTCTGCCCTAACACCAACCAAACGCCTGAACGTATTCCTTCTAATATCTCCCATAGCATATTTGATGGAAATCTAGATTCTTCCGAATTTTCTGTCCTTAACAAGAAAGTACCAAAGCCAAAACCTATAGATGAAGAGAACATATCCATCCCCTCACCTCTAGTAAGGGAAAGCACCTCCTGATGCACTCAAGATACAAATCCCATGGACAGTCCGTATAAAATTCAAGTTACTCCAAAACTCTCTGAAACAAACACAGAATCTAGTCTCTCTGCACAGACCGAGAGCTCCAAAAGTCCTGCTCACATGGAAATCCAACCTCACAGACCTAAAAGACCAATTTCAGTAACCAGCAATGAAACTACCCGGACTGTTGAACAACACAACCTTTCAATTGAATCTAGTGCAAACAGATTTGTACACCTACACCTAACTGACCTAAGAAAGCTAAAAAATACACACGAATATCATTAGATGTAGTACTTCAACCAGCAAAACAAGTAATAGAAACCGAACCAAGCTCCTTTCCATTCAATTATTTACAGCTTAAAAGTTTCTTTGAGAACATAAGAGGGGTTGCTGATATATCCTCAGTTGCCTCTTACTACACAAACGAGCTAGCTCGTGCGATTCAAAAACTGCACCCTCACTTTTCCAACAGTGGCACAAAAAAAGCAGAAGCAGGCGCATTGTTAAAATAATTGCTCAAAGCTGCAAACAAAACAAATGATATCTCCATACCAGACTATTCAAGCGATGAATCTTCCCATCTCACATAATGGTCATAAAGCTTCTTGCAATTTTCATTCTTCTTTATGGCCACATCAATAATTCAATGGAATATTAACGGTTTTCGACCACAATTCGAATACTTACAACTCCTAATAAATAGTCGCCTGCCTGATGTTATTTGCCTCCAAGAAAGAAAGTTGAGCAGCAGTTTTGTTTCCAACTTTAAACAATTTAAGATATGGTATAAAAAGCGTAAAATCACTCTTCTTGCAAGTGGAGGTGTGGCAACGTATGTAAAACATGACTTGAAGACCAGATAAATCCCATTAATCACAGCCCTAGAAGCAATAGCTATTGTAGTAAATCTGCCTCCGTCTATCTGTATCTGAAGTGTTTATATTTCAAATAGCTCTACACTCCACAGGGATGTTTTAATTAACTTAATCCATCAACTACCAAAACCTTTCATATTATTGGGAGATTTGAACAGCTACAACAGCTTATGCGGTAGTCGTTATACCGACAAAAGAGGAAAGGTAATAGAACAATTACTAGACGATTCTGACTTGATTACTGCCAAAGAGCCAACCCGTTATGACTTAGCTCATGGAACATAAAGTAGTATCCATTTAATGATTTCCTCACCTCAAATTTCTGAAATACTTAATTGGTCTATCTGGCCATGTTTGGGTGACTATTCGTCAATAACAGTTTTTTTGAATAGTTCCTAAAGCTCATAAACCTTTAATATTAAATGGAAATTTCAAAAAGCTAATTGACCGCTGTATCAAAACCTTATAAGGGAAGGTATCCGGAGAAATTCTTCATTCGCTAGTCGTTCAACGATGAAACCGATACTATTATTGCTGAAATTACAATATTAATTGCTACATCCGCAGAAGTCAGCGTTCCACAAACCACTACATCTAATATTAATAGAGTGTACCACGGTGGAACGAATGTTGTAAAGTTTCTCTTAAGAATAAGCATAGATCATTTTACAAATACAAGGGCGCACCCATCCTTAGAAAATAAAATTAATTTTCTGATGCTTAGATCAAAACCACGAAGTCATAAAGGAAAGTAAAAAACTAAGCTGAGCAACCTTTCCGTCTTCTCTAGGCCATCCCTTCTGTGTTGTCTGGAACAAAATTAAAAAATAAGCGGTGTCCTCATATAATTAATCTTTGGAATCCTGAGGAAAATAAATCTAGTTCTTCCACTGACATCGCCAATATTTTCGCAGATACCTTCGCAGGTATATCAAGTGATTCTAGCTACAAGTTTAATTAATACAAAACATCTAAACAAGAACCAGGATTGGCTACACTATCTGAGAACTGTGAAGATAGCTTCAATGAAAAACTAACTATCCACGAACGACGAACTACAACCTGACAACATACTACATGGACTGCTAAAGCAACTTCCTCTAGAAGGACTTAAATATCTTATCTTCAGCGCTATTCCTCTCACAAATACAATATGCATTAAGTATTAAATTATATTTTGGAACAACAGAAATTCTTCATCAAAATTCAAACCGGCTTTCCCGTCACCATTCGACCACCGACACATTCTGATTCACACGATTAAGTTGGGTCACTGTAATGCTTCCGATTTCATTTCTAATATTTTGTTTTAGTTATTCCAATGTATGAGGATTTGTCTCGTAAATTTGTCTGCCAGGTTACCCCACAAGTAAAATTCACACACCGTTACATCGGGGGAGCGAGAGGGCCACACACCAGAACTAATCACTCTATCTTCAAACATTTCCCTAATTTTATTCATGGACTCCTCTGCTGCATCGGCAGTAGCAGAATTTTGTTGAAACCACTCATATGACTTCTCTTCTGTCAGTTCATGATAACATGTGGCCAAAATATTTTGGTACCTCCTTGCACTTACAGTCTGCTCGTAGAATATGGTACCGATTATGCGTCTAGTGGTAACAGCACATCAAGCTCCAACTCTCCGATCATAAGGGATTTCTTGAACGCGACGTGGATTTTCAGAGGCCCAGCACCGACTGTTATGAGCGTTGACACGACCTGTTAGGTGAAACCCCGCATCGTCGAAAAGAACAGAAACTATGGATCAATTAAACCGTCATTCACTTATGGAAGAAACCATTCAAAATAATGCATTCGTGATACTGGGTCACCTTGTTTTAAAGCATGGACGCTTGTACACTTATACGGTTTTAGTTTCGAGAATTATGCAGGCTCGGAAATTCCCACCTGCTGTGCTTTTTTAGGATGGATTTGGTTGGTGAGCTTTCAAAACTTGTGCCTATTTCGTCTAACTTTTCCTGTGTTAAAACTGTACGTTTACGCTTTCGTTTTTTGTTTGCCATAGAACCAGTGGTTTCGAATTTATTCATAATCTCGTGAATTGTGTATCTGGAAGCAGGCAGTTCACCAGAGAACGTTTGGATATAGCCTGTGCAAACACGGCTTGCTGATTACCATCTATAGCTTTTATACACGAAAGATATAAGGTAAGAGTGTTATACATGCTTTACGCGCGGAATTCACGTAGGAACAAAGCCTGCTGTGGCACACCCAATCGCGCACAGGCGGAATGCCGGGCGCCCGTCAGGTTCTAAATGAAGAACGCTGTATGTTTATGTATGGTCGTGATAAGACCGCGCTGTCAAAACTATCTCAAATAAATATTACTAATAAAAATGTCTTAAACATATGGTGCTTTAATCAAAGCCGTTTGGACCAGTTTTGAGCAAATGCAAACTAACGAATTTGCTTTTTATGTAAAAAGTAACTTTTAGTCGTATCCCTGAACCCGAGTATCAAGACAACTGTCATAGTAATCTATAAATAACAAGTTTGATGCTTAATGAACTTTAGTTTTTGAGTTATTCTATTCCACACACACACACACACACACACACACACACACACACACACACACACACACACACACACACACACACACACACACGCACACGCACACGCGCGCGCGCACCTGTTTCTCTAAATACTTCTTTTTTGCTTTCTCTAGTACATACTCACAATAAGTACATGGTATTTGTACTATATAAAATGCATTAAATATTGTATTCTATCCAAAAGTTCGATGCCGAGATTTCACCGGAAATGTATGTTTTGAGGCTTCGAGAAACAAAAAAGCATTTTTAGAAAAGGGTCTGTGTGTGTCTCTGAGTGCGTCGGCATGTGAATATTACAATTCGAAAACGAAAAGTCGGTTAAATACCAAACCTGGAATTCAAGTTCAGTATCTACCAAGAATTCGACACGAAGATCAACAAAATTCCACCACCCAAACTACCGATGGAAGCGATTTCGAAAACTCTGATTATCTCAAAAACGACTAATCATGTTTGTTAAAATATAATACGAGTAAGATATTTTAATATTTTCCCACAATTCATAATTTAATTTTATGGGAATAGAATATGAACCTTTGGTTCCTGAGGTGGCGGATTCAAACTCGGCGGAGATCGATGTAGTTTTAGGCGTAAAAGTCCTTAGAGTGGCTTCCTTCATAAGGGAAGTAAAGCCGGTGGTCCCATGGCCAAGATTTACGATACATAAAATAATCTAACGGCTGATAGAGCCCTCTAAGCAAAATTAAGTGATCTTTCACACCCAGCATAGAAAGAGGTGCTGAAAACCACAGCAGTTAAGGAGCATCAGTAAATAAAAGCCCTTTTTCGTTAAGGCACTCAATGTGTGAAATTTCTTTGTGGAGCTAACCACTTCCAAGATGTCTTGTTTTCAATAATTTTCAAATAATTATCCTTTCAAATATGAATCCATTATTTGTTTTTTATCTCCTGGTCATGCAAGGAGAATACGATTTAAAAGCTATCAGAATGCTCTTAATATTGTATTTCTCTATTCCTACTGTACCTGCAAGGAAATATGCATTAAGAAAGTTTTTATAAATGCTTATCTCAATTAATATAAGTAAATAGAAGGATAAGCTTTGCAAGGATAATTTGTAGAAGAGTAGAAAAAAGATAATGTGCTCATCAACTCATCAAATTTTTAGATTCGGGAGTCTCAAAATCTGTATTTTCGCTGAAACTTTTAGGTGGAATACAATACTTCCTCTGCTTGCTGTTAATAGGTTAAGTTAGATTAACGTAACGGTGGTATATAGGTATACACCCTAACAGACCAGTAGTGTTAACAAGGGATTCTTTCTATAGGTAAGTAGTAATGCACACATGCACATACCGCAATCATACCTACTTCGAATTTTCGAAGGATAAGTAATGATCAATAAAAACTTTCCTCCTCCCAAGAATGCAACACACAATATCTGGATTTATGATTCAGCATGTTAACTGTAACTTGTTTCTTCTGCCGTTTCTCAAGAAAATTAAAAAAAGACATTTATGAAATAATTTAGTTTTTAGTTATACACTTTTTAATGTTACTCGGGCATAGGAGCAATACCTAGACCAGGGCCTCTCAAAGCTTAAAATAGTAAATAGTAATAGCTTTCTACAATCGTTAAAACAGAAGACCAGGTAAAACAAATATACCAGTTTAACTGTGTGCGCTGCTCGTAAACACGCAGTGAGATAGAAACAGAGTTGAAAGTGAGGAAGAGGGAGACGGTAAAGTGAGGGAGAGAAAAGCGTAAGGAAAGAGCAAGTGTATGTTTGCACCGAGGTCAACTTTTCGTTGTCGCATTTTGCACCTTGCACCGCGCAATGCACCGGTGTACGCACGCTGAGAGGTCTTGACCTAAACCTATATTAAAAAAATTATATAACACACCTTATACTGCTGACGTTTATTATCTGTAAGAATTCTGACAACAAATACAACATTTACTATTTTTAAACACATCTGCTCAAATCAGTTTAATCCCTAATATCAATTAATCCTTATTGCAACAAGTAAAACTATGCTAAGAAAAAAGACATTGGCAACAACAATCTTTTTCTAAAAGACTGACGATTTATAACGGATAAGAACCAAGTTGCATTCATTAATTGCCCAGAAAGAAAAGTTGATTCAACTTGCACTTACTTGCTAAATTATGTGAGACAAACTAAGGAAAACGACGAAAAAAAAAGTGATTTGTGACATGTATTGAGCTCCAATAAACTGAATACAGTGCGGTTATTTTTCGAGTGCACTGTTTGAAGACCTTTATTTCTAAAGGGCATTGTAAATACTCGGGGATAATCGATAACTTAGTTTCATTTATTAAACAGCAAAAAGCCCATTATGATGATTAAAACTTCTTTCCTTTGTTGTGAATTTCAACCTTTATTTTGTTATCGAACTCGATCTCGCTTTTTCATTTTAGTATCTTTGCTCGTATTTTTCATTTGATTAATTCCTAATGGGCCTTATCTATTCCTGTTTATCAATTTGTGTTGTTTTTGTGACCCAGCTTTTCCACTATGTTTCCATTATTCAAATTCCTTTTGGATCATTTAATTGTGCTCTGTTCTGATGTTTTATATTGTCCCCTTTGCTTTCTTGATTTAATTATGTTCCCGCTATTTCTTCAGTAATCATGTAACTAATAAAAAAGTTGAGGCCTCGCGGTGGCCGAGTGTACTATTCGCCTCTCACCAAAGCGGCCCGGGTTCGATCCCAGGTGACTGCATAAGGGACTTTTGATGGACAAAGCGGCGCAGGGGCGGATTTCCTCCGAATTCTTAGATTTAATTCACCATCCCATTCCACCGGTGCTCGATCTTCATTCAATGCATCAGTGTCACCGACTGCGGTGCCCCATGAGGTAAAAGCGGGCGTTAAACACCACAGAAAAAGAGAAAGAAAACAACTACAAAATATTTTATTTTTATAGATTGCTTTTAAATAACCATTATATAATTATTTCACATAGTTGCTTGGGCAGATTCTCAAATGCTTCTATAAATCAGCCTAGCTATATTCAAGCTGTTCTCGGGCTTCGAGCCAGGTGAAGTGATGAAGAGCCATCGACGTTTCGGGAGCGTACATCTCTCCCATCATCAGGATGATGAATGGCTACTCGTAGGGGGGTCGTTAAGGGGTTATCCTCCCTATGGGAGGCGCCCTTGACTATTTCCATACCGGGTTATAAACCCTTACTGGTACAGGGATTTTTGTAGTAGAAAGATGGTGGTTAGATGGTGGGGTTTTTTATTATGATGGGGTTATAATGAATTATGAATGAATGTTGTTGTCTGTTTGTTTGTTTGTTTTTTTTTTTTTTTTTTTTTCCCCATGGTTTTGGGCCGATTTTAATCGGTCAGGGATTTGTCAATACAAGTCTGGGGCGTTTATATGTTTCGCCGGGGTCTATGTCGTACTCCCCAAGTCCACGTATTAGCTCGTTGAAGCTGCCTGGCAGTTGAGCATAAAAGTTGTTAGCGAGGCTCTTAATGCGTTCTAAGAGCGTTGGGATTCTCAGGTCACCGTGGATGTTTGCATTGGGGATGTACCAGTCGGCTCCTACTGATGTTCTCAGGTATCTGTTCTGTAATACCTGTAGCGGGTATAAGTTGGTCTTCGCTGAAGCGCCCCAGACTTGGCAGGCATATGTTAGTGCAGGCCTTATCACTTGCTTGTAGATAAGGATTTTGTTCCTCAGTGACATAGGAGAATTCTTATTATATAATGGGTACAGCATCCCCATTCTTTTGTTTATTTTGTTGGCTAGTGTTGAGATATGCGCCTTCCACGTCAGACGCATATCTAGAAGTACTCCTAAATATGTTGCTTCCGTGGACCAAGGAACTATTTCACCGGCCAGGCGAAGATCGTCGACATCTAGGAGAGGAGGTCTGGTGAAGGTGGCGGCTTTAGACTTGTTGGCATTTATCTTAAGTCGCCACGCTGTGAACCATGCTGTAAGCATATCAGCGTAGCGTTGAAGTCTTTTTACTGCAATCAGATGCTGGGATGATGAAGTTGTGATTGCAGTGTCGTCGGCAAATAGGTAGAGGTTGCAGCCCTGGAGACGAGGAAGTGTATTTATGTATGTTAGAAATAGCAGGGGGCCCAGAACACTGCCTTGGGGTACCCCTGCGTTGATGTAGAATGTATGGGATTGGATGCTGTCCTTCTTTACTATGAAAGTTCTGTTGGATAGAAAATTATGTATTAGATGGACCAGGTATGACGGTGTGTCATAGTTTATCAGTCTGTGGATGAGGCCTTCATGCCATACTGTATCAAATGCACGAGAGATATCCAGAAACAGGGCTGCAACATAATGCCGGTTATTAAAGCCGGTTATCACTTGGTCCACGAGGCGAAGAAGTTGGTGGGTTGTGGAATGATTCCGCCGAAAACCAAATTGTTCCGGGCGAAGAATATTGTGTCTGTCAAGCATGGTCTGTAGGCGCTTTTGGATGACCTTTTCAAACAGCTTGCTGATGGCTGGTAGTAGGCTGATAGGTCTATAGTTGCCTGGATCTTTCGCATCTTTTCCCGGCTTTGGCAGGGTGATGATGTGCGCATGTTTCCATGCAGCCGGGAAGTGTGCAAGACGAAGCAAGCTGTTGAAGAGATGAACTAGTAGAGTCATCCAGTCAGGTGGGAGCGCTTTGAAGGCTGCGTAGGGAAGGGTATCATTACCCGCAGCTTTGTATGGCCGGACAGAGGCTAATAAACTCCTAACTTCCTCAACAGTAGTCAGGGATACTTCTTCCTCATCAGGGGGTGCTGCTAAAAAGTTACGCACCACTGTCACAACTTCTTCTGCAATCTCGGCGTCAAGAGGTTCTGCCGGATGAAAGGTGGAGGCTAGATGTTCTGCCATCAAGTCAACCTTCTCCCTAGTGGATTGGGCTAGTCTTCTACCGTCACTGAGAGGTGGATCAGAAGTGGGAACTCGTAGTATGGCCTTGGACATTCTCCAGAGGGAAGAATCTTCCGTATCCAGAGTGCCCAGGCGACGTTCCCATTCTTCGTTGACATGGTCGTTAAGCTCCATTTTGAGAATGGACTGTAATCTGTTCCACTCTCTCTTGTCCATCGGGTCACGCGTGAGTTGGTACTTGCGTCGTGCCCTGTTCTTAGCCGCGATGAGCTGGCGAAGTTCATGAGGGAGAGGTTTTTGATTGCTTATGAAGCGACGCCGAGGAGGTGTAGCCTCTGTCATAGCTGTGACCATGGTGGTAGTAATGTTGGCCGCAAGATGGTCCGCGTCCCTGATATTATGGCATGGAAGTAGGATGGCTGGTTGTTCTGCCATTAGTGTGGTGTATTTGCTCCAGTTCGTCCGCCTAGGATTTACTGTGTTTGGAGGGCCTTTGACAGTAGGCCTTACCCTGAATATAAGCAGCACCGGGTAATGATCCGAAGACAGCTCTGGGAGTGAAAATAGAGTCGGATGCGTGCGGATGTTCTTTAGGACTGCAATATCCAGCCAATCTGGCGGGCGTCGGTCGCCATGGGTAATGGTAGGCGACGCTGGAGCTAAAACTATGAGTCCTCTACGATCTAGGTAACTTTCAAGAACCATTCCACGATGATTCCTGATCGTAGAGTTCCATAACTGGTTTTTGGCGTTATAGTCACCCATAGCTATAGTAGGTGTATCGGCGACAAATACAGCATCCAAGTCCTGGTGACTGATGGGTCGCCCTGGTGGAATATATATAGAGTATATATTTAGGGGCCCTCTATTCGTTGCCACTTGGATGCCGGTCCCTTCCAGGCCATAATTGGTTTCAAGGTGTAGACGATGGTGCCGGATGTAGCGACTAATATAAATGGCGGTTCCACCAAAGCCATCGTCGCGGTCACTTCTGTGACAGATCATGCCTGGTATCGTGGCTTTTTGGTTCCCAGATAGATGGGTCTCTTGGGCCAGTAGAACATTTATTTTGTTTACTGCAAGAAAGTTTTTAACTTCTTGCAGCTTGCCACGAATGCCGTTTGCGTTCCATGAGCAGATCTTAAGCCCGAGGATGTTGGTAATTGCTTCATTCCTGTCTGCCATGCTGGGACATGAAGGTGAAGACGGTGAATACTAGAACTGTCTCAGATGCGATTGAAGCTGGCCTCTGGGCAAGGGCCTCAGCTAGAACTGTGGCAAAGTCCGCCTGAAGATGTAATGGGATCTTTGCCATTAAGTTCAGGAAACGCTCATCTGGAACTAATGCATTGTTCTGCGTCCTTTGAGGTGGTGGCGGATAGGCCAATAGGCGCTTCTGTGCAGGTTGCCGAGGTGGGAGTGGCTTTGCTTGCAATACCGCTATTGGTGCTTTCTTTGAAGCAGCAGTATTTATACTGGTAGCACCTGTTGCATTTGCAGTTTGCTGTGGTGGAGCGGCTCTTGGAGCTGGTGAAACTGTTGTAGTTATTTGCACAGGCGTTGGTATTGCCGGTAAATTGGCTGATGACGTGGATGGTGTGGATCCAGATGTTAGGGCTGCAGCATAGTCAACATGCTGTATTCGTTCAGCAGGCCCTAGACCTGGGAAGCGGGCACCTCTAAATGCTTCCTTGGGCAGGCCTAAGGGGTTCCCACTCCTTGGTGCTACGTCGAAACGGGTGCGTTGCCCGTTTTTATTTAGATGCATTTCAATTCTGGCCTCCTGCCAGACGGGGCACTTTGCATATCTGCAAGAGTGGTCGCCCCCACAGTTGAAACAGGTGGGTTTAGTTCCCTGCACTCCTGGACGTTGGCAGTCGGAACGTTTGTGACCAGACTCGCCACAAAAGGAGCATACTGGCTTCAGTCGACATCCTGCTGCACTGTGCTGGAACTGTTGACAGTTAGTGCACTGTAATGGCTTGGCAGGTGGACGATAAGGCTCAACACGTATTAAGGCGTTGAAAATTTTGTTCTCCTTGTATATATTTTGCGAGTGTGCCTCCTTCTTGAGGGCCACACGAAAGTGAGGTAGAAGTTGTGGTGGTTGACTTCTATTAGAGCGCAACTGCCCTACTCGCTCTACAGGATAGCCCTTTTCTTTGAGGTATGCAGTGACCTCTGCCTCGGTGATATACATGGGCAGGTCTTTAAGAGTCACATACATCAGCTTCTCTTCAGGCAGTAAAGTTGTTAAGTACTGCACTGATCCGTCGCTTAGCACCTTACGGATTTTGCGATGATCGTCCGGGGTGCTAGGCATGAGAGCAACTGTTCCACTCATGTTCCTGACTGTGTATATTACATCAGGGTGGGAAGTATTTAAGTAGTTTATGTCACGGGCCTTATTTGGGTCCCGGAGAAAGATTGGTGTAGTTCTATTTGACCTCTTTGGAGCTGTGGCCTGTGTAGTAGTTGCTACTGCACCATCTGAGGTGTCCATGTTAGGGTCATCTCCTGTTGAGTCTTGGTTAGTGGTTGACAATGGCTGAAACCTGTTAGAAGGTTGCACAGGTTTCTTTGAAGAGGGTTCCAGATTCCTCTTCCTCTTAGATGACACGGTTTGCCATTCTTGGTCACATGGACTGGCCTTTGTATGGGCATCGAGGTAGCTATTTATAGCTTCAACCCGTAGCTTGTGCGCGCACATGATTTTGTACAGGGTTGAAACTTCTTCTCTTGCCACACTATGGTTATGCAAGGCTTGCAAAAATTGTTGCTCGGCCTGAGCAATGTAGCAAACTCTTGCCTTCTTTTCAGCCAACAGCACACTACGCACTTCAGGCGAAAGAGGTATGGTGGGATTGCTGATTAGAGCATTCTCCAAAAATAGCTGAAAATTTCCACCCTCAAGATAGTACAGAGAGGGGTTTGCTGCTGATGGTGGGTTCGTTTGCCCTTGGTTGGTGTTGGGCACAAAGGTGATTCCAACGTTGGAAGTTGTAGCATCAGCATTGCTTGATGTAGCATCAGCCATCGTTGGGAGTTAGTCAAACAAGTAGTGCGAGCGCTAATTAGCACAGATAGCAGAGGGCCAGGACCAAAAGGCGCCTTACCAGTCTTTAGACTGATGGCTGAAGCCTTGCTATCTTACCCGCGGGTCAGTAAGTCACGTAAGTAGGTGCTATAGAAGCACAAAAGTTGACTTGGTGAGAGGTCAATTTGATGTTCCTGAAGATTGACCAATTGCCGTGTCGAATATAACAGCCAATCCTTAGGCTGTATTGTAAGTCGATCAGAAGAATAAATACCGCGAACCAGAGCTGATCCACACTGATTCGCAGGAGAAGCACAGTCTTCTATCGCTGGCACCAATCAGCGCGCAGCGGGAGCAAACAGAAAATCACGTCCTTACTCTACGAGGTCTGGAACGCGACTGTGATGAATGGCTACCAAGGTTGAAGGGACCAGTACATATGTTAGTACGTACCCAGTAGAAAACACCAAGCCTAGTCAGGAGACGGTTCACGGCTACGCTGGAATCTGTGTTTTCTCAGGCGGTCAATCTCTAACTTTAAAGCTGGTTTCCAGGCAGGACTGAACTGCAAACCTGCGTCACGGTTCAGTGTGTTCCTCTCGGAGGAGATGGACAGAGCCTCCTTAACCTTGCGTTCCCAGACACCGCTGCATTTTGCCACAATGGTCGTACCTTTGAAGTTAGCTCTGTGGTCTTTTTCAAAGCAATGTTCCGCCAACCCTGACTTTTCAGGCTGCATTAAGCGTATGGACCGTTCATGTTCCTTGATCCTGGTGGAAATGGTCCTGCCGGTTTGTCCTATGTATGGCGTCCCACATTCACAGGGGATGCGGTATACCCCTGGTACCTTAAGGTCCAGTTTGTCCTTTACCGATCTCACAAGATGTTTGATTTTCAGAGGCGGACTGTGAATGGTTCTGATGTTATGTTTGGCGAGAATTCTACTGATCCTGCCAGATAGATTGCCAGTGTATGGGATGCAGGCAGTGGCGGTCGGCTTGTCTGGTGTTGGTTGTGGTTGTGGTTTTCCTTTCTTGGCCTTGGAGATAGAGGACTCCATGTCATCTACGGAGTAGCCGTTCTGGCGGAATGTGTACCTCAGGTGTTGTAGTTCTTGCTTGAGGTGGCTGGGATCGGAGATAGACACAGCTCTGTGGGCCAAAGTGTTTAGAACTCCAACTCGTTGGGACTTGTGATGGAAACTGTTGGCATTTAGATAGAGGTCGGTGTGTGTAGGTTTGCGATACACTGCATGCCCCAGAGTGCCGTTGTTATTTCTGGAGACCAGAATGTCCAAAAACGGCAGAGTTCCATCTTTCTCCACTTCCATGGTGAACTGGATTTGGGGTCGGAGACTGTTGAGGTGTGTGAGGAAGCTAGGCAAAGTGTCTAGTCCATGTGGCCATATAACAAAAGTGTCGTCCACGTACCGGAAGAAATGAGATGGCTTGAGTGGAGCGGTGGCAAGTATTACGTGTTCCAGGTGTTCCATATAGAAATTAGCTATTGCAGGTGACAAAGGAGAGCCCATTGCCACACCGTCTACTTGCTCGTAGAACCTTCCACCAAACAGGAAGAAAGTGGACGTCAAAGTGTGCCGGAAGAGCTCTGTGATGTCAGCCGGAAAGTGTTCCATCAGAAGCTGGATGGTTTCTTGCAACGGTACTCTTGTAAACAGAGATACTACGTCGAAGCTGACGAGAAGATCAGAAGGCCCAATGGTTATGTTATCCAACGAGTGTACGAAGCGTGTGGAGTTCGTCACGTGGTGTTCACAACTCCCTACCAGAGGTTGTAACAGATCGGCTAGGTGGCGTGCCAATCGGTAAGTGGGGCTGCCCATGGCGTCAACAATGGGGCGTAATGGAACGTCGGGTTTGTGGATCTTGGGGAGCCCATACATTCTAGGAGGCCTGGATCCCGACGGTGACAGAAACTGCTTAGTTTCTGTAGAAAGGCTGGATCTTCTAATTAGCTGGGAGGTCCGTCGCTCTATGGAGGATGTAGGATCCTTCTCGAGGATTCTGTAGGCTGGATCACCTAAGAGCTGCTCCATTTTCTCTGTGTACTGGGCTGTGAGGAGGACCACAGTAGCATTCCCCTTGTCAGCCGGTAGGACGACCAAGTTCTCGTCATTTCGTAGTCTCCTAAGCGCAAAGCTTTCATCTCGGTTGATATTGGGCTTAGGAAGCGAGGTGCGAGCAGCGGCCACAGCCGTGCGTATATCTTCTGCGCTATCTACCGTGAGCTCCTGTATAGCGGATTCCACCCCGCTGACGATGTCCGCCACTGGAAGAATCCTCGGTGTTGGCGCAAAGTTAAGGCCTTTTGACAGCACGGAGGTAGTGGCTTGGTCTAGATCCAAGTTGGTGAGGTTAACTATGATCCGGTTGGACGGCAGAGGAGGCACGGCCTCCTTAGAATGCACCAATGAGTCGAACTTCCTGGTCTGTTTCTTGGTGCTCCGGAGAAGCGTGGCGTGACCTTGTGCAAAGGTGGAGAGGTCAACCCTGTCCCAATCTGTTGCTGAGAGCCTCGAAGACAGCTTCCAGTAGGAATCTAGCAGTCGTCGGTCAATGGAGTCGAGAGTGTAACGTGTGTGATGAATGCGTTCTCTAACCAGTGCAGAGCTGGCGCGTCTGAGGATCTTGTGGGTAGACGAGTTCTTGATTGGATAGCGTAGTCTGGCAAACCTAGGTGTAGCCTGCTCATCTCTGCACCTTAGAAGAAAGGCAAGGGAGCTGAGCAGTTTACCCTTCTTCTCACGAAGATCTTGAAATACCTTAATCTCCTGGTAGGTTTCCTTCCCGTAAAGGAACGTAAAATAAGAACTGAAGCTTTCCTGGCGACGAACATATTCAAGCTGTTCTCGGGCTTCGAGCCAGGTGAAGTGATGAAGAGCCATCGACGTTTCGGGAGCGTACATCTCTCAGGATGATGGGAGAGATGTACGCTCCCGAAACGTCGATGGCTCTTCATCACTTCACCTGGCTCGAAGC